>RCWM02000574.1:0-535000 GCA_003667255.2 Euschistus heros | reverse complement strand
TCAAGTAGCAAATGCTGAACGTAAACGAGTCTACTTTTTCTTTGATCAAAGCTATAATGCTTTACAACATAAAACATAGCTTCCAACATATATTTCTTCATCTTCAATTTCTTTACCTTGTTCATAATCATTCATCAATTCATCCAAAAAATTATAATCTTAGCTTAATGGATCAGCCAAGATCACATTTGTGAAATCGCTATCCTCACTAGTTGAATAGTTTGTTATAAATAGTGAGTGGCGAGTTTTCTCTTTTAAAAAAAAAAGGTTATACGAATAGTAGGTATCCAAATTTAGGCATTTTATATCATGCGAAATGCCTACAAAACTTTTCCGCAATATTTATAATTGAAATAATGAATTAATAAACAAAAAGAAAAATCTGTTGTACCTGTGGACACTTAAACTATCTGTCCACAGGTTCAGCTGGCAATGGTGTCCACAGGTTCAGCTGGCAATGGTGTCCACAGGTACAACTGACCGCCATGTTCTGCGGAAAGCTCTGTTTCACAAAACCCGTTACTAATAATTGATATGAAAACATATGAAGTTATGATATATTTAGCGGACAACCCAATAAAATATTACTGCCTAGAAAATTTCTAAGTGTAGGTCTTAAAAAATTTAAAATCACTGGTTGGATTGGTCAGGATTTGGAAGAAAAAAACCTAAAAATAATAATTTCTACTCAACTGTTGATCTGACAATCTTGAAAACACACGTGCAACTGCAGGGAAATGCTTCCATTGCTACAACTGTGCTTTAGGTACAGCACCTTCCCCTACTCATAATTGTTAAGCCGTCATCCTTCTAATTGGTTACAGATCTAGGCTATGCCTAACTTTAGTATCCATAACTACTGCCCAAGCCCACTCAGCTCTCTCTGTTTTTTTTTAAATATACATATAAATTGTTTACTTAGGGCCTCTGGATTGAACTTAGATCTTGTGTTAATACTTTGGCTTAGGATGTACTGTTACTTGGCCAAGAGTTGTGGAAAGCGGAGATTTAGCCAAGTCCATACTCAACCATTAGGTTTTTTCCTCTATTAAGGGTTCTCACTTTGTAGAGTGATGTGCCCCAGAAGGGTCACCCAACCTCGAAAGTTAATCCACCGTTGTGAATTCAGATAAAAGAATATGAATTTTCTGCCTTTGGCCGGACTCTAACTCAAGCCAGGGAGCTTGGTAATCTAGACCCTTACCCTCTGAGATATCACATCTCCCTTGTTCCTACAAATTAAAAAAAAAATACTGTAATTTAATTTGTTTATAATTTAATTTAAGTTTCTTTCACTATCTAACTATAACAAAATTCTTTCTTCTCTTAAAAATTAGAAAAAAAGGTATTCATATTTATAAAAACAAATTTTGATGTTATTATAAAATATCAAAAAAATAAAAAATAATAATAATAAAAATAAACAACTAATAATATAATGGGAAAAATCAAAATCTTGTTTAGAAATTATTTTCTGTCAATAAAACCATGAGTGAAATCATCTGAGAAAGAATAGCCTGTCCTGTAAAGTAAAAATCATGTTATTAATAAGGGTTTCTAGTTTCTCTAAAACACCTCTGGAACTAGTGTATTCTATACTAGTGTATAGTGTATACTTTTGTATACAATATATTCTTAATTATTATGCTGCTTAAATGGTGTTAATAGTGGTATATATTTGATTTTAGGTTGATGGACAATCTCTCCAAGGTTATACCAACCATGATGCTGTTGAAGTTTTAAAATCTACTGGTACGACTGTGCGACTTAGTTTGGAAAGATATTTAAGAGGTCCTAAGTTTGAGCAGTTACAACAAGCTATAGCCAATAGTGAATTAAAGCCTCCGACTCCTTCTTCACCCTCTGCTGTTTCTCTTCCACGTTTTCCTATAAGTGCTGTAAGTAATTTTCAATTAAGTGAACAATGCGTTTATGTAAGAAATATTTAACCAACATTTTTAATGAAAACAACATTGTTCTTTTATGTATTGTGTTTATTTATTCGAAAACATGTTTGTAAGTAGTGCCAAAACATATTTTTTTTAATTTTAAAAACTTGAACTAATTTTGAAATACTTCAAAATTTTTTTTTTAATCCCTCAAGAGAGCTGTACCATGAGGACTTTATTTAATCATGGCAAAATGGACCCACATAATTTTTCTTTGGATAAACTTGATTCTAAGTTCAATTTCTTATTCAAATTCAGTAAGTTGTTATACTTCTATAAGCTAGTAACTTTATATTTTATGCCAGTTTGGATATTAACTTAAATTTGTAGTCTAGAAGTAACTTAGAACTATTAAATTTATTTTTATTAAATTATTTTCTAACATTTACCATGATATCAAATTTTAGCTTAGATTTTTGTATTAATTTGAACTCATAGATATTTTTGCATTTACTGAGTATGTATCCTTCAAAATTACTCAATGACAAATTTCTTAAAAGCTAAACTTCAAAAAAAAAAAAAAAAAAAAAAAAAAAAAAAAAAAGAAAAGAAGTTTACACTCTCTTTATGCATTTGCATTTTAAATTGGTTCTGCTCCTTCTCTTCCCTTCACTTTCAAATGCTTAGTGCTTCTAACAAACCACATTACTCACGAAAGGAGGTCCTAAGGCTTCCTCACTCTCTCCAACTATTTTGTATATAATACTTAATGATCTACCTAACTTTATATGTCATTTACAATGAACTGATATGCATTTACACTCCATCTTTCAATCTTATATATCTTTTTGCCATAATGTTTGAGAATTCCACAAGCTCCACATTGATGGTTCACTCTTATTCGTTACATTTCCTTAATGATCTTATTTATTTTCACATTTTTATTTAAAAACCTCAGGTTGTCTTTCTTAAAGTAATCATATTTTCCAAATCACTTGAAAATCTATTGTTTTAAAAAGATCCTATGATTCTGTGATTTCAAGCTTCAATAAATTCTTCAGCTGCTTGTTTTTCCCCTAGTTTATTGTAGTATAATGAACATTTTTCACCTCACATTCTGACTGTTCCATCAACAACCTCTTGGTGTCTTTGCATAAATTCTGATCTTAGGATATAAGGAAGAATATGTTAAAGGATTGATATTGAAAAATTGAGGGAAAAAAAGAAAGGATTATAATGGGGAGGGGGATTGCTAAATGTTATTAGAAATCATGTTTCTTCTCTTCGTCAGTGATATTAAACATGTATATATTTCTTTTAAGTATTAACTAAATATATTTTCAACACTCATGGTTCATTTTTTATTAAAAATCTTCAATGTGAGTCTCCAGTTCACTTATAGAGCACTAGATCCCCTCATTCCAACCTTATTACTCCTACCTACCAATGAACTGCAGCATTTGGATGTTCCATTTTGGCCCATTCCACTGTTATCTGAAATTCTCTCCCTCTTCATATCTGGCATGCTTCTTCCATATGCTCTTTAATAACTCACTTTTTCCAATACCTTTTTACTATTCTGACAGACGCTACAAACTAGTAAATTATGGAATGGATTTTGATTACTCACAGATTTGAGTGCTGATTTTTGTGTGGGTAGTAGGGACCTGACCTATAATAGTGCAAAACTAGAGTTACAGCCGCTAATGAGCATTGGGAGTTAAGAAAAAAAATAAAATAAAACCAATATGAAAATCACGTTTTATTTTTTTTCCCAGCTCTTAGTCAAGATAAAGAAATAATTTTTTCACGTAAAATTGTAGTTTTGTATGCTATCTCTTTACCACAACCAAAACTTGTTGTCCGGAAATTAATGCAGGATTTCATATTTAAACCAAAACTTGATATTATTATTAAAGATATTATTTATCAGGTTTTGGTTGAGGTAAAGAGATAGCATAAAAAACTACAATTTTACATGAAAAAATTATTTCTCTATTTTGACTGAAAGCTGAGAAAAAAAATAAAATGTGATTATCATATTGCTTTTCATTTTTTTTTCTTGGCTTCCAATGCTCATTGGCGGCTATGACTCTAGTTTTGCACTATTATAGGTCCCTACTACCCATAAAAAAATTGGCATTCAAATCTGAGTGTTACAAGTCAAAACTTTTCCTTGTCAGTTTTATCTTTGTTTAACCCTTTGCACTCCGAAGCTGCGGACCCAATGCCTTGCACAGAATTCATATGCCAGGTATGAGCCGGCAATTCTTTTCTCGGCTTTCACTTAGGTGGCTGGGACTATTTTGCTCCCCCAGCATTCAGATCGTTTTTACTCTTTTCTGTAGCATGATACTCAATATTTTTTAAAAGGCATAGATGATGTATATATATATATATAATATATATATATATATATATATATATATATATATATATATATATATATATATATATATATATATATATATATATATAATTAACTATTTTACTTTAAAACTTTAAAACCCGATTATTGTAAAATAGTTAATTATATAATTTCTAAGGGTCGACAAAATATAATTTTGATATATATATATATATATATATATATATATATATATATATATATATATATATATATATATATATATATATATATATATAATAGAAGAATAGAATAGAAAATAAACTTTATTCTGGGACGATGTCCCCTAAGAATAATATAATGTACATAAATAAATACAATGAGTCTAGCTTTCATAAGATGAAATAAAATAAATTAACACTCTGGTTAACTATTTACAATTTTACAAATAAAGAACAAAAATAGAAATAAAAATTACAAAATCCAATAATTGCAGGAGAAAGAATAAAAACCTATTTACATCTACTGAATGCACTTCTTTTTTTTTTTTTTTTTTTTAAGTGAATTTTTGCTAGTCAGTATCATTCTGGAGGGAAAGGAGGTATTGAAAGAGAAGGGATTTAAATGTGGACAGAGATGGAGCATTACGGATATTACAGGGTAGTGAATTCCACAAGGAAGTAGCACGGGAAATGAAGGAGTGGTCAAATGATGTACTCTTATGGGAAGAAGTATACAGGTCAGAGGAGCGAGATCTTGTAGTGCGGGAGGAGACCGAGGATCTGAACTGGAAGATGTTATAGATGTAGGAGGGATTCCGAGAATTGATGGTTTGGTAGAGGAAGGAGGCTAGGAAGTAATTTATGCGGGATGAAGGATAAAGCCATTTTAACTCTGTATATAGATGTGATGTGTGGGAGGCTTTTGGAACCCTAAAGATAAACCTAATGAAACAGTTCATTAGTCTCCTTAGTTTACTCTCGAGTTCCGCCGTCAAGCCACCATATGCAACACAGCTGTAGTCAAAATGGGGTAGGATAAGGGAAGAAACCAAGAGTTGACGAGTAGGTTTCGGAAGGGAGTCCTGGGAAGAATGGAATAGCTTAAGGATGGATATAACCCATCTAGAAATTTGGGAGATATGAGGTTTCCATGAAAGGGTTTGGTCAAAGGTAATACCAAGGTTTTTGACTGTGGGGTGGAATTGAATAGGTGGGAGTTCATAGACAGTATCGGGAGGTGGGGAAGGGATCTCAGATGGGTATTAGAACCTATGATAATAGCCTGGGTTTTTTCTACCTTTAATTTTAATTTGTTGTCAGAGGCCCACTTGCAAATGCTATTAAGGTCTTCTTGGATAAGGGAGAATGATTTAATTAAATCAGAGGGATGGAAGGATAGATATATCTGGAAATCATCCGCGTATAGATGGTAGGAACAATGGTGAATGGAATTTGGTAGATCATTTATGTAGGCACAAAAAAGAGTAGGAGAGACACTGGAACCTTGGGCTACCCCTGATGTCAATGAAAGGGAAGAGGAAAGTGGCTGGTTTGGTATGGATACTATTTGAGTTCTACTATAGAGGAAGGAATGAAACCAGAGGAGAGAGCTTGAGGAAAAAGATAGGGCTTTTAGTTTTGTGAGGAGAATAGAATGGTCTAGGGTGTCAAAGGCTTTGGTAAAATCTAGAAGGATAAGGACAGTTACTTTTCGTTCGTCAAGGGCAGTATGTATGTCATTAGTAATTTTTGTTAAGGCTGTCTGAGTTGAATAACCAGGTCGGAACCCAGATTGGAACGGATTAAGGAGATGAGAGTTTTCTAGGAAATTGGAGATTTGTGATTGAACTAGTCTTTCAAGGGGTTTGGACAGATTGGAAAGTATTGATATGGGACGGAAATCATTAAGTGAAGGTGGGTTAGATTTCTTTTGTAAGGGTTGTATTTTAGCTTTCTTCCAGGATGAAGGAAAGGTGGAATTTTGCAAAGAATAATTATATATATGTAGGAGGACTGGAAGGATAGTAGGAAGGCAGAGTTTGATTAATTTTAGTGGAATACCATCATGTCCAATAGCTTGCGTTTTACATTGGAAAATGGCATCAATGAGGTCTGAGGGTGTGATATAGGAAAAATAAAAATGGAGGAGTTAAAAGGAGGACCGCTTGGAGCGTAGCTGGCAGAAAGAGATGAGGAGTTTGATGATGAGGTAGCAAAAAAGGAATTCATTTCATTAGGAGTAAAAGAGTATGAAAGCGGAGCATTTGAGGATTTACTAAAGGAAAGTTTTGATAAAATTTTCCATTTTGATTTTGGATCACAGGCACTGGAGAGGGCTTCATGAAAATATTGTGATTTAGCTTTTCGAATGGCAGTTTGTGTCTGATTCCGAAGGGATTTAAACAGAGTGTAGTCGTCCTGAAGTCTAGTCCGTCGAAAACGTCTTCGGGCGGCCTCTCGTCTCTTTTGTAGGTTTTTGATTTCTATTGTGATCCAGGGTGCTGGTGGACGTCGGATTAGGATGGTTTTTAGGGGAGCATGTGAGTCGAGGATGGATAAGAGATTGGATGTGAGGATGTCAACCATGTTGTCGATAGTGTGGGAGGAATATATAGAGTCCCAGTCCAGAGCGTCAATATCAGTTTGGATTGAGGAAAATGTTAAGGAATCAAGATTGCGATAGGAAATGGTTTTTGGAATGAATGTTTATAATGTTATATATAATGTTTAAACTTTTTTTTATTACTTTAAGTACGATAATATAATGTAAACACTAACAATTTTAAACAAATTAATAAAACAATATTATCTTCAAGAGAGGAGGATCTTGAAAAAAATAATGCCGGTCTGTACCCGGCTTATGAATCCTGTGCAAGACAAGTGGGACTTATAATCTGAGTGGAATTTCATTTTTATTTTGCCGGATTATAACTGGCCAATGAGTGCAAAGGGTTAATGATATTAGATGTTCTTCAACGATTTTGTTTCTCCATTTCGGATTATATATTTTTAAATCTATAATTTTTTGTATTTTGCTCAGGAATGATTTTTTATGTATTGGAAGAATTGTTTTTTTGTATTTTGTTCTATAACTAATAATTGTTGTGCAGCAGGACTTAATTTTTTTTTTTTTTTTATTTATCTACTTTATTTTATTTTTTTAGTGTTGTTCTTGAAGAATAGGGTAGTTGTATGAATTTTTATTCAATTTATGATAAATCTGATGACTTTAAGCGATTTTCGTTTTTCTGCTCAGAATCGTCTTCAGAATTTTCTGTTTAACACTCCTAGTCCCAGAATAAAATTTTATTCTTATAATAGTATTGATATTATATATATTATTAATGTATTAATTACATTATAGGAATTTATGTAAATTGACACATTAATTTTAATGAATGAAGACTTCTGTTTATATATTCCAATGCAATTGTGATTTGGAGAATATGGTGATCATTAGAATGAGGGGGATAGCTAAACAGAAAACATCGGGCTCCTAACATACATTATTAATAACTTTTAGGAGGAAAACTAATTCCTTACTTCTTATTGTTAATTAAAATTATTAATATCAACATAAAATAAATTGTTGGCATAGTCTAAGCAAGAAATATCAAATCCAATCATCTATTTTAATCTCAAATAAAACAAAAGACTGTTTAATATCAAATAAGAAATTTATTTTAATTTTTTTTTTTTTGTGTGTGTTTGTATATATTCAATTTCAGTTTTAGTGATTTTATAGATATTTGGCTGTCCTAACTGCTTTATTTCTGCCCGTCTTGGTGTTGATTTCCAATTTTCTGCATGTAGTTCTGTGGTACTTAAGTTTTTATCTAACATTTGGCCTCCTGCTTGATCTGACGTTAACTACTTATAGGGCTGCAGAAGGCAGGGTACTGCTAATAGGTTATCTTTTATTTACTATGAGTTAAGAAAAATTGTAAGAAATGTGTATTCATTATTCAATTTTAGTTTAGTTCTTTTTTTTTTTCCTTTCTTTTTTTTTTTCATTTCAACTGTTTAAGGTTTGTGTTTTCTCCTAGAGTTCATATAAAATTAATTTAAAAAATAAATAAATGAACTACATTCAAATTTAATAATGATTAAACACTTCTTACCTTTTCTTTCTCATTAATAGATGTATGATAATTTTTAATCAATGCACTGCTTTCTACACTCCTAATTCATTCCTTCCTAAAAAATAATTAAGTCCTTGAAGTAAGCTAGTGGTCTCTTTTCATGCCTGAGGCTATAATTCTCCAATGTTGGTTCTAAGGGGGTTCGGCTTTGACTCTTGTCTTGTTCGTCTTCAGCCTTGCTACCAATCATCAGATAGCTAAGAGTGGGACTTTTTGGATTATTTTTTAAAACTGTAGTTTCATCTATTGAATTCCCTAGTTATATTTAGGAATCCCCAAGTACTGAGTTAAAATAATTAACTACCATCAGGGACTTAGATGTGTGCCTATTCTGGGATTAGGATTGATGAATTAAATGTCACTTCTATTGAGATTATTTTATTTGAAAACTAGTTTCGAATGCTAAACATTCATCTTTAGTTCTAAAACATACAACAATTTTTTTCAACACATCAGTACTATGTTACATAGATAATATATACTAAAGTTTTTTAAAAAGATAAGACAAGAAATCAAGCATAGGCACTCACCTTCGAGGTAACTAAAACACTGAATTTGAGAGAAGTAAAAAGGGGCAGGTAGGTTAAGTTTTAGATTTACAACGGGGTTTCCCTTATGACTCATTGGGTTTTTCCGTTCTTATGGGAAACAAATTTAAAATGGGTTTTAATTTTTAAAAAACCCAAGAGGGTCATACTTGGTACTTCTGATATGAATCTTTTTCAAAACTCCTGGTTTATTCAACCATAACAGCATTGACTTATGGTTCAACTGAATGGTCAATGAGGCTGAATAAACATGTTGTAATGTTATATGTTGTTTGTGAATATGCATAAAAGAGATCATAAAAAAGGAAGTACCATGACAAGTGCATTTTCCTTTGCTCAGTTATCTTACTAATTGCACTCAAAAGTAAGTTTAATACTCTTCCAGAGTATATCATTATATTTTTCCAATTTTTCATTCCTCTGTGGATTTTAGGGGGTTGTTTGGCTGTTTGCCATCCTTACTGCATCATTATCTTATTCTAGAGCTCTAGATTGGTATGAGCTTCATTAAGTTGTATTGACACAAGTAATAGAAACTCCTAGCATACTATATTTTATTTTTTATTCTGTTTCTAAAGAAAAGGTGATGATGACTCTTCTTGTTAAGTGTGTCATTTTTTAAGTGGTTATTATTTCTATAAATTAATGTTTGTCACTAATTATTTAAATTTGTTTGCTTTAGGGAACATTCTTCTATCCTATCATCTTATCAATTGGGTGTATCGTTTTAGCTTATTATCATATCCCAACATTAACTGGGTTAATTCCGGTAATGCGTTTATTATAAAAGATCCTGTCTTTCTTCTGTGTAAGGTGAAGGATAATTGGGATCCCCAAGTTCTCTGTAAATATTGTGTCTGGGCTTATATGTGTAGTCACTCTTTTAACACTGTTTTGTTTACTTATTTAATTTTACCTGAATTACTATTTTATTTTTTATATGCTCATTAATTAGTTTATCTATTTATAATTTAATTGTCATGAAAATGTTCTCTTGAGTATTAATCAATTATTAACCCTTTTAATATATTTTCCTATGTTTGTGAACTAATAGTAGTGTACAGCTAATGAATGAAATAATCAATATATTGATAAAAAAACAAAAATATTTTTGTTTTAAACGTCTTGAATTCTGCGTTAATTTATTTCTGCGAGTATTTCATGTTACGTTAAGGAAACCATCATGATTTAAATCAATATTGGTCATTATTTTTAATGAAATGATTCCTTAAATTATTCTTTTTAAAATATGTAATTGAATGAATCTACTTTGTTTATTGTGATTTTGTTATTTTTTATTTTTTTTTTTTTTTTTTTTTTTTTTTTTTTTTTTTTTTATTTTTTAAGGATGGTGAGTCTACTGAAATTGAAGTTGAAGGTGAATCTATAACAACTATTGATTCTGTGGTCTTAAATGAAGCTAGTAATCCAGATGTAGAAGTTGATGATGTTGATATTTTAATAGACTCAGAGTATGAAGGACCTTTGAAACCAGCAGTTGAAGCAGCCATCAAGAAAAAGTGGTCAGAAATAATGGGACCAGACGTAGAAATAGTAGTAAGTTTAATTTTGTCCTTAATATTAAATACATTTTATTTTATTTTTATTTTAATAGTGTTTTTTAAAGCCTGAAACAATAGAATGATTGTGCATTACCCTCTACTGTTGGGATTCAAACTGTAATAAAATTCATGCTGAGCATGAGCTGGTTAAATACTATTCTAGGGTTCAAAAAGAAAAGTTAAATACTGCTCCTGCCTTTATTCAATATGCTATCCAAATGATGTTTCAACTGAATTACTATATTTGAAAAGTATTGGATTGACAAAATAAGAGCCCAGCTTTCCTTTAGAAAACCTTATTTATTTAATTATAAAATAATTGGATTTAAGAATTTATTTTGGAAAAATATATGGGAAAGTCTATATTTAACATCATTCAAATCTTTGTAGAATTACAAAATGAAGTTTTTGAGAAGGAAGGTTTTTTTTTTTTTTTTTTTTTTTTTTTTTTTTTTTTTTTTTTTTTTTTTTTCATAAAAATATTACTACTTTCTACTTAATCTCTCTTTTATTTATCAATTAAGTGGAGAATTTATTTGTTTAAAAAAATACATATATTTTGATTGAACTAGTTATTTTTTCAATTAGGTCTTAAATTGAGTCTTTTTTCTTATAACACTCTTAGATCAAAGGTGGTAGAATACTTAATATGATGGTATTTATCCAAGTATCTATTTATGAATATCCTGAATATTGATATAATGAATGGTCTGTGAAACATCTAATCATTATTAAAATTTCTAGGTAGGTCAATTAAAAAAATTTGGGGAGAGTAAAGGACTAGGGATTAGCTTGGAAGGCACAGTTGATGTTGAAGATGGCCAAGAAGTTAGACCTCATCACTATATTAGGTCGATCCTTCCAGAAGGTCCTGTTGGTCAGAATGGTAAACTACGATCTGGAGATGAACTTCTTGAGGTAAAACATTGCTTTTTGTCTATTTTTTAATTTTATATTTTACTTTTAATATTTCATCATCATCCAGTGTCGTGACAAGTTATTTCTGGTATTTTTGTTTTAGTTTCCTAAGTTACTAGACAAATTTAGTTTATACTGTAAAAACTTAAGTAATCTGAAATAGTTAAGTAACTATTGGGATCAGATTATATTTATGCATTTTAATTAAGTTTGCCTTAAAAAATAATGCAATAGATCTTAATAATCATTCTTGTGATTTGTAATGACTATTTCTGCATGAGTAAATTTGTGGGAGAAGATATTCTAAAATTGTTTTGGTATTAATCAATTATTAAGGATAATTTGAGTAATGTCAATAAGAATACAAGATTTGTATTTTAAATTTTATATTGACATAGAATTAAAAAGAGTAATATCATTGATACATTAACACTTTCGGTGCAGAAGGGTCACAGGTGAGGATGGCAGGTTTTTCCTTGTGTTCTGATGGGGGGCCTCAGAGAAGGACGGCTCCATTCCTCTTCCCCGTTAGCTTTGTTTAGTCGGTACCTGGTAGGGAATCGCTGTTTTGACTCCAGGCAGTCACTAAATCCTTCAGCACTCTTTAACCCTTGAAGACCGTTTTTAAATTGGATAATTTCAAGAAACACTGTGTATCTTTTTCCAAAAACTTAGATTTTTCAAATTGTGTTTTAAAGGTAAGTTTAATTTATTATCAATAAGATTTCTTAACGATACGTAACATTGGAAAATTGGGAAATTAAATTTTTTATTTTTACTCATTTCCAATGAAGTCCTTTAGATGGAATAACAGCATTCGAAACTGTGGATCCATGTATCCTTTAATATCATTAATTTTTTAAACAGATTATATGTTACCTAGAATTCTTAGTTTGCCAAGTACGGTGGGGTAATGTCCCAAAGGCTCAGACATTAGAGATTCATGGACTTTCTTAATCTTCTCCTGTTACAGCTGTGATTTATTTATGCGTACCCCCTAAATAGTTCAATTATGTTTGAAGAGTAATGTAGCTAGTCATAATATTGTAAAGTATGATAATTAGTGTATTTAATGATATTTCCTATTGTGATTTTTAAAACCAGGTCCTACCCTACCTACAGTGGCAAACAATAGAAGCAACCTCTACTGGTTGTGAACATTTCTTATCTCTCTTGTAACTGGTCACTCCCTTTGATATACATTTTTCAGAGTACTACCTGTGGGCGTAGATCAGTTGAACTATTCATGATTAATATTGTTGAATAGTAAACATATTTTTTCTGATATAAGAGATCTTACTTAACTTAGCACCTTTAAGTTTTGTTCTTACCACTTCTTTGGTTTTGTAAAATAAAATATTTTTCCATTGGTTTTTAAAATTATGATATATTGCTCTTTATTTTTAAATATTTAATAATTTACCTTAAAATTGTGCAGGTGAATGGGCACCGATTACTTGGGATGAATCATATTGAAGTTGTTACTATTCTAAAAGAATTGCCTGTTGCTGTTCGAATGGTTTGTGCTCGTCGTACGGGAGAAGCTTCTAGGTTAATTGATACATCTCAAGATCGTGCTGCATTTGCTGCCAGAGTATGTATCTAATTTTAATCTTATTTCACATTATTTTTTATTTGTTATATGAGCTTCAATTATTATCATTCATTTAGCTTATTTGCTGGACGTTGAACTAAGTTGATCTAGATTTCCTTACTTATCTTCCTCAAAATTCAGGGACTTAAATATTATATCATTTTACTAAAAATAACTTAGGTATGAACAGATAATCTGATAATATACATAACGTGCTTCATATTTATCAATGTTGATGTCTAATACTGTTTTACTTATCTCTTGATCACAATTATTTTCAAATTAAACGATTTTCATGTTTAAAATTAGTTTCTTTATCTAAAGGAGAAAATTATTTTAAATATAAGGTCTACAGACATTGAGAGTGATTCATAACTGAGAGGGTATGCGATTATTTTAACAGGTAAACTAAAAACTTTTTTTTTTTTAATAATTGAATATTTTAGATAATTTGACTAAAAACTAATTTGTCCACATTTATAGGAGGCATTCAATCTATTATTAGTAGATAACATAGCGGAAACTATTTATAAAGCTAAACTTGAGTTATGTTGCTTACTTAAAATAATTTTTTTTTTTTAAGTTCTTATAATATTATTCATGATTCTAGAGTAAAGTATTGTGCATGATATTCATTGGAATATTTGCTGCTGATAATTTGGAAAGGAATAGCACCACGAAAATGCTTAAAGTAATAGTGATCTGCTTGCAATAAATGATAGATAGAAATTGGTCATTTTTTGACCAAATTAAGATAACATCAGATAATAGAAGTTTTTCTTCAAAATATACTATATTCTGGTGTTTAAATATTTTATTTTAATAGTTGTTTAAATGAATTTTATATGTATGTATTATAAATTTAAACAATTATGAAAATAAACCATTAAAACAACATCAGAATAATGCCTGTTTTGTAGACAAACTTCTTCTTTTAAACAATGGTGTTTATAACTATATACATATACAATTAGTTCTTATTCACTGTTACAGAGTATTCTTAGTGGAAGTCTTCAGAATCTTTTGCCCGCTACAGAACGTTTAGTAAAAGCTAAGTCTGATGGTTCTCTTGCATCTACCACTACTGTTCCAACAGAACCAAATCTAAGTAAACTTCGTTCTCGCTCTCTGGAACCAATTACTGGTTTAGCGATGTGGAGCTCTGAGCCTCACATCATTGAGCTTGTAAAAGGGGAGCGAGGGCTTGGCTTTTCTATTCTAGATTATCAGGTAAGACATCGCATTACTTATCATTTTTATCTATAAGATCAAAAGGTCTTTCAAACAAATCTAGTCAATTATTAAGGGATTTATAAAAATTTTGTAGTCAGCTTAGGAAACATTTTCAATGCAAAATTGATGTATTGAATCTTTATGCACCTTTTATAAATTAATTACAGCAAGCTCAAAATCTTTTTGATCTATGTTAGCTATAATCGATTTTATGTTATAATACTTTCAAAGGTTTTTTATTGCTCTTAATTTTAAATTTGACATTGACTAGTGTATGTAATTTGTAGCACAAATCAATAGTAGCAGGCACTGAATATTTGTTATTAAAACTATTTGATAAAAAGTAAATAAAAAAAAAAATACATTTTGTTTGTTTAATGATTTATTTAGTTTTTCATAAATTTTTAAATGTTTTTATTAATTTTTGAGAACCAAATTAATTAGTAAATTTAATGATCTCCATCATTTGTGGCATATCAATTTACATGTGCATATAATTTTTTTAAAGTTCTGCAGAAAATATCTTATGCTTTACGTCTTAATATCGTAAGGAAACTTTCTAAAAGGAAAAGATGTCATATTTTCTTACTTACTTTTAGACAGAAATAGTCCTAAAATCATTTATACTTCCAAAAATTATATTTCTTTAATTTTGTTTACCAAATTATATAAGCTATCAATGTAAGTTAATGTTTAATATTGAGAAACTAAAGTATTTTCTTTTTATTACTTCAAACATTGAAAACATTTTTTAAATATTCTTAATTTAATTTTGTGAATTGATATTTTTTTTTTTTTTTTTTTTTTTTTTTTTTTTTTAACGTTTCTCAAGGTTATTGTTGCATATAATAATATTTATTATTAAATTGCCGGAATCCGTCTATTAATATTAATTTCTATTAAATTTTAATTTTATACTTTTTGAGATAAGTGAGTCTAAATAAGATAATCATTTAGTGTCATATTCTCTTTTTATTGTTATAAAAAAAAATTACTAATTAATGACCATGGAGTTATTTCTTTATATTTATCTGAAACAATTCCAATTTTGGGAAACACATTCTTACATTTCTTGGTTTTTGCTCACAATCTTTAATTTGTTTCTAATTTTCAAATGTACAATTTGAAACTATTTTCTATTATTAATTATATTGGTATATTTATTAAAACTATTTAAAAAAAAAAAAAAAAAAAAAATGAATCGCCTATTTTGTATCATAAAAGGAATCACTTTTGCCTGGAGAGTTCATATATAACTACAATGACTATAAACTATTTGTGTGAATGTTACATGACAAAACTATTATTTTCACTAAGAAGAACTTTTTTTTTAACATGTTTTTAGCTTTACTTGTAAAAATTTATACAATCTTAGTTCCTATTCGTATGTATATGTATCATTAAAATTTCTATTTATTTAATTGTAACATGAAAATATAAAAGTTCCAGTGTAATTTTTTTTTTTTTTACTGATTCATTATTTTTTAAAATATATTGTAAAGTTTCTTCTAGTCTCAGTGTGTGTGTTTGCCTGATAAATTTAATGTTTAGTTTCTTGAAGTTCTACATATTAATTTTTATACTTAACTGTGTTAATATTTTATGATTGCCATATCATTTTAATACGTTTATTTGTTCCTAAGATGTCAGACAATTCCATAAAATATTTATTTTTAAGTTTAATATTTCACACTTATTAATGGAACAAATTTCTTGAGTTCATTTTTAATTTAAAAATCATAAATTTTATAAACTTGTGTAAGTTAATTAGGTAAGTGTGTCTTATTACCCTTACCTTAGCAGCTCTAACTCTGATGGGTTATGGCTTTTTGTATCTGGTGTTATGAATATTCATATCAAGCCCTATCCTCTTTACTGTATCTTCTTCACATTTGTTAAACACTTCCAATTTCAAAAGTAAAGTTAGTTTCTCCCCATGATGACCACATCATACAAACTGTCATTGTAAATACATCCATTCATGTTTGGTCGTAATGCCCTCATAATCATTTCTAGTCCTATAATGAATAACACTGGTGAAGTAGGGATCTCCCTGTTTTACTTATTTTTGCTTGAAAAAGCAAGCAGTAAGATCTTGAACCTTCACCATGCCTTCACTGTTGTTAGGTCTTTGTTATCAGCCTATTATGTTTTGTGGAGAAGCCTAGAGCACTTACAGTTTGTTGCTAAAATATTATGTGCTTGTTTTTATTTTATGTTGAGGTAATGAAGACTTACGCTCGACTCTTGACATTTTCTAGCATTACTGACGGTGAAGTTGTGGTCAATGGTAGATCTTTCTGGACAGAACCCACACCATTAGTCGTCAATTAGTACCTCTCTTTTTAATAATAAAATGGCTCTTAGTGACTCAATAGTGCTATTCCTCGATAATTTTGGCTCTTAACTATCCATATTTCTGCAGTTTCCTCTCTACCTCCAAGGCATTGGAACATTCTATAGTTGTGCTTAGAATTCCAACTCCTTCCACTTTTTTCTTTGTTTGTTGTATGTATACTAATCAGGGACACATTGAAGAATGTTCCTTTGAATTTTATATGGTACATCTTATCATTTAATCTTGTATTCATTACTCATTATTTTTGTTTCATCACGAAACCTGTCCCAACAATATTCTTGGTATATTCGCTATTGGCTTATATATATTTAATTAATTTAACCTTAATCGGCTCCTTCCTTCATTCAAGCAAAACTCACAATAAATTATTTTTGTTTTTCCAAATTTATGACATTTGTATTTGAAAAAAATGTTTTTTGTACACATTATTTTGATTCACACAGTACTCAATAGCATAAATTTACACTAAGTACACATTAGTTTAAATTTTATTGATGATTTACTTTTTATCTATTTTTTTTTTAAGTTAGAATTAAACATTAGTTAATTTAGAATTAAACATTAGTTAATTTAGAATTAAACATTAACATTTGAATGTTAAAAATTAACATTCAAACTTAACTTCATTTATTTTTTAAATTTTACTTTATCATGAGGTTAATACCAAATGGTTAAATAACCCATCATAATAAATTAAAGTAAATAAAACTACTGAACAATTTTGTTTTTAGAGGAATATTCCTAACTATGAATTTATATAATGTACAACAAAAACAAACAAGCATTTTTTTTCAAATCGCTATTCATTGGCCATTTTTTTCTCATTGATATTTAATATGTGAGAAAGGACAAATAAGCAATTAATTTTTTTTCTTTTCTACTTTTTCTAGAGAAAACCTATGAAATTTTGAATGGAAAATTGTGTTATTGAAAGGGCTTAGCGTTTTAAACTGGCACTGAGTAATATGTAGAGACTGAATTTTTTGTGTTTCATGACCTATATCCCTTCCCCGCCAATGGGATAGGAAAGGGATATCTGAAAAAAGTTGCCTTTTATTGTTCACCTCTGTCTTTAGTGTAGGAATGAAATTATGACTATGTGGTGGATACCATTCTTTCAGAGTGGATATCACATGTTTTTTCATATTTATATTTCTAGTAATCTTAATTTGACATAGTTTATAGTTATTTATATTTGAAGGTAAACTAATTTTAAAGTGACATGTAATTAGCACTTTTTGATATATTGATCAAAATCAAATTGTAACTATAAAAAGGTTAAATAGTGTATGAAATTCTATAGAAAGGGTATTTAATTATACAGTACAAAACTTATAGATTTAGTTATTCCTATTGATCATTTATTTTTTATTACAAAACTAACTTTTTATGTTATTAGTGCTGTTAGAGGAATAATATCTTTATATTCTTTTAAAGAGTTATTTATTGAAATTTACTTCTGTATTACTACACACATGAAAGTGCATTTATATATAATGATGTCAGGTTAGTATGTGGGAGGTATTACTAATGAGCAGCCTTTCTATACTAAAAATATTTCAATTTTTAAACTAGTGTTTGTAAATAAATATATGATTGAAATCTTGGTTAATCCCCACCTGATTTCTCACAGCTGATATGTTTTGATACGTTTTTAAAATATTATATTCATATCATTCTGTTTTCCTGCTGAAAGCAGTGATATTTTTTATAATAAGGTGTATTATTTTTTGTTTATTATTGAGTTTCCCCTTTATGTTATTTTGTACTAGCTGTTTGATTTAATAAACGTTTTTATGTTTTTTTTTATGCCTAATCTTTTTTCTTTTTTTTTTTTTTTCTCGAGAGTTAGCCTTCTCTTTTATTTACAAAGATTGGTATGTGTCTATGGCTCCACTGTCTCATTATTGTATAAAAAGGCAAATTTTTCATGATTCTAAAATGCTTAGCTGCTGACTAACTAACAATTCTAAATTTTGTACATTCAACCTTTAAACAATATTAATATGCTATTCAATATGAAACTTAATGTGATTAGGTAAAATAAAAACGAAATCGGTGTATAGTTTAAGTTAGTGTCAGGGATTTATTAATGTGATTGTTTTCTATGAAATTATGATTTTTGGTGTTGACTTGTGTTAAGATAGATTAAGTAATGGACCATATAATATTATAGAATTATTTAGCATATTATTTTAGTTTATATGATACAATAAAGGGAAGTAAACAATTAAATTTCTTGGCCATTTCTTTAAAGCTGGGTTTTTTTCATTGTTGCATTCTACTAAAAACTTTCTATATCATGAACAATTGCATTTTGTTTTTAGGTATATATTTTGTAAACACCATGTCTAAGAAGATAAGAAAAATTACCGAGCCATTAAATAATTTTGGCATATAAACTGTGATGGTTATACTTGTATTTTTGAGTGAAATAATATTATTTTGTTAGTAACATTATATTACTTATAACAATATTATACATTGTTTGTTTTTTGATGATAAAATTCTTTGTTTAATGTACTTGCTACATATTGATCACATTAATGTTTACTTCTTGAAGCCTTTACAATTTAAGGTTGAAACTGACAAATGTTAATTATTACATCAAATTATTTCAACAGATTGATTGGTAATTAAACTTTAACATTGGTTGCTTTTGAGATTTTATTAATTGTTAGTTATGAAATATAATATCTTATTATTAATGTTTTATGGCTTCTCTTCAATGATAATTTGATGGCGGTGTTTTAAATGTAATGATAAATATTTAATAATTTTATGTATGTAATTGTGTTGTTTTTTTTCCCCTTTAAACCACTTTGAATTTTTTATATTTATACATATAATCCTAGAAAATACTTAAACTTTTACATGTATGTATATGTTTATACTAATGTTATTATGAAATCAATCCTTGGAGAAACCACTTTTGGTTACATACAGCTGGTACTTTGTTATAAAATCAGTTTTTTGGTGTATTTAATGTTTAAAGTTGGAGTAAAGTAAATCCAAATGAGAATTTTCATTTATTTTGTTAGCTTTAATATAAAAATTTACATTTTGAAAAAGAAATACAGAAATACCAATATATTCTAACTGAATGTTTTTCACTTCTTAAGCTGAAATATTTGCTCTATTATGATCCATAAATTATCTAAACAAAATTTAATTGCTAAAATTTAAGTAGAACGATAAGTTTTAATTTTTTTAATGTCTGCTTTTGTTAAAACTTGTTTCTCCAAAGTTCAAAAGTAAATTGACTTAATTTAAGAGTTTTTTTAACACTTGTAATTTCAGATCACAATTTAAATCTGTATTATTACTTGAACTAAACATAATCTTATAGGAGCAGAAAAAATACTTTCCTTAAATGTTAAGTTCAGTGAATAGTGTCATTAACATAGTACATGTTTTTATCATATTGTATTAAATTGTAGCATGAAGGGAAACACTTAATTTATTAAGATTCAGGAATAGAATTTGAAATGCCAAAACTGTTCTTTTTTTACTAAAAAAAAAAAATCCTTTAATTTGTAATTTATTATTATTTATGGCCCAGTAAATAAATTATTTACATTATTAAGACAATTTCTTATGAGATATTCTTTTGTATTCATGTTTTTTTTTTTTTTTTTTTTTCATTTATCTTCTTGAGTATACTGGTAGTTTACTTGATATTTTTCTTTTACTTTCCCTGTCTATACTGTTATGTTATCAGCTGAGATCTTTTTGTTTTATTGTAATATTGGATATAATGTGCTTTTTATTAAGTAACTCTCAGAATAGTCACTTTGATGCCTTATGAAGGGTTATTCTAGGCTAAAGACTCTATAGAATTGATTTTTACTCATATTCAAACTTTAGTTTTTAGTGAAAGCTGGTTATTATAGCTCCTACTGATTTTTATACGAACTCCTGTTTGAGGTTTGGTTTTTTAGAAGATCTTTATTATGACGCAAAAATAGATTTAGTTGTTAATTTTATCATTTATAAATATTTATACAAAAAAAGATAGTCAAAAATATACTTTCTTGAAATTTTTCAATCCACAGTTCATCATAACAATCACTATATATTTAATATATCTAGTGAATAAAATATATATATGAATATATATATATATATATATATATATATATATATATATATATATATATATATATATATATATATATATATATATATGTTATGAATAAAATATTCAATTAAGTATTTTTTGTGTTATTTTATTGAACTTAATTACTTATTGAATGCATTAATACTAGCCATCATTATTATTTAGGATAACACTTCATAAGTCTGGCTCTACTGAAAAGCCTTCACTATTGACTTGCTTGCCAGGCTATCACTAAAAATATACTGTCCTAACATAATCTTACCAACTATACTTGAATTATTCTTTGCAATCAAAATTTTCTGTTACCCTCACTACAATAAATTTATTTCTAATAACAGTGGGTGCTATAAATCCTCATATTTATCCTTATTTAGGTTGATAGTAAAAATTGAGTAAATGAACCTGTACTAAAAGAAGTTTATATCCTCATAATGTTGGTGTTTTTATTTTTAATCTCATAATTTTGTATACGATCTGTAATATTGAATTATAATCCATAGAAATACTGAAGTTGTGAATAGGATTCCTTTAATGATTTATTGGTGTGAATTATTTACATTTATGTTGATTACTGGTATCAATTTTCAATAACTGTATCAATCATTTTGTTATATATTAGAAAACTATCACAATAATTTTTAGGTATTGAAATAACAGTAATTGTTAATTTGTGAGATCCTCTACTGTATTTATTTTTTATCATTGATGTAAAGATGCATTTATATTTTATACTCTAAATAGAGTTGAAAATAATCGGTAAACAAATTTTATCTATAAGTCTTTAATTTTTTATTGACGTGCCTCAAAACAATTAATGTGTTATAATTTATTCTTTTATGATTTATACATTCTATAACTGTTATGGACAAACGTTCTTGAAAATCAATGATTAGATTGAACAAATGGTCTGAAGATTGAGTCTTCAATTGTTTTATAGGTATAAAAATAATATAAAGTGGTGGTGCAATAAATGCGACATGATTATAATAAATATTGTGGTGGTAATTTTCATGTTTAAAAGTGGCAAAGAAGTGATAAAGGGTAAGAAATTAATATTATCTTCTTAATGAGGTTATAAACCACTGAGGGTCATTAATAAAACTGTAAAATGGTTCAAAGGATTAAAACCTATTTTTGAAATATTATTCATTTTCCAATATTCATATATAAATTTCTTCTTGCTTAGAATAGTGTACAAATTGGGAAATATTCAATTTTTTCTCTTGCAATGAGCCTTTCAAATACAATTATTATAATAATGTTTGATTTTTTAAGGAAAAATTTGTCAGCTATTTATTTACTGGTGCAACTTTTATTTATTATCAACACCAATACCTTTACAGTACAATACAATACATAATAAATTTAAATATATATATATATATTTTTAATTAAGATATATATGTATATACATCATTTGAACATAAAATTCTTGACTCTTTTTAAGCTGAAGCAGTAAAAAGTTTAAACAAAATCATTTTAATAAACAAAAACAAAAAAAATGAAACATAAGTATTAATGATCATTTAAAAAAAAAAAAAAAAATCCCCCACTTTATGTGTGGACACACAGTACATTTTTCATTTAAAAAAACACAAAAGATATACCTGATGTTATAATATGAAGTATACTTGGCAGTAGAAGGGGCTCATGCTTAAGACTTAAGAAGTGTTACCTAATTTTCGTTTAATAGTTAGTTGTTTTTGTTCTGTTTGTGTGTGTATATATATATGTATATATTTATACACATACATACATACACACACAGACACATGTGTATATATATATATATATATATATATATATATATATATATATATATATATATATATTTTTTTTTTTTTTGTAAAAATGTGATTAATGTTTCTAATTAATTAAAACAATAATTTATATAAATTTGAAAGTCTTGAAAAGTTTTTCTACAAATATTTTTAAAGTACATTGATGGTTATTAAGGTTTTATATTTAAGTTAGACTGATTGGATTGTATTTAACTTTTTAACCAATATATTTAAATTGAAAATCATTATTTGTAATAATTTTGTTTATGTTAAATATGGTTTCTATTACGATCTAAAAATAATTTTTAATATAGTCTCAGCAAATATCAGTCTGTTGGCTTTTATGTCTAGCAGTCAGTATTTTTTCTCTAAACTTTTGTTAATAGGACTCCATATTTATTGTTCTTTAGTTTATATTAAAATTATAACAGGTAGATCATATTCATAATGAAGAATTTGAGATATTTTTAGATTAAAAACGTTAATTAACAATTCATTGTTATCTTATTAAATCTGAGGTGGGTGTTTTTATTCTACTCTAAGTATAGTTTATTCATCCATAGTATTTATTATCTTATAGGCATTATAAATATTGTTGTTAGTCCTTTGAGGATGATAATTATTTATTAATTTTTGTTACTTTCTATTCCATGTTCCAACTAGATATCATTTGTGGCTGCTCCATAATATATTTTTAAACTTTAATTAATATAATATTATATAAAGAAGGATATTCTTCTTTGTATAATTACTGTTTATATTAAAGGTACGTAATTGAATTTCGTTTGATTTTTAAAATGAACCAATAAAAAAAAAAATAATAAATAAAAAATCTGAAGAAATTTTATTTTAATTAGCTTTATAAGTGAAATTATTGACTGTTTACAATGAATGTTATTCATCTTTGTCTATGATTTTATATTTAGATTATGAGGTATTATTAAACATATTTTATAATACTTATTTTTTTAATTAATAATACTAAAGCATTACAAGTAATTAAAATATGACATTAAAAAAAATAAAAATAAAGTAAAGATGTAAAGATAAGAAGCTTAAGATAGTTTTCTGCAGTATCGTTTTTATGTGACACAGTATTTTTTATTTTAAATAATTATTCAATACTTAATTTTAGTATTTAATCACCAATGTTATTATTGTTCAGTGTTTGATCTTATTATATTTTAAAATTTTCTTTGACTTTAAAACAAAAGGTAATTCTTAAAAAACTGTTATGTTTTCATTACTTTAAAAATAACTAGTTTCAAGAGCTTGTTGAAGAACTGATTGTTGCAATAAGATAGAAGGTAAAACAATTAAAATTTAAATATGTGATTTATGAATATAACTGTTATTGTTCAACAACAATTATTTTTTATCATATTTAATACTATAAAGACTTTTATACATTTTCTATAGATTATCTGTATTCATATTTGTTGTTATTTTAAAAACTCATTGTATTTTACAAATATTGAATAAGTGGAATGTGTGATTTTACGATAATTTAGTCAATTTTCATATGATTTTTGTAATATTGCTATTTCATATTTTTGGGGGTTTTTAATAATCACTTTATACTCTGTAATTTTTTCCTATGTTTTACTACGCATTGGGTTGACTGATTGTTAATTTTTTATTCAATTTTTGATAATACACTTCTTATGATTTTAAAGATTAATATATTATATTATATGTGTTAATGAATTTAATTTAGTGTTTGTCAAATTACCTTATTATGCATAATTAATATCAGTACTTTTTTCATCATCACTTTGATCTTACAGAACCTTTTCATTTATGTATTATTTTTAATCATTCGCTTATAGCATTATGTTCATATTGTTTTATGAAATTTATTATCTATATATTAAAAGATTTTGTTCTAACTAGTTAGAAACGATCATTCTAAATTATCAGCATCATCCATGATAGCTTTCTTACCGTAAAACATCAAAAATTCTAATATATATCTTTAACCGTATATTTAAATATTTTGTTTAGTTCTTGAATATGGCCTTTAAAAGACTTCTTAAAATAATATTTATCCTACATTTATAATTGTTTTTCATAGTCTATATGATTTAAAGATAAAGTTTTATCCTCACTTCAGTCATAATAAATTTAAATCACTTTTTTGTAGCTAACTTTTATTCAATATTGGAGTCGCTCAAAACTAAACTATAAGGAAGAGTAAGTTTGGTAATTTCTATTTTTAATAATTTTGAATGCCTGGTCATTGATCTGTTTTGGTATTCATACGATGAAAGTGTTAATGAATATTTTAAACATTAATTGTTTGGAGTTTTAGAGGACATCCATTAATTACGTGAGGTGTTTTTCTTTTAATTAGAACTCCTTTCCCTTCCCCTCTTGATTTACTTTATGATTTTCAATTAACTAAATTTATTTTGATGCACGTACTTACATTTTGTTGCATACCACTAAATAACTAAGAGTTAATACTGATATTCTAATTAACTTTATTCTTATAGTTAAAATATTGATGTAGGATTTTCAATCACCGCTGTCTTTAAATTAAATTTTACTGGACTCCTTCCCCATATTTTCACTTAATTAACCCTTTGACTGCTACAGTCTACTATATGAGTCTGGTGGTTGCAGTGCCTTGGTGCTACAGACTACTATATGAGTTCAGCTGGTTTTATGCCAAGCTGCTACTAACTCTTATCATTTTACTCTTATGTGAGTAGTTAAGTGCATTATGTCTAAAAAAAAAAAAAGGGTTTCTAACTGATACATAATTTTGTGCCAGATTATCTTTTGGCTCATTTTTGTTGATATCTTTGTGCAGTCTTTCATTAAATAAAATCAAAGGCCTTTTTCACTCTAGGAATCAATTTATAGTGATTTTGTCTTTGGAAAAAATGTCTATCAACGATCTACAGATGGTCTTTAGACTTGTCTTTTGTCCACGCTTAGATGTTGATCCCTGGCCAGTTCCTTGGTAGTGAGAAACAAAAGACATTGATAGAGGTGTGAGATTTTTGGGGCAAATTTTTTTTTTAATTTACTAATTCATACGAATAATTATTCTTTAATTATTAATATTGTAAACTATCATTGTATTACCTGTAAAATTTTATACTGAATTTAATTTATCGAAAAGGTTATATATTAACTTTAACTTGATTTTAGTTTCCAAATGATATCTAGACTTGCAGTTTCTTATCTTGTTTTTCACAGAAAATGTCTTTGTACAATTAAAAGACACTTTCAATGCTGCAATAAAAGAAATTTATTAAAAATTAATAAAACAAAAGCAAATCATAAAATTAATGTATTACTTAAAATTAAACCTACTTTTATAAACCAATACAATTCGTATAACACCATGATATAATTAGTAAAACAACTATAAAGATTGGATTCATTATGGATTGTGAGAATTTTATTATAATGATTGGTTGGTTGATTGATCAAGCTTTTAGTTAATATTATTAACTAACTAACTTAAGGTTGCAGATCTTAAATAAACATAGCTCATAGGAAAGCTTGTGGTATTTTTTTGTTACCTGAATTTACTTCCCAAATGATTTTTAGCTTAAAACACTTAGTTTTTTCTAGTGCTTTTTAAACAAACGAAAAATTAAATATTTATTTGTAAAATACTACATTTATTATTTTCCAGTTTGAAGGGATAAATTTAAAGGAATTTAAATTGAGTAAGTACCTTTACTGCATTTCAAAACCTGTGTTACAGTGTTATAAAGTTCCTTGATTAGTGGAGAAATATTATTGGAGGGATCAATCAAAAAATTCTGATAGCGTTTTTCTTTTGATAAAAAGAAGTACCAAATCAAACATGTTAAATTTCTTTCAAATCCAGTCAAATCAGCTTATATAGAAACAATATGAATTTTTGTTTTAATTGAAGAGATGTTGACCTTCATTATTTGTTTTCTTATAATTTTTTTTTAATGATTGCTACACTTAAAATAGTCTGCTGAATCCAATTAGAATTTTTGAGGTTTTACAATAGAACTTTATTTTAATTAAGGCATAGTAAAATAAGTTTCCATATACTATTTTGAAAATAAAAGGTATATCAAAAAATGAAAACACTTAAAAGTTTCTTATTATTTTTTTTATTATAATGTATTGAATTACATCACTAATATTTTAATATAAAATTTATTTTAGTAAATATTTATATATGTAGATCAGTCATAATGTACTATTATCTTTTTATTTTATTGGTTGTATTTATTCTGTTATATTTTTTATTAGAGAATCATTCAATTTTTGTTTTGACTGAAATCATACAGTACATAGAAAATAGTATGTTATCTATGAAATTAAATTTGTTTCTGCTACTAAATAATATTTTTACTAATTAAGTGTTATTAAATTTTTTAATCATTGTAACAATCAGTGAATACGAAATATTAATGAAATGTATGTTTGCCTTATTAAGATATCTTGAAAACATTTATTCTTTTTTTAAGATTATGATTTTCATGCAATTAAGAATATTGCCAATCAAATTATTTTGAATAATTTTTATTATAAAATAGACACAATGATTTTTAAAAATTATGTTTAACTGGAAATGTTATATTTATTACCATGTTATAATTAATGATTTAGCTGTATATATATAGTTTTTATGTTAACGTATAAATATCATTTGTTTCTGTGATAGTTATTTATATATTAATATTTTATTTAGATGAATTTTTCTGTAATAGAGGAAAATGAAATATCTTATGTAAGCAGAAGAATGTACACTGTTTATTATGGTGACTCTTTCTTTTATTTTTAATTGTTTGCTTTTCCTGTTTTATTAATGGACTGTTCTAACTGATTAAGCATTGATGAATAAATTTTAAATTATGAAAAAAAAAATTTATTGTTGCATTATTTAGTGACTTCTTTTACCTTTAAAATCTTTAATAAAGCCCCCATTTATTTTCATTTCCATGTGGTTATCATATTATCATATGAAAGGGTATTATTTATTGGAGTACTAATCTGAGAAGATACATGCATATACTTATATACTTATACATATATATATATATATATATATATATATATATATATATATATATATATATATATATATATATATATATACACACACACACACAGTACAAACTCGATAATTCGTCATGAGTGGAGGAGAGGGGGTGACGAAATAACGGAAATGACGAATTACAGAATTTTGCTGGTAAAGTAACGACAAAGCATTTTAATTTTTTGTAATTTATTGAATGTAAAAACAAACAGATGAACATTATACACATTTTTACTTGAGTGATAATGACAAAAAACACATAGAAAGCTAAACACTTGCCGCATCCCATCAGGTGTGAAATATCTGATTCGCATTGCTGCTTGAAACCACTCAATGCACTTAGTTAACATTTCCTCTACTTCTTTGCATGGAATAGTGGAAGAACTAGAAACGCCATCGTCATCATCTTTTTCATCACTAGCTTCATTTTTAGCACTCAGAACTAGTTCTATAATTCCATTGTCATTTAAAATTTCATATGTTGCATCTGTACATCCATGTTTAACCAGCTGCTTACCTCTTGCTTATATTTTAAATTTTATAACCTGGAGCAGAAGTTGCAGAGCCAGATGCTAATGTTTTTGTTGGAAGAGCTTTCCAGTATTAATTGATTTCGGGAATTCGTCAACTGCACTCATACTTCCTTTCATCTCTTACTACAATCAATGGAGGGATCGACTCCGGGTTATTCTGTTTGTTTTTTTCTATGAAATGATTTACAAAATGTATAAATATAGGTGAATTTTTTAGTGACAAACAAAATGAGGCTGTTTAAAGATTAAATAAGTAGCAAGGGAAAAAAAATGAATTACATACGTATTTAATTTTATTATTTATAGTTGCCAATTAAAAAAAATAATAATAAAAACCTGACAAATTACAGAATAAGATGAATTATCGAGTGACAAAATAATGAGTTTCCACTGTATATATATATTTGCATTATTAAATATGGATTGGCTGAAATATAAAAAGAAATATGTCTGCTAAAACTATATATAAATATTTTTTATTCATCTTATTCACATTATCTTTGAGCCATCGCCTCTGCTGTGTGTACAGATTTTCTATTAGCAGAGCTTTTCTATTTTTGTTATGCACCTATGATTTTTCTGAAATTCGTTTTTATTTAGTAGTAAAAACAAATAAACATTAGTTATTGTTAATTAAGTACTTCTCTTTATTTTTTCATTTTATTGGCCTTCCTTCTCTAGTTGGAGTACATAAAGCCATTAAGCCCCAAAACGTATCGTATTGACTGCATTTGTTTTTAATATTAACTATCATAAACTAAATATCAATGTAGGTACATCAAATAATATTAAAGAAATACCAATTTATTACAAAAGTATATAGGCAATGAAAACTTGTACACCAAAGATAGTCGATAAAGATTTGAAATACCAAGTGTAAAAATTAAAAGATTATTTTAAGTTGATGTCTAGGATTATTACCATTTGCTCTTATTTTTGGTAGTTCATCTCCAGTTGCTGTATATTGAATGTTATGCAGTGGAGGATTTATTTAGTGGTTATCTTATGTTTGTGATCCTAGATGTAGTACTGTTTTATTATCTTTGTTTCGTACTAAAGTTTTATTACTTCATGGTGAACTATATTTTTAGATATTATATAAGTCATCATAAAAATTATATTTCATAATATTGAATAAGCTCTTTTTAGTTGCAGCTATGCTTTGGTAGTAATAGTATCCCACTTCATTTGTTTTTCCCTTTTTTATTGAATATCTAGGTTTGAATTATATTAAATGCATCAGTATTTATCGTATTATTTATATGGACTTGTATAGAGAGGTCATTCGCATTGATGAATAAAAGTGACGTAAATTAGAAAGAAAATTATTCATTTTCCAATGTTTCAGCCAAAATGTTGATGGCCATTATAAGGGTAGAATAATGAATGAATCAGAAACATTTTTGGTCCAATAGTACAATAATTTTTTTTTCAAACTATTGTATTTTTTTATAAACTTCATTTACCCCGCATTGCTCAGATTCCCTCAGACTTTTTTTTATTAGTTATTTATTATTCTATCCTGATAATGGCCATAACATTTGCTGATCAGTAAAGTTTTGTTTAATTTATATTTATTACATTTATCAAATTTGTCTTATCACTCTGAAACAAGTCAATTATTGATCCTACAGTCATTAACACCACCACTTCTATTTATATGGCTGTTCAATTTAGCTTAGATTCAGCATTAATTTGTTTATGTCATTGTTATGCATTTTATTTCTTTTGTTTTTCCTTTCTTAGTTATTATAAGTCTACCACAGATACTATTTTATAAACTCATTCCAGATTCTTCTCCCTCTGTATATGTTCCTAGATATGTTCTGATAATTAATGTTACAACTTGGCACTGAAGTCCCCAATTTGTTTTTAATCTATTTTCTATTCATAATTTAGTCTTCTATTTTATTCCATTTTTTTTCTCATTAATGGTTTATCTGATCAAACTATGTTAACCCGTGTATTGGGAAAGCATATATTGAAACAAACTTTATTAAGATAAAAAGGACAAATAATGTTTCAAAAATGATTTACTTAAAAAATAATACATTTCTGTTCCTGTGGGTTTTCTATTTTCATATCAGTTTGTTCTTATTTTTAAATGTACTTCCTATTAGGTGTTTAGAGCTTTATTTGAAAGTTTTGTTGATTAGCAGTAATTAGGCCTTATTTTTATTTATATATATTTACGCGTCGTTGTTTACTTCTAATTGATTGCATTATCCTTTTTAATTGTTTTGTCTAAGATAGGTTATTCTGATTAAATGAAATTTATCATTATGTCTGCCATCTGCTTCATACTATAGTCTGAACTTGCTCCCTACACTAAAAGTCATAAATAATCATTATAAGTTAGCTTGATTATCTGTTGTATTCCACTGACCATATGCCTGTATCTGCCTTAGCTTCACAAGCTTTGCTCCTTTCCATCCTTAAACAAGTGATTAATTCTTATTCTCTCCTATAAAATGATATATACTTGTATATATTTTATAGGAGGAGTGTATATATATATATATATATATATATATATATATATATATATATATATATATATATGTAGTCTGAATTATTTATTTGAATATCATAGTTCAGGGAGGCCATCATCAAATGGTCACTGGATGGGTGAGTTATCAAACTACAGGTAGCTTGTTGCTGCAATTTAAAAACAATGGTTCAAAATAAAGAGAGAATGAGTGGCCTCACGATAAATAAATGCCAGAAAGAAACATCCTGTGGCTGTTTCTCCATGACCTTTAGTGTTGATCGAAAAAAAAATAAAGAAATATAAATATATATTATTTTTCAACTGAAATGCTATGAAACGAAAACTGTTTTAGAATTTTCTTTAAGAATTTATTATTCAATGTTTTTTTTGTAATTTATAAGCCTGACAGAAGTTCCAGTGTACAATTGATCTGATACCAATTCTATGATTAATTAAATGGTGCTTTTCTCACTGTAAAAAATGCATATACATTAATTTAAACACACAAGTATCCATGGGGTTACAGATGTAGATATGCCAATTCTTCTCATTGTCTAATAACTGGGAGAAAAAAAAATAATCCTTTCGGAAATTTTTATTTCCTTTTGAAAATTTAATATCATATTATAAGTGGATAAGTTACCTATATTCATGTTATGTTTCATGTTTTGTACATCACTAATAAACTTACCAGTTTTTTTTATTTATTTTTTTTTTTGTGGTGGCAAACACCTCTTCCTTTCTGGAAATTGGTATCTTGTTGTTCAGTAATATTTCCTTTGAGTAGTATTTTATATTACTTATATCCTATATCCTTATAATATCATATCCTAGATATATCCTAGTAATATTTTCCTTTGAGGACGAAAGATAATCTTCTCAGTAGAAAATCAAAGGTTTTTTATAATTACATGCATACATTAATACTTTGATGAGTTCTAAACTTTATATATATATGTAACTATGTCTTTGTTTATTTACTTAAGTCTAGAATACCCGAAACTGTTTTATTACCTGCTACTTCAATCTTATACTTCTTTAAGTATCTCAACATTGTTATTGTTGAAAAAATAAGTCTTGTTATAAATAAATAATGTTTTTAAATGTTTGCAATTCATCAGTGATCAGTGGTATTTTCATTACCTAAGAGGATTTTGATACCTTTCATTTGTTTCAAACATGTGCAACATTGATATGAGGAGTTGGCAGAACACATTATCATTTATCTTCATCTAAGTTTTACATTATATGCTCAAACACACACACACACACACACACAAAAAACACACATTTTGATTTATGTGAGTGGTTTTAATCATTAATTTTTTTATTTGCCATGTATCTAATTTGTTTAGTTTTTAAAGTGTGCTACTACAATATAATTCATTTTTAGGACCCAATGAACCCTAGTGAGACAGTGATAGTGATTCGTTCTCTGGTTCCTGGTGGTGTTGCTCAACTAGATGGACGTTTAATACCTGGTGATCGTCTTCTGTCTGTTAATTCAGTGGCTCTTGATAATGCATCTTTAGACCAAGCAGTTCAGGCTTTAAAAGGAGCTCCAAAGGGTATTGTCCGAATTGCTGTTGCTAAACCACTTCCTATACCAGACTCCGTATCTAATAGTCAGGTGAGTGATCCCCCACGTGCATCCACAACACATCATGGCGAGTATTATAATGATGTTGCTGAAGGTTCAGCTTCACTGGTCAAATCTGAAAGCTTTTAGTTCATTATTTTTTTCCCCGACCTAATATAAATTTGAACAAAAAGGCACATTAAAAAATGAAATATATATAAATAAAAGAGTATCATAAAAAATAAATGTTAAAATCTGTTCATGCAAAATTTTCATAAGAATATGATGTTCCTTACTTTTAATTTTGTTTAAATTTATTAAACCCTTTATATTATACTGTCACAGGTTTTAATTTTTCAATTATTTTTCTTTTGACCAATCCTCTTTTTGTTTGTTAGATAATATAATATTTTTCAATATATTATAAGTTTTTATTTTTATTTTTTATGCATTTTTTTTTCAATTCATTTTATAATTTTGTGTTTATGCTGGTTCTAATATATATGAAAAATTCTTGGCTCTAATAAGCTATAGTAAAGAATATACATTCCATTAATTATGTAATTATTATTACATTTCATTTGTAATTATGATTTGGATAATTTTTAAATATTTCCACATCATATTTTATCATTATAATTTTTAAAGCTGTTGGTATTAATGTTGAGTATTATGAATGCTTATGATAAGTATCTATGACTGATTTTGAAAAGTTATTTAATTGATTATTCTAGCTAGCCAAATGTTATGGTTTTTATGTATTGAATGATATATTTATTATTATTTCTAAATTAAATTTAAAAGTTTAAATTTACATACTGTAAAGACATTTTTCCATTTAGATTTTTGGATGTCTTGTACAATTTTTAGTTAATTAAATTTTTCTAACCCTAACTTTTTTATTTAAGACTTTTGACTTGTAATTTTGATACATTTGCACCCACGTGTTAGTATTAACACTGTTAAGGATACTATAGTAAAAATAGGAAACTGTTTATATTTCTCATTCTATCTTCACCAGGATTAATAGATATGGTATCAATAAGTACTTTTGTGTTGAAAGTAGTTAATAGTAGAGGTATTTAGTTTTATCATTTCATATATTTCATTATTACAAGATTTGTTTCAATAGCTCGGCCTTTAAGCTTATTTTTTCTCTAAAAAATATATTGAAATTCATTCTCCGTTCTTCTTTTAAATGTATGATAAAATAAATATTAAAATCTTAGATCAAATGTAAACAAAACAAAATAGACACATGACCAAAAGCAGAATCATGGATAGTAATATTAAATTAATTTTGTTTGATGAAGATGGTAAAATCATCATATTAAATACAAAAAGGAATGCTGATAAAATATCAAGTCTTGGATCAAATTATGGAAGCAAAAAATTCTGAAATCAATGTATAACAAATAGGTTATGCCCAAAAATTGAACTGAGGAAAGTTTATTGTAATGTTTAGATCCATCTTATTATTTTCAGTTCTAAATAATCTGAGTACTAAACTTAATTTATAATTTTAATTACTACATGGTTAGCTATTTAAAGTCCTGTATATATCATAATTTTAACTTAATAGGTTTAAAACTGATTTAATTATTTCAGTTAAAGCATATTAACCATAACATTTAGAGACAATTTGATACATTCTGTATTGTGATGTGCTAATATTTGTGATACAATAAAAATCCAAACTATAATTTTGCCTGCTACTATTTCCTATTAGCTTTAAATAATTATTCTTTTTTTTTCAGTACAATATTAATGTTGTTTTTAATTTAAATAAACAAACAAACAAAAAAAAAAATTATTAAAGAAACTTTATTATGAAGTATAAAACTTTCTATTTGCTTTGATGATATTATAAGATTCAATTATAATATAATACTCAAGATTTTGTTATTGTTATTTTTGATTTTTGTAAATTATTTGTTATGAAATATTCTAGTTGATTTTTGTTTACTCATATATTGTTAAAAGGAAGTTGTGGGATGTATTTATAAATATCTATATATCCCTCTCTTTTTCTCTCTCTTATTTCAGTATATATATGTATATATAAACATATACATACATATACATACACATTTACATTTATACGCATACACGGTATATGTTTAAAAGTTGATGTTAATTTATTAAAGTTTTTCAAAAAATTAATTTTTCTTAACTATTTGTTACCTCCTGCACTTAAAATATGTGTTCCTCTAATGAATAGTTGTATTGTGGCAATATCATGGTTTCTGTTTGTATCATTTTGTTCTGAAGTATTAGCATAATTATTAATTTTATTTGTTATTTTTACATGTGTATGTGTATTTATATGTATTTTCAATTATATTTTTTTACTCTTTCAAATCTATAAGCTAGGAATGTTGTTATGATGAAAATATATACATATATATTTTAAAGATTGCATTACTCACAATAAGACTAATAGAATAAGGATATATATTTTTTAAATGTTCATTTGTTTTTATTTTCTTTTTTTTTATTCATAGAATATCTGTTTATTGTTTATTTTATTTAAATTTATTTTTATTATTATCATTTATTTATTTATTTTTTTTCTTTATGACCATTGCTTCTTTAATCTGTTATTAGTGTTAAATTTGATATGATTTAGTTTTATCTTATGGACTGAATATTTTTGAGCTTTATAATAAATACTATATTTTCAGTATTTAATTAAAAATTCTAAATAAAAAGTTAGTACATAGAAAAAGTCTATTTGTTTGATTATATGATGTTAAAATTAGTATTTCTCAATTGATATGTAAATAGTTATATGTAAATGAAATTTGCTCAACCACCAACTATCTAAAAAAATTTATATATATAAACATATATTATGATTTGAGACATATTTTACTGATAAAGGGTAGAATTATTAATACTCAGTTATTTGAACTTCATTTATGTCTAACTTATCAACTGCAATTCCTTGAATTTATAATTTCTTCAGGATAATATTTACTGCATGAGTTTAATTTTACCTGAATTATGATTTAATATTGATATAACTCACTAGAACCATTTTTTGAGTGACCACTCTTAAAATATCACATTTTTCTATCAATTTAAAAAATGGACATAACTTGACATTGAAAATTCAGCGAATAATAGTTTGTGTTTATCCTTTTTTAAAAATTAATTGGGCTATTTTTGTGGAATATGGTTTGAATTTCTATTAGAAATAGATGCTTAAGTCTAATTTCTAGTGTGCCCAAAAATTTTTAAAAAAGGGTTTAGGTCTTGTATAGGGTTCACTCATATGAAGAGAATAACAGAGTATAATTAGAATTAATACAGTTCTTTAACTGAATTCCCTTTTCTTTTCTTTTTTCGTTATTTTAGTTTTTTAAATTACAAACTAATTAATTCACCCTGAATTGTTGTATTTATTAAATTGTCAACACCCTTCACTTCACTTGTATGGTACTATAACTTGAATTAGGTCATAGCCTCCTCAATGAGTCATCACCATTTATCTCAGTCTTGTTCAGTTTTTTTTTTCTACATCTCTAAGAAGTTATTAAGAATTAATAACTTCTCCATCTAGCTACCTGAGTCTTGGTCTAGCAATGCTTCTTTCCCCATTGAACACCTAAAAACTTCCTCATAATTTCAATTTCTTCCTACCTTGTCAAATTTCCCACCCCCGGCAAGCCTCCTTTTTAAATATATGGTTATTATCTGCCTCATTATGGATTTTATAAATTCTCAACTTTTTTTTCTAATCCTCATCTAGCGCCTTCTTTAACTAGACCATTTATTTTTCGAAGAATCTTCTTTTCAGTGATGAGAAGGTCCCTTTTATCCACTTTGGATGCAATCCGTAACTATGAGCTGCTTATTAGAACAGGATGTATAAGTAATTTATACATCGTGGATTATACATATTTCAGTCACCTGGACCACTCAATGATCAGAATTAACTTGTGAGCCTAGCTAAATAAATTCATAAAATTCTTTGCAGTAATATTGCTTTACTTTTGCTAACAATGTTGTATGTAACAAGAAATATTAGTCATTAATTGTATAGATATCACTATTTTTTTATCGTTTATAATAAATATATAAATAATTTATTGTGAATACTGGTCTACGATTTTCAAATTAACTTTTAGATTTTTAAATAATCTTTTTTTTTTTCAAATAAATATTTATGTTATATGTATAGTTATGTGGATAGCTCTTTTATAAATAGTTTTTAAAATTTTATAATTCTTTAAAAAACTCTTTAGAAGAGTCTTTGAAAAACTCTATATGCATTTATCAACATATTTACAAAATGGTGATCAATATGGCTATATCTGCTTTTACATTACTAATAACCGATAAATATAATTAAGTTGCAGACAATTATCTTTTCTAGTAATAATTCCTAGGGTTTGTTCCGGAAACTTAGTCATTTGTTTTGGTATTTATGTAGATTTTTTCATTGCATTATTCGAAATTAAAAAAAAAAAATATAAAAATAATAATAATATATATATATATGCCTCTATCCACTAATCATTTCATGCTTTGTAACATTTAATCTCCTTCCTTAATAAACCTGATGAGATGAGTTGGGCATAGTGTTTTTAATAATTATAAAACCAGGAAAATTTAATTCTAATTTTGTTAATAATTTCCTTGTTATTTATCATGGCTATCTTGACTGGTAACTTTTTTCATTTATGTTTCTGTTGTTGTCGAGTAATATTCTCCACTTTATCCCTGTATATATCTTTTATATTTCTGAATGTAACAGAAGTTTATTGTTGTGGTCTATCAGTTGCTTTATTTTTATTTAAATAGAGTAAAAAGGAACTGTTTCATTTCTTGTTGGTGTACGCTTTGTCTTTAATAAATATTTTACTTTTGAAGTATTGTTATAGGTCATCTACTTGAATTTTCCAGTAATTTAACTCTTTTCTGCCTACAAGGTTTTTAAAGAATATTAATTTTTCTTTTTTTTTAATTTTTATATGCTCTACTTTGAGCATATGATATGAGGAAAGCCAATCACAGTTTCTCTATTTAGAAGCATATAAGTTGTGTTGAAATGATCTGTGGTAAATAAATATAACTTTACTAACGCTTATAAGTAAATTGTGAATTTCATATTATTATTTTTGCATCAGCAAAACTCACTTACATGTCTTTTATCACAAAAGCATCAGTTTTTAAAATAATATAAAATTAGCATCCATCAATGTTCATGAGATGATATGAACAAAGCAACTACTGTCTTGTAATTATTTTGCTGTAGAATAAACTTCTGAAATTATAATATTTTTTTCAGTAAATTAAACAACTGTGTAGAATAAAATATTTTTGTTACCAAAGCATATTTCCAGCAATTAAAAGTTGAAAAATGACTAATGTTGGTAAGTATTGATCATTAAATAAAACACAAATGCTGTTAATGAAAATCTTTCTCAGATAAAAATAAAAATATTGCGTAGTGCCAAGTTTAGCGCATGAATGCACTGGAAGTTGCCCATGAAATATTCCCGGAAAATCATGAAAACAAAACCAAGCCAGTATGTCTGAAAATATCATTTGACATCAACAATGAGCGGTTTTATGGTGATTGGAATCTTATTTGTCTATTTTGAAGGAATAAAAATCATATAAAACATTTGTAATAGTGAGTACTGTAAAAAATATATTAAAAAATGTTGAATATATAAAAAATAATGAATAATAATCACAAACAAAATGACGTTTAAAATTAATTTATAAAATCATATGACTATTATAAACATTCGATATTTTTCAATGTAGTCAGTTAACAATATTTGATCACCTGTTATATGTTATATTTTTAAATATGTGTTTCAAGTTATTTTCCAGCGGTTTCTTATTGGGCTTTTCTCTAAGCTTGTATTTTTTTGTTATTTCAAGTCATGGAATCATAGCAGTTCGAGTAGTTTTAATAATATATTGATTTAAAACATTAATTTGTTATTCTTTAAAATTTGTCTTGCTCATAAAAGATGTGTTTAAATTTGTTACCTACATTAATTTTATTCTATGTAAGGCATGCTAAAAAAGCTTTGCTCAGCTATTTAATCAGTATTCTAAATTGTACATCTTCATGACTGGTGTGTAGTTGCATTAATTTTAGTGTGAATGTAAATGTAGAAATAAAACTGTAAATTTCACTTCTATTTTGCTTTTCTTTTTTCTTTTTTTTAAAGATTTCTTTTAAATTTTATCTTTAATAAGTTAACAGATTTAGATAACTTCAATGCAATAATATTTCACTTATACTAAGTTTAGAACTACTACATTTTTTAATAAACTACTATTTTTCATCTATCTCTTTTATTATTTCCTAGATAAAATAATTTTAATAGATAAAAAACTTTGATAAATATCATTTATGATGCTTGTTTAATGATAGACATATAGTTTAAATGTAAACATTCAATTTGGTGAGCTGCATGAAACTGAAAACCAAAAAAACAAAACAATATATATAAAATTATTATGACTGTATTAAATAGATTATGAAAAACTGTTCTCACTCTGGGTAAATATTATACTGGATATTATTCTGATGCACGTTTATTCACCAATATCATGTTTCTCTTATGTGTTAACACTAACAGCTTTCACTTTTTTAACTTATTAATATTGTTTTTCTAATATTTCTAAATTTTTAGTTATTTGTTCTTTGTGCTTTGTTAAATAAATAAATACAGGTATAATTAAAAATGCAAAATTTAATGTTATCAAATTTAATGCTAACTCTTCTCACTTGTCTTTCTTTAAAAATCATTTTTCAAAATCTTACTAAACAATAAAAGCCAGTTTTTGGTACTGCATATCCTGTGATGATGCTTTAAGAATAGAATAGATTAGTTGGTGGTTATAGTTATGTTATTGATTTCCTTGATGATTAGTTCTTAACCTTATACTTTTAGTTGTTCCAAAGTGTAGCTAACCTGAAATTACTTGACTGCATGATATTTTCCATAATATGTGATGTGATGCACTGTTAAATCACTATGAATTATTAGCTATTAATAGAATTTTTGTTTTTAATGCATATCACTGAAGCATTTTTGCATTATGTATTGTACCATTACTATGTTCTTGCAATCACAGAAAGTTGTGTTGCAGTGTCACTTGTAAACGTTCTAGGCATTTCAGATTTGGTATGTTAGATTATATATTATTCACTTTTAGTTACATTGAAGGTTTTATCTATTTATAAAAGAAAATTTAAGAATCAACTAATTTTTTTAGTCCATCACATGTAAAGTAAATTCAATATAAACAGCTTTTTTGTTTTATATATTTTGCTTTTTCATAGTATTGTTGTGTTTTCCATAATCAATATTTCAAATTTATGTAACATTATTTTTGGTTTTTCTTTATCAGTATATATATATACATACACATATATTTATAAGGTACTTATGCATTGTTAATTATATCTACAAATTGGTTATATCACAAACACTTCAGCTATTAAACTAAATGATTTTATGAAATGGTATTATTTTATCGATAAACTGAGTCTACTAAATTTACTTAATCAAAATTTAAATTCTTTTGTAGTTTTCATTTCATTTTTGTATTTGAAGTGTGTCTATTTATATTTATATTTATGATTGCAATAAGTTAGTTAATTTAATATTGTATTTTAGATCATGAGCAAAAAAGCTACAGGATTTTATTAATATTATTTCAATCATGTCTGAGATGCCTAGTGCTGTATATTTTTAAAAATAAAGTGTCATATAACTATTCCATTTCTTTACAATCCTCAATAGTTACCTACCATATTGTCAATAATAGTAATTTGTGTTGCTTTATTCCCCTTTCTTTCATTTTTATTTTTTAAGTTTTTTTTTTCTCTTTTTCTATGTTTAAACTGCTGAAAAATAATGTACTGACTTAATTGTTTTATTTAATAAATTCTCTTTTAATGGACTTGCTTATTGATTTCTACTGACCAAACCCCTAAACATCCTAATCTATATTGGTGTATTATCAATTTCACAAATGGTGATAAGGTCATTTGAACCCAACTCTCCTTATCAATGAATGCATATTATTTTCTTTTCCCCATTTTATTAATTGGATACATTTTGCATTCCTATTTACAAACATATGACATTTCATTGCCTAAACTTGAACATAATGTTTTGAGGTTAATTGTTCTATTCTTGTGGTCCATTATGTTGAAATGTTTTATGTATTAATAAATGATAAAGTTTATTTCTTTATTTTTAATACCACACCTATTTAAAAAACCAAAACTTTCTGTGATTATAAAACTTGTTTGAATGACTTTGCCTATTGCTTACTATTTTTCATTCACTGAGCATGCTCCTTTAGAACATGCTTGTTTAGTAATGATACACTGCTATATTCATAATTCATCTTTCTGCATATAAATCACTTATATGTTGTAAAAACATAAGCTTACGTACCATCAGCTTTTTGCTATGCATTGGTTGGGATTCTCCTAAGGCTAAATTTTTTTTATTGTTTTTTATCATTAACTATGATTCAATTTGGTATAGTTTTATTCTCAATGTTGGTTCATCACAAAAAATTTCTTCTTTTTTTTTTATTGAAAGAATTTTTTAAGTTTTATATGATGGTATGTTTTTAATTAACACTAAGCAGAATCAGTATACGAAGTACATTAAATGTACTCTTGTTATTTAATAATTAATGTTGCTAAGTTAATCTGAAATGATAATAAATAATAAAATTTATTTGGAGTTTAAGAATTACATTGCATGCTATATAACCAAGTGATTAAATTCAGCCAGTAAATTAAATGATTTACTTATTCAAAAGATAGTCATAATTTATTTATAAAATATTATGTGAAAATAATTACACTACTTTTCTTTATCATTGAAATAATCATAGTCTTGCAGCAATTATATATACAATAGTTAATGTTGATATAAGTTAATTAATAAAAAAACTTGATATTAAGTGTTGCAATAAGATAGATTACAGAAGAAACATTTGTAAAATGTCTTGGCAATTATGTTTACTTCAGAAATTATGCCTAAGCATGTTTTTTATTATAAGAATATAGATAATTGTTATTACTGTGCTATATAGATGCAATTATATAGATATGTATCTACCTTTTACAATTCTTTATTTTAACTAATTTGATGAGAGAGATTTTCTATTATTAATTCCAATTATGATACCGTAACCTGGGGCTCCTTTGAACAGGTTTTGCACTGCAGCATGATCGTTTTTGTGGATATTTATAATTTTCTTAGACCAAATGATAGCTAAACAACTCAGCTTCAACAATCCATATGAGCGATTCCGCTATCTTCAATATGAGGGAGGGGGAAATCATTTTTCTCCTGTTCAAAGTAGCCCCTCAAGTAGAGGGGTAAATATTTTTAGAGGTTTTTTATTTTTGTTTTGAGTTGAAAAACATTTAAAAAAAAAATTACTTTTCAGCAAAATGCTTCCGTAAGTCCGCCAATTGGGTTCACTTCATCTCCAGATTTGTTGAAGAACTAATAAAGGCACACATATATTTAACAATTTTTATAGCTTTTATAAAAATATAGCCATTAAATCAACAACTTATAATGTATCTATTAACATAAACTTGATTTAGATTTCAAGGAAAACTTGAATAGAGTGACAAAATTACTAGAAGCAAAGGAACAAGATTGTGTATATAACTTACAATTATCAATTGAAATTTAATTTTTTTGTTAATTTTATTTTATTGTTCTTGATTTTTTATTTTACTAGTGCCTGATAAACTATATTCCTTTTCGTTTGTCATCAAATCTAAATCAATTTTAATTATATAATAAAAGCATAAATATAAAATAGTTTTAATTATAAATATGAATGAAACTAATTGTTCATATTCACCAAATGACAAAACATATGATAACACAATGTTTCAAGTAACACTGTCTTCTAAATGGTGTCAACAACTTTGTTCAAAGTAACCCTCCAAGATGCCTTTTTTTTGTCTAATAAAAGATATAAAAAAAGAAGAAATGAATTAGAGACATGAAATAAAATACTGCTGAATAAATTAGTGATCGACTCATATGAAACAATCCTGTTACCATATACACTTGGCCAGATGAGGTTTGGAGACGTTTATAAAAACACCAGTTAACACTGATACCATAAAAAGGCTTACATCAGCCATGGACAGCCAACATGTACTCTTATAGCAATCACAGCACATTCTATGTTTAATCCTTAAATGTATAGAACAAACTGGAGGATGCTAGCTTATAAATGAGCCCACCAGAAGGATTTTCGTTTTAAAAGCGTGTTTGTTCAAAGTAGCCCCCATTTATAATAATTTAATTTATTTTTAAAACTTAATCTGTATATATCTCAAGGGGTAGGCGATTAATCTAACTTTACATAAGATATAAGAGACCTATACTTCGATTATTTCCCTAAATAGTTTTATAATTTCTATCAGTATTGTATTAGCATAGCTGAAAAAATGGAGGTTTCATAGTTGACATTTTGATGCCCCTCATGGTGGTAAGAGGTAGAGGTCTTGTTTTAATTTCAATGATTCTGTAGGTTTATCCTTTTTACACATAAGTTTTAAAAATAAAATCAGGTATGATGAAAATAATTATTTTTTAATGTTACTACAATCATTTTAAATAATTTACTAATACAAAAGTAATAATATCATTCACATTCCTTAGATAGTATGATTTATGAAAATTTTTATAATGAAATTAGTTTAAACTAATTAATTTATGTAATGTTTGTGGAAATAATCTAATTATCTGATTCCTCATCCACAACCTTTCATTACTCATCTATTCTGAGGAAGTTGGGCACTTTCCAATTAGCTTTCTTCTTAACTTACCTTATCTTTCATCCATTGCAAATCAAGACATTCTGTAATACATCTTTCTAGTAGTCTTGGAATTCTTGAAGTATCATAGATTAAATTGAGGAAATTTCCTCAGCATAATTACCTTTTCAAAATTTTATAAATTTTTTAATTATCTTGAAATTGTCAACCTTAGATAAATAAGGAAGATTGGCTTAATGGCAGTCATCTTAGGGGAAAAAAATGTTAATTTATTTACAACCTAGATCAAATTTCACTTAAATATATTCCAGGAGTGTCCCTTTTTGTGTTTAGTGACCAGCCCTTTTTTTTTTGTGTGTGTGTCTGTGTAATCAAGCAGTTAGTTTGTTGACTATCACCCCAAGCATACAGTTTTATTCAACCGTTAAAAAAATTAGCACTCTTAAAATCATTAATAAACAACTGAAGAGTAATAATCATAGTCTGTTTTTTCAAACTAAAAATCGCAGAGTCATCAGAACGCTTATAACAAAAGAATGGTGATATGATAACATTCAGGATAGTTCTGACGTAATTAAGCAGTAAATATACAACATCAGCTTAGGACAAACCTAGACTGATTGCTATATCTAAAATTATGAGCTTTTTGAACAGCGTGATTTTGTAATTTCCCATGTCTTTCAACTATATTTTGGAAAAAATAGGACTGTGGTAGATGAATTAGGCACTGTATGATCAATTAATGTGTTGGCAAAAGCAGTGAAACAGGAGATTCTTTGTAATCTGCACGATGGCTTTGCTTGCAACTAACAATTAAAAAATACTCTATCCCACTCAAAATTTAAAAATCTACTACCAAGATTTTGAGAGGTGTAATTCCAGAGAAAATTACACTTTGTTAGAAAACAACATTACTATAAAAAGAGAAGAGGGAGGGGAGAACCAGTTAAGGAATAAAAGTAGATAGATATATTTAATGAAACAGTGGTTGATGAAGAACTTAACTATACTTATCCACAAATTATTTTCACTATGATTCCTATTTCTACATCACCTATGAGGGTCACTCTCATTAAACTTATAAGCCTGTTGAAATTACTTAAGTTATCCCTAACTATAATTACCATTTATAAATTTGTATTCATTGATACTTTTATAAGCATTAATTATTCATATTAATGCAGTTGAGGTTTTAGTTATTTATTTGATGCTTTAAACATTATAGATCTTTATTTTAATTTAATTTTTTTATTATTTATTGATATTTACAACTGTACATCAATATACATCAAGTAAATTTGAGGAAATGATTATAATGACATGTAAATCATTTGTAAAGAACTACTCACTAGTAGCACTTCAAAAAAAGTTCTAAACTAGAAGATCTCTTGGCCATCTTCTTTTCAGACGCCTCAGTGGGTTATCAGGTATCAAATGCAAGTTAGGAGACTAATGGATTCGTGTAGGAGTGCAGTTTACTATGAAAGGATTGGTATCTGGTTTAGGCTAAATCAGCAACATATGGAACATTGAGGTCTTTATGGATAAGTTTATTCGTGATAAAGTAAGGAGCATTAAGGATTTTTCGAAGGATTTTGGATTGTAAGGATTGGATTCGAGAAGAATTGGATGGTTTAGTGGAGCCCCAAAGCTCAACTCTGTATGTCCATATAGGTCTAATAACTGTCGTGTAAATGAGTCTTTTATGATTTATTGGAAGCTTTGATCCTTTGTCTAGTAAATGTTGGATTAGTCTATAACGACGGGCCGTTTTTGTCGTTTTAGTCTTGTATGTGGATTTCAAGTGAGACGTTTGTCCAAATGGAGTCCCAGGTAGCGGATCTGTTCAGCAGGGATTAAAGGAATATTAAAGGATACCGTAGGACAGGATGTCATAGGTTTACAACGGACATTATAGATTTAAAATGTATTTGTGAATAGTGTTTCATGATATTGTTGAATAGCATTCAATAATAGAAGAATGTGCTATTAACCAAACTCTTCTCCTAAAGATCCCCTGTCTTCTGGTTATGCATTTCTATATCTCTGGTGTAATCAAGTGTTGATGTTAGCTTATGTAACTACCACTTTTTTGTGGAGGCCAAAAGTCACCTGCTTTACGTATAACTTCTCAATCTGCCATTTTGTGTTTTTACTGTGATAAAAGTATTTACCTAGTGCAACAGTTTCTGTTATTCTGTCTAGATGTTCACAGGTAAGCCTTTCAACCTGTATTCATAAATAGTGAGGTTTTAGGTTAATGTTTAAGCATTTTTCAGGTCAACGAACTGTTGGTTGTAGTCACCTAAACTGTACCCTCTAAATATAACAAGTTATATTTCATTTTTAGCTTTGAAAAGAAAACTCTTATTCTCTGAGAATTCCGTTTTAGATCTCAAATGGATAATGAGGAAAATTTATCAAAGAAATTAGAGTCCTTCTCAAATGGCTAAAACTGTCGGAAAACAATATGATTAAAAGAAGGCAAGTTAACAGTTATAAACTTTTATCTTCCAGTGTATTACAGGAAGCTTAAAGCCGCATATTTATATATGGTCTTACATAACTAAATTCATTATTCTCGGGAAAAAAATGGTGTAATACCATTACAGTACCTAAAAAAATATTAATAGCATCCATGTCCAGCTTATTTGAACTTTGGGGTGTGCTTTTATGTATATCATCTATTTTCACTATTATACACACTTTGTCTTAAGGATAAAAATCTTAATCAAATGATAAAACTGTTTCATTACTACAGTGCTATTATGAATGTTTAAAATTTTATTGTTAATATTATGTATGGTAAGGTAAGTGAATTCTAAAATTTAATTTAATTTCTTTATGTAAAATTTAGGTCAAATACATATCACCATAGCTGACTTCCAGTAGATAAACTTCTAGTACACAATCTTTTCACCCCTGTTATAAAAAAAAAAAAATCTACTTAGTATTGGGTTCATTTTGATTGTACATAATAGTACATAATAATCCCATTAAGTGACAACACCAGTAAAAAATGCAAATAGGTTTTGAAACCATGCCTGTATGAAAAGCATTACACTTGTTTGGTTTCTTTGTCATAAAAGGATTGAAAGCATAGAGAATGCAGACAAGGTCGCCAGAAAAGGTGCAGAATTCCCACTCCGTGGGACCAGAACCTTTACTGTGTACCAACAACAAGAGAAAGAAGTTTTTGATTGGATCTGGAGACTGACAATCAAGGAATGGAAAGAGTCCACTAGCCTTAAACAGACCAAAAAGTGAACATAACCCTCCCTCTCAAGGAAACAATGGTTGCAAAGCTTAAACAGAATGGAATTCCAACTTTTAGTTGGAGTATTTAACTGCAGACTCGAAAGACCTTTTTAATAAAGTAGAATATTGGAGGTGAAACCTGCTATTTATAAGCAAGGTACCAGAACTACCCTACACTACAAAGCAGACTGCGGTAGACATGTAACAATAAATTGCATTATAATATCTTAACACTAAGCCACCATCTTACCATCACAGGTAAAATGATCCTTTTCGTACTTTTTGTCAGAAGTTCTTGAAAACAACATTCATTACTTTGCTTTTTGACTTAACTACTTTTATTAAAAAATATATCAAAAGTGTGATATAAATATATGTGAAATGCCGATAGGTCTTGTTCTAATCAAAGATTGAATAGATGAGAATAAGATTTCTTCACTCAAATGACATCCATATTAGCAATGTATCAGGAAATCCAAAGGTTAGCTAACTGAAGAATATACCTCCATTGATTACCTTGTGCTTGGCGAAAAGAACCAGTAGGCCTACTAGCTGGATTTGTTTTCTCTACTATTACTAGTAACGCTATCCTATTGCAAAGGTTAGGTTTCTCGATCAATCAAATCAGCGCTACAACTCATAGTGAGTCAAGGCCTCCAGTAGCATCACCTGCCAGTCATCTCGGTGAGTTGCTGCTGCTCTCCAGTTCCTCAATCCCAAGATGGTCAATGTATCCTTTGCCACTCCATCGCCCCATCTCAGTCTTGGTCTGCCGACTCTTCTCTTCGCAAATAATTTTTCTCTAAGAGTTTTTAGGGACCTCATCTGGATTCATCTTCACCATATAACCTGCCCATTGGAGCCTTCCAATTTTAATATATCTTACAATATTTGTATTTTGATATAACTGTGCGAGCTCTGAATTGGTTCTCAGCTTCCAAGTGCTGTCTCTAAAAACTGGTCCAAAAAATCCTGCTTAGAATCCTTCTCTCAAACCTCTGGAGTAAGGTTTCCTACATTTTAAAAATTGTCCAGCATTCAGAGCCATAGATCAGAATAGGTCTTATTAAGGTTTTATGCAGCTGGACTTTTGTTTTACATGAGAGGTTTCTACTTCTAAAGTGCTTCAGGAGTCCAAAATAACACTTGTTGGCAGCAATTAATCTTCTAGGTTTCTATCAGGATGTATAGTAGAATGGTGGGTAATTTGAATTCTAGTTTTCTACCCTATCTGGTATCTTGACTACATCTTAGAAAAATACCATTATGTAACCCATATCCTAAACTTGAAATACAACGGCTTGAGCAATGGAATAATCAACTATATAGGTTACTAAACTGAACTTCTTGGTTCTCAACAGATCTCCTTTCCAAATTATCCCAATCTAAATTAAAACCTACCTCACTTCTTGTACTTACTTCCATTCATCCTCTTTGCTGTATGTTGTTACTCTTATAACCTGAACAAGTGGAATAGTGGCTTAACCACTCAATGACTCAAATTACTTTTATTTTTGTATGTGTGTCCAAACATAAATATAAATAACATGAAGTACATCTGTAAATATAATTGAGAGTGGCTGGATCTTAACATTTTTTTTTTTTTTTTTTTTTATATTTTTGTAAAATATCATTATTATTTACTTACAATTTTATTTTCTGATAAATACTTCTGTTTGTAATTTTCTTATAAATGCTCTATAACTTACTATGTATTGTAAATTTAATTAACTATATTGTCATATAGTTTATTAGTCTGGTCACATAAGCAAAGTAAAAAAAAAGAATTATTATTTGTTTCATGAATCAGCACTTTGAAAGTAAAATTGGAATCATATGCTAAAGAAAGTCAAATACAGAACCCTGGAACAAGAGCCAGTCTAAAGGTGGTAGAATAAAAACTACCTGCATAATGTGTAAAAAATTAAAAGACTTAACAAAACACTATTTAATAAAAGTAGAGGCAAAATGAGAAAGATCATCTTGAAATAAATAGTTGATGCATTCAATATTAAATATACTAATTAGTTTTTACCAAAAAAACTATAGCCTATAAAATATATGTTTTATATACAAATCATATATAAAATCATTTTTTTTCCACACATTTAACCCTTTAACGGGCGAGCCGGGGATTTTTGAATACATTTCTTTTTTTTTTCTCTTTGAATGGCTATAACCACGCTAACCCCCACTCATGTATCATGAAATTCAAGGTTAAATAAAGGATATTAAACAATAATGAGTAGGATAATGCGTCGGACACTACAATATTTATTGAGCAAAAGGCATTAAATATGTGTATCCTCTAGGATACATCGCCTATTAAAGGGTTAAGGACCAAATAAATACATTACACAGTCTATATATCCAATTTAAATTCCAAAAATCAAAGTGCAGTCCTCAGAATATCTTCATATGCATTGTGTTATATATATATATATATATATATATATATATATATATATATATATATATTAGTTCAAAATGTTTGGGGACACATATTCTATCAGCCTGAAAGGAAAAACAGTATGAATGCTAAGACGTTACCGTCCAGTCCTGAAGGTATTAGTTACATACATACAGAATTCTATTGAGATGGAGGGTTTGTGATATTGTAACATCTTTATTCAATGAAAGTATGCAGCATGAAAAATCCAATAGTTGAAGTTTTAAAAAAATATATAGATGAGCTAAAATTTTACAAAAACCTGTCTCTTTCGTTAGTTTACCCAATTAGCATGTTTTCCTTTTTAAAATTTGTCTCTTAATCCTCACTTTATTTGTTTTTATTTATTTATTTTTGAATCATAGGTGTACTACACAATGTATTTCAGACTAACTTTTTTTTAAAAGATTGCTTTTCCCCAATATATGGCTGGAATTTGGGGTAGTTTGACAAAAAAATGAGGGATCCTTTTGTATTTTATTTTTTATGAAAATTACTCTAGAAATTCAAACCATTAGTTTCAGCAATGTCACAAAAAATCTTCAATTGCTTGATCTTAGTCTATACTAACTTACAATACTTAATATTCTTATTTTAGGTTGGAAATTTGTTTGTACCACAAATCCTTTGCTTTTTTTTTTTTTTTTTTTTTTTTTTTTTTTTTTTTTTTTTTTTTTTTTTTTTTTTTTTTTTTTTTTTTAGGTTAAGTGTAGTTTATTAGTTACTAATTTAAGCTTCTAAGTATATCCAACTATTGTTACTTTAGTCCTCCAAGTGCAACACATTCACACACGCATATAAACACATAATCCACTCCTCTTCTCTTGCTTATGCAATGTTATATATATATTATTAAAGAAACAATTATTTTCTACTATTCAACATCAAGTTTGAAAATAAAAATTCTTTGCTCTTTGATATTTTTTTTTTATAAAAAGTCTTTATTTCATTAAGCTTTAATATAAAATCATTATATCTCTTTGAATTAATAATATTTTATTTCAGGATACTGAAACTGGAATAAGTGAAGAAACACCAACCATCGATGATCATTCGATGTATAGTTGTTCTGAGTCAATTCATTCAGAAGATGTAAGTATAGTCATGTAAGAATATTTTAATATTGTTTTTAGGAAGACAAAAGGGACACAAATGTAAAGATTGTGTTTGGTTCAAGTTCTCATGCTCCCCTTCAGGGGAATAATCGGAAATAATAATAATAATATATGTATATATAGAGAGAGAGTGAACCAACAGAATGCTGATATAAAAATCAAAGGATGCAGATTTGAATGGAAGAGTTAAACTATTTGTTTAACTACTGGATTAATTCTAATAATAACTCGCAATGAAATAAATCAATTTTTCATGGTTAAAAAATACAAGAAAATGCTATTTTGCACTTCTCAAACTCATTAGAAAAACAAAAGCTCTGCATCTCTTAGTGCAACTCTATAAAATCCTCATAAAAACTATTCTAACTTATTTTTTTTAAAGGATGAGAAATTTTGCTAACTCTATAACTCATGTTCCTTGATGGAACATAGAGCAATGGAGATGAATTTTTAGGCCATTTTTCAGTATCAATAATTTAAAAGAGAGAAGAAAGCCTTTAAAAGTAATCATGAATGACAATATAAATTATGTTACATTGTAAATATTGGGTGGTTTTGCTGGGGGCAAGGGATTGAATGAATGAATTGTGATGAGACCTCATGGAAACTCATTGATGAACAGCTAGATGTCTTGACAAAAATCTAGAGGACTATCCTCCACAGAGGGTGTGTTGTCATTGCTAATTAGATGCCATAGAAAAGTAGCTATACACTGATGTTACTGGATATTTACGCAAATGGAGGCCTGGATTTGTGAGTTCTAGTTTTGTAAACCAACTTAATCAGCTATATACCTAACTTAAATCCTATGGAATGCCATCAGTTTCAGATAATCAGAAACCATTTGAAATTTTATTATTTTGCATTTTAACCCTAGGCAGTATGAACTTTCTCATAAGAAACAGTTTATAAATTTAATTTTTAATAAAATTTACTTTCTTCAATACATAACTACAATCCATTGTGATTGGCATTATTAAGGAACCCAATTTATTTAAATTATTTATTTTTTAATTATCAAATAAAATATAGGTTGAAAAATAAGTTTACGTGTCTCAGTTTACATGCTATAAATAATTAAAATAATTTATAGAAGTAGATTTAACATGATTAATTTTTGTATAAACAGATAAAGAAATCAGTCTCAGAAGATCTAGATATCAATGCTTTACTAGAGGATCAACCTGAGGAGACTGAAAAGTCAGAAGGAATCAATGAAAATCTTTTATTACCTGTAGTTTTGGAAAGGGAGATTCGAGTGCCTACAAATAATGAGTCATTAGGTATAGATGTTTACTTTTATTTAATATGCAATTTATGATAGTGAATATGACAATATTATTTATTTATTTATTTGTATTTTATAATAGAGCGCTACAGTCCTAGTCGGACCTAGACTTCACTAAGTACAGACAGCCACTCCTGTCTTACTTCCGCCTTCCTCCTCCAACCATTCACACCCAGTTTTCGTAGGTCATCTTGAACGTTGTCCAGCCATCTCAGCCTTGGTCTTCCTCTCAACCTTTTTCCTCCCGGCCTGCCGTTCATCATCTTTTTTGGAAGTCTATCTTCTGTCATCCTTTGCACTTGGCCGAGCCACCTTAATCTGCCTACTTTGACTATTGAAATGATGCTGGGTTCACTGAACAATTATTTCAGCTCCAGGTTTGTTCTTATTCTCCAATTCCCGTGGTTATTCACCGGACCGAAGATTTTTCTGAGGACCTTCCTTTCCCAAATCCTAAGCAACCTCTCATTCTCTTGGGTCAGCACCCAGCACTCGCTTCCATAAGTCACAACTGTTCTTATTACAGTTTCGTAGGCCACAATTTTGGCAGATCGAGACACTTCACGAGACCTCATAAATTTACTTAGGGCAAAAAGGCATTTGCTGCCAGCCGCTATTCTTGCTTTGATCTCTAATTTCATAAATGAACAGCTAATACTATTAGACACATAAAATTATTTTAATATTTTTTCTATTTTTTCCCCCTTAATTATGAAATGGAGCTTCGTACAGATAAGCAAGCTTATTTCTTTAAAATAAATATCTTAAATGGATAACTGTTTTTAAACAAATAGTCATACAATGTGCTGTCAGGATTCCTGTTGAATGATCAGGTTTTCTGCTTTTTATTCATGAAATCACATATAACAACTTATTTACTTAAGTTATCTACTTTTTATATTGTCTTAAAATATATATATATTTATTTATATTTTATATTTTATTGATATACATATTTTGACATATTTATATGTTTATATTGATTATATTTTATGCAGGTATTAAACTGGAAAGTATAAATGATGGGATTAATGGCATGATAATAAAAGAGATTATGCCAAATGGGATTTTAGCACAAAACAAAGAATTTAGTGAAGGAGATTTTATAACAAGAATTAATAATGAAACATTAAGAAACATTCCTGAGTCTCAAGCATTGTCCCTTTTAACCCAGGAAATGCAGTTATCAAAAGAAGTGAGGTAATAAGGAACTTAGTCCTGTAACATTTCATTCCTAATCTAATAATTTACAGCTGTATTTGTGATGCTAATTTTCTTGAGAAGATCACATTTTTTTTTTTTTTTTTTTTTTTTTTTAATTCATTTATTTGAGTCTTCTACACTAAAATTATACATTAATTAAATTTCATAATTATGATATTTCTTGTATCTTATAAAAATAACACTTGTAATAATAAAATTGCAAGACACTTTTCTCAGTAGATATCTTAAAGGACATTTAGGATTCTGTCTAATAAATTTTAGCCATGAGCTAGTTGGCTATGTAGGTAACAGTTCCTCTTCTTCCCCTAACTAAGTACAAAAGAGTTCAAACTTAAAAATGTTAAAATATTTTATAGTATCTACTGTCCTTCAATGCACTTAGCAGTTCATTTAACTCTAACATAATCATCTCTTAGATGTGTGAATCACTAAATACGTAAAAAAAATTAATGTTTTTCCTTAATTCTCCTGAAAATTTAAATGAGTGCTTAGTTATGTATTTATGTACATAAGTAATCTCTTTAATTTTTTTTCATATTTTTATTGATATTAATAACTCTATAGTACATATACATCTAGTAAACTTGTGAAAAATGAATATGATAAGATGCAAAGCAAACACCCATTGGTGACAATTTAATAAAAGTTCTATAGTAGGTCTGGAGGCCATCTTCTTTTCAGATGCCTTGGAGGGTTATCAGGAATGGAATGTGAAGCAAGTTGAGATAATAGTGGGTTCGTGTGGTTACAGAGTCTATTATGAAAGAATGGATATCTGGTTTGGGCTAAATCTGCAACATATGGAACATTAAGATCTTTATGGATTAGTTTGTTTGTGACAAAGTTAGGAGCATTGAGAATTTTTTGAAGGATTTTAAATTATAAGAATTAGATGCGAGAAAAATTGGAAGGTTTAGTGGAGCCCCAAAGATTTACTCTCTATGTCCAAATAGGTCTAATTACTGTCATCTAAATGAATCTCTTGTAATTAATCGGGAGGTTTGAACAATTGTCTTGCTAATGTTGAAGTAGTCTGTAATGACGAGCCGTTTCTAGTTGTTTTAATCATGTATGTGGGTTCCAAGTAAGTTGTTTGTCAAGATGGAGCCCTAGGTAGCGGGTCTGTTCAACAGGTATTAATGGAATATCATTAAAGGATACTGTAGGACAAGAAGTAGTTGGTTTATGACGAAGAGTAAAGGTTCATTTGATGTGATTTGTTTGGATTTATTTTAATTCTCCAATTTCGGCACCATTCTAAAGGTTCTTAATATGAAATTGGAGTGCTTGGGTTACTATGAAGGGATGATTATTCACTGATAACACACCTGTTACAGGCGTTTCAGAATGAGTTTTTCCAGGATTTTGCCCACAATAGGCATCAGTGAAATTAGATGATATGAGAACGGGAGTTTAGGTGACTTTTTGGGCTTAAGAATCATCTTTACTATGGATAATTTCCAAGATTCAGGGAAATATGTGATGCGGAGCATATATATGTGAACAGCATCATATATATATATATATATATATATATATATATATATATATATATATATATATATATATATATATATATATATATATATATGTATGTAAGAAAAGGAGTATTAGGATATGGGCTATAATAAGGTCATTTCCAGGGGGTTTATTGGTTAGGTAATCTGAGATTATGTTTGATACTTCTGAAAGATGGAATGCTTTAGGAGGAGACATTTGGAGAGGAATATTTAGTTCTACTTCAATACATTCAAAGCGAGCAGGATTGAAGAAGTCAGGGTGGGATTTAAAGGTTTTTAAGAAGTGTAGACCAAAAGTTTGGGATTTTTCTTTGACCGATCTTGTCCAGGTTTTAGAATGTGTTAGAAGAGGGTGATGAAAATGTTTGTAATTAAGGAGCTGTTTTGAGGATATGTAATGACTTTTTAGAAGTATTGAGGTTTTATGTGTGGTTTGAATTTTGAATTTTCTTATTTTTGTTTTTAGTTTGTTCGTTAAGTTGTTGCAATTATTTTTGTCTGATGGATATTTAGGACATTGCTCTGCATTTTTCTGTCAATAAATTGCGAATTTGCTGTGGTAAGTTATGCTGTTGACAATTAGAATTTTTTAGGGGTGAGGTATTTTCTATTGATGATGTAAGTTTGTTAATAGCTAAGTTAATATCATCTTTTGTTTTAAGTGGAATTTTCAGGTCTACTTTATTTTCAGTGTCATTCTTTAATTTTTAAAATGAGATTTACGTATGAAAGAAGATGAAATTCCATTGGAAATTAACATTTTATAAATTTATATCTAATATTCATTAAAATTTTATGTTTAACAATTTATCGGTAAAATATCTGTGTGCAATTAAACCATAAATTAGATTTTAGTCACTGAGTATAATTAGAATGTTGATTACGTAAAAAATGTATTTTTCTGGTTATTTACAGGAAATTGTAAGGAATTCATAGCTATTTTTATCATTATGTACTATTTTTAAGGTTACTTTAAATTTTTTATTAAATTGCGCGATAAGTTTAAACCTGTGACGTCATTCTCATAAGGTACTTGCGAAACATCGCGGCTCGGAAAAAGTTGAAAAAAAAAAACAACTTTAAACAAGTATTTATATAAACAAAATTGTAAAGTGTGTCTTTAATATATTAAATAATCTTTTAATTAGTAACATTTTTCTCAATTTTGTGTAACTAGATCTTCATCCATTTTCAAGGGCGTTGCTACAGCTTTTTTTTGGGGGGGGGCGTTGACCTAAAAATCTCTAATAATTTTTATTGTATTTCCCTACTGTTATAAACTAACCAATTTATCGGAAAAATCCTAATCCCTTAATTTAAAATCTTGTTAGCTTTAAATTTTGTCTATTGTTTTAGTGAAATGTGTACCTCAATATTCACTGATTAAATTATCTTCTCAAACTTACCAACTATTTGAGTTTTCAAGGGGGCGAGCGATGATTCTTCTGTACCTGCCCATATTAATCCAATAATGGGAGATTCAACTGTATAATAAAGTATAGTGTTTTAAAAATAAATACCATTCTTCCTGTCCTGATTAGAGTAAATGAGAATATTAAGCCCTAACAAACAACCAAAATAAATAGCTCTTTCTTTATTTGTTATCATAATTCTCTAGTAATTATGCCTGGATCATGTTAAAAATAATTATGTTTACCTGTTATAGAAAATTAATTATTTAAGATGTATGCTTGTTTATATACATACAAGTGCGCCTGTGCACACACACACACACACACACACACACACACACACACACACTGATACATACATATTTATGATAATGATATATATATATTTGGCTACTGTAAAAGTAAAATGAAAAACAATTACTACAAAAGTATTGAGAAACCCTATACAAGTTGGGGGTAGTAATCCTATTAGATGTAGACCAAGCTCCTATTCTATTATCAGTTTCCAACTGGTATATGATTTGTTAGTGAGGCTTCATTCTGAACACAATTTTATATTAAAGTAGGTAATTGATTATTTATGTTAAAGTTTAGTATATGTGATTATAGTACTTTTTGAAATTTTTTATTTATTTAATTTAAATTATGTACTTTTCAATATTTTTATTTGCAGATACTATAATTTCTTATAGAACAAATTCTCAATGATTATTAGTTTTCTTACAAATATAATAATTCTATAAAGTTTTAAATATTTAAATGTATAAAATAAACTTATTTTTGTAGAAAATTCCTTTCATATTTTTTATTTTTTAATACTCTTTTCCTTACGCATAAAAGAATATATTTGTCTACATTCATGTTCCCTGCATTACTACATGAATAATTGTAAGATTTTGACTTTGATTTGATCTATGCTTAACAAAACACAATTATTTAATTTAAAATTAAAGAAAACAATTTAGCTATGGATCCAAAAAAAAAAAAAAAAAAAAAAAAAATTAAAAATAAATAAAATAAATTAAAAAATTTAATATTAATACATCTACAGTCCATAACCATCCTTGAAAGATGGAGTGTATATTTATAATATAAACTTACAAAAATATTTGGATGTTAGTTAAGTTGCATTAACTGATTTTTATCACATTCAAAAAAATATATTATTATTATTGATTTAAATTTAAATGTATACAAAATTGTCACATTCTAACAATTATCTATTATCTATTTAAAATTATCTTTAGAAATTTTCATTATAATAATAGCATCACAGGTATGAAGAAGGCAATACCCTTCAGTCTCTGTATTGGCCGAGCTTTATCATAAAATTACAGAAATATGTCTTTGATTCACAGCCTTTTCAGCCTCTTGTTTGTCTCTGTCATTCGTGTTTTCTCGTGCATGTATTTGCTAGTAGTCAAGTCATCTAAGTAATGTTAGTGACATACTATCCCTAAAGCATACACTTCCTCAGTTTAGCATTTAAAATTATATCAGGGTAGCTAGTTTGGTTTATTTGTTATATTTTCTGCATGGCTAAATAAATAATTAATTATGGATTACTCTGAATAGTTTTGTAAATGTTTTCAGTTTATATCTGATTACAAAAAAGGAAGCTGAAAATTACTTGAGGTCACATAAACCTGTGATAGATATTCAAGAAACAAAACCCGTTAAACAGTCTGCAAGGTAACTAAAATTTAAATCATGACTTTTTTTTATAAAAATGCTAACTAGAATAGCATTTAAATTTTAGATATTCTCCTAATTAAATAATTATGATGTCAATACTTTCAGGAACATTTTTGTCTAATTCATTTAAAATTAAAATATACATGGAAAAAATTTGTTTATACTAAAAAGAATCTAAAATTTTTGGTATATTTTTAATTTTTTTTATATTCATAAATATGTTTCTTTAAGTAAGCACATGAACATGGTCCATCTTATTTAAATTCACAACGTTTTTTTTTATAATAAATCTTCTAACACTAACCAATCATATTCTAACTGTTGAGATTGAGGGAAGGTACTAGTAGTCGATTATTCTGGAGGAATCATAAAAGCTTTGAGGGTTAAGTTATATATTTTCAGGTAATTTGAGAAATATGGATATAAGCTGGACATTAGTGGATAGTAATACAAGATAGTTCCAACATTCTTAACATTGTTTTGGAATGGAATATAGAGGTTGTAGTGGTAAATGGATTGATAATAAGAAGGGTGTTAAAGGAAGACTTTGAACTAGTGAGAATTGCTTTAATTTTTTTTTTTTTTTTATTTAATCATAAAAAAAATGTCTACAGATAGACATATTTTTGTCTAGATTTGTGTCCATTCCTGGACTTTATCCACTGTCCAGCAATTAAAAATCTTAATGTCATCCTGAAGCTTATGAAACACCTCAGTCAATATTTTATTTCTGGAAGAAATATAATACTTCAATATTATCCATTATTGTCTTTATTTTATATTTAAAATAATAATTAGAGTATTGCAAGATCATTAATTAGATAAATAAGTCAACAAACTTTCTTCATATGAATTGATTAGTTATATTATTTCCTTTAATATTGATTGTAATTCTAAAGATAATGGATATATTTAGAGAATCGGAAAAATGATCACATGGTGGCATCTTTCATGTGTAAATAACTCTTTTCATTGTTTTTTAAAGAAAAGAAACGGAATTCAACATCTTTCGCTAACTTTGTTTAGCCATTTTGAGTTGAGGAATAGCTGTTGCAAATTTTGCCTGATCCTTTTGACCCCCAAACCATCTCTTCTTATCATGCCAATAATTTGTCTGAAATACTTAATTTCTGTGGCCATCACTTTGCTGAGTTATTTGTTAAGGATTGAATAGGCTATGAAATGTGGATAGGCTCTTCTTCCTTTTCTCCTCTATTAATAATCATAACCTTATTTTTGTCTAGATTTGTTTCCATTCCCTTACTTCAATGCTCTTCATCCCTTCAACTTCAACAATATTTAAGTTTTCTTGGGTATCAGCAATCAAAATAGCAATGATGTCTGTTATAAAACAGAGCTTGTGCATCTACAAGAATCAGATTCCTATGACCAACAATTGCTCAATGTGAAAAAAATTCTTGCATAATTTCCATACTTCATCCACAACTATGATAAAGAGAAGGGAATTTAAACTTTCACCCTACTTGACACCCTTACAGACCTTAAATAGTTCTGTTTCAGTTCCATTTAGTCACACTTTTCCATTGGGTTGATTATGAACTGACTTCGTAGCACCTTTTGGATTGGTTAATTCACACTCATCTTGAAGGCCATATTTCTTGTCTAGGAATGGAGTCAAATGCAGCTCTCTAATCGAGGAATGACAGTAATATTTCTATGTAATATTTCCTGTTCTATGCCTTTTCAACTAACATTCAAAGTGAGAAAATATTCACTTGGGTTTGTCTTCCTTGTCTAAAGTTTGCCTGCTACTCCTTTAGGTCGTGCTTCATTTGTTTCCTGAGTCTATAATTTTCATGTTGGGTCTGATTCCCATTCTTTTAAATTTGGATTATGATGTTATTTTTTTATATTCCTTTGGTATTTTCTTTTGAAGCCAGATCTTCTGAAAGAGATTCTGAAGGCATTTGAACATTTCTTCTTCTCCAAATTTTATTAATTCTGGAATAAAATTGTCCCTGTCTGCCGCTTTATCATCAATTAATTTCTCAATGGCCATTGTGACTTTATCTTCTTATATTATATTTTCCATATTTTTGGCATTATTCTCTCTGTTTCTTGGTCTTCTTCTAGGAACTGGGGATGCTTTCTATATTAGAATATTGTTTGATCGTCTCTTTAATTTTTTTTATTATTGATTGTCTTTTTATTTAATTACCTTTTGTAGGTTTCAATAAGAACTTGAAAATAAATTAAATTTATATTTTTAGAAATATATTTTCCTGAATGTATACTTCCACTTACACGTCTACAAATTTATTTATTTATTTTTTTAATAACAATTTATTGAAATTTACAACTGTACAAAATTTATACATCAAGTAAATGTGCTGTTAACTATTACAATAACATGACAAAATATGAAAAGTACTACCCATCAGTAGCACTTTAATAAAAATTCTACACTAGAAGGTCTCTGGGCCATCTTCTTTTCAGACACCTCGAAGGATTATCAGGAATGGTATGGAAAGCAAGTTGAGAAATTAGGGGATTTGAGTGGTTATGGAGCTTACTATGAAAGGATAGATAACTGGTTTGGGCTAAATCTGCAACATATGGAACATAAAGATCTTTATGGATAAGTTTATTTGTGGCAAAGTAAGGTGCATTGAGAATTTTTCAAAGGATTTTGGAATCCTTACAAGGATTGGATACGAGATGAATTGGATGGTTTAGTGGAGCCCCAAAGCTCAACTCCGTACGCCCAGATAGGTCTAATCACAGTCATGTTTATTAGTCTTTTGTAATTAATTGGGAGCTTGTATGTGGATTCCAAGTAAGACGTTTGTCCAAGTGGAGTCCTAGGTAGCAGATCTGTTCAACAGGGATTAGTGGAATATTATTAAAGGATACTGTAGGACAGGAGGTCGTGGGTTTACGACGAAGGGTAAAGGTTATTTGGTGAGATTTTTTAGGATTTATTTTGATTCTCCATTTTTGACACCATTCTTGAAGGGTTAGGATATGGGATTGGAGTGTTTGTGAGGCAATGAAGGGATCATTGTTTACTGATAACACACATGTCATCAGCGTAAGTGGTGAGGACAGTGGTAGGATGAGTTGGAATGTCACAGAAATTTATTTAAATGTAGTTATAGTTAAAATATATTCGAATTACAAATGCATTTACTTCCATAAATGCAAGGAAGTTATTCAAACTATTAATAATACAAATTGATTATGCTTTTTATCTTTGGGATGTATTGAGTTTTTATAGAAACATTTTCAAATTGTATGTAAATTTATGATCAATTAATCATTGTTTATTGCAGTGGTTTACAATCTTTCTGTTGTTCTACTTTCTATTTTATAAAACAAAATTGCTTTGCCCCCTTTTTTATTATAGAAATTGTCAATTTCCCTTTCAATTTTCTTAAGAATCTAAATTAATAGTTGCTCGCCTATTACTATATTTTGTTTAATGAGCTATAAAATTATACACCACATTATATACATAAGAAACTATTTTTTATATTTTTACAATTTATTAGTTATTGTATCTAATTTCTTGGAGGGTGCTTGAGTTACAAGTATTTTTAGAAAGAAAGCAAATTTTGTTCAAAATAAAATAGAAGTGCTCATTATTTTTTATCCATGTTATAATGCAGTTTTTTGAAGAGCCTTCTTTCTTAATGGACTATTTTTTATAACATTTAAAACTCTTATAATAATTATAAATACTGTTCAATCTTTACCTGTATGTTATGAAAGAAGCGATTGTCTGAGAATTTTACAATGTGTCCATACTAAATGTGAAGCCACCTTTCAATATGCTTGTTACTTTAGAATAGTATTTTTTTTTTTTTTTTTTTTTTTTTTTTTTTTGTATTAGATGATATTTTTGTAAAATAGGTGTGGCTCCTTTGCAAAAGTCTTGTGACCTCCCCCCCCCCCCCCCCCCCCCCCCCCCAAGGTTAGAAACCACTGCTTTAATTCATCACAAAGGGAGTAGAGGAGTTGATAGATTAATTTTATTATTACTATGGATATAAATATATATATATATTTTTTTCTTTTGTTATTTTAGGACTACCAATAACACCTTAGAAGCAGTGCCTTCTCTTAATGGAAACAAATCAAAAATTTTGTCTCCAATCTTAAGTCCACTAGGGTGTGAATCTGCAAGTGATAAAGAAAGTGAATATGTTGACTGTGACTGGTTAGAAGAACAGACATTTGTTGCATCTCCTGTTCAAATAGAGGAACTGCATGAAGTGTCTTCTTCGAGAGAGAGTGTAGATTATCATATTATCAAGAAACAAACTGTTCTGAACAATAAAAGTGTTGATACAACTTATATTAGAAGTGTTAGTGATATAGGGCAAGTGAATAATACAAAAGATACTAGATTTGTTATTACGGTTGATGAAAGTACGTTATCGTTTAGTGATGATACAATAGATTCTGTGAAGGAACCTGAAACTGTTCAAAGATATACAATTAATAATATTTTCTCTAGGGAACGTTCATTAGAATCATTACATAGTTTTAATTATAATGTTGAACATATCAATGAACTAAGTAAAGGTATTAGTGAACCTATTTTAAATAGTGATAGTCAATTAGCTCATAGAAGCACAGAAGGCCTTCGTAAAATTAAGGAACCAAACAAACAAAGGACAATGACTGTTACAAGTTCTGGCTCAGCTATTTTATTTTCTAAACACTGGGGTCCACAAAGATGTGTTAAAATTTTTAGAGAACCAAAAAGCAGCCTTGGTATCAGCATAGTTGGTGGTAAGGTAAATATCGTTACAACTTTCATAAGCCACTGGTTAGGTTTAATTAATAATGGTAACATGTTGTATGTATGCTATAATAGCATTTATATTTAATTATATGAGTAACGAAATTGCAGTATTAATTTGTTAGATAACTCTTCTTTTCTGATAAATATTAATGCAATTAGCGTATAATTTAATTGAGTAGGCTGTAGCCTTCATTACTTTGAAATGTAATGATTTTGTAATATTTTTCTATTCATGCATTAAACATTAATAAACATTAATTTTAGCATATTTTTTTCAATTTACTCTCACTAATTTTATAATATACTAAAAAATGGTTAAATGATATTGTATCCATATTGAAACTAAAGATCTATTTATCAAACTATGATAATAATAATAATGTATCATTTTTATTTTCTGGAGACAACTGACATTTGATATTAATCTTGGCAATTCTCTCTTTTCTTAGGTTTTAGTTGTTTTGATTCCTTCTCTCAACCCATGACATAAATTTTGTTGTAAGGCTGTTATGGATTAATACTTCTTTTAATTATCCATGACCCACCATTTAAAATAGAAATATGGGATACAAATACAAATTGTGACTTTCTTCAAATGGAAGATGAATTATTATTTTCATTTATTTATTTTGATTTTGACCTCCGTAACTAGAATAATTTTTGGAAAAATAAAATTGAACGCAACCAGGATATTGAGCTAATAAATGGAACAATTGAACAAATAAAAAAAAATTAGCTTTGAAGAAATGGTTTCAAAATAATTACAATTTATTTTCTGTATTGATTTCCAATTTGTCTTAATTAACTAAATGAAGCCATTATATTAAATTAGTCTTTTCTTTTAAGAGACACTGCTATAGTAATTATACCTAGTTAAGCCAGAAAGTAATTCTTATTATTATGATAATAATTTTTATAGTACCATATAAAGCAGTTGCCCCCTCCTGACCCAGTCAACAATTAAGTAATAATGGATCACTCATAACTATCTATAACAGAAATTAGTGCTAGGTATTTGATTCTGTGAAGTAATTAATATTTGTTGATTGTTGTTATCTACTATTTTACGGAGGGTTCTTCCTAGGAAGGGATTTTTTCCCTGATATTTCATCCCTATATTACAAAGAAATTCTACAGATTCTGATATCCAGCTACAAAATATCATCACTGCAGTTATAGAACTAGTGGTTTATTTATTTTAGTTACAGTAGTTTATTTCCTCATCAGATTTCTTTCCTCAAACAGTTCACTTTTCTTTGTTTGGCCAACTTCTGTGAAACCATGGTTTAGGTGTTATTCAAAATGTCTACCTAAGAAGAGAAAACTGATGGAGAAATAAATAACTACTTACTGTAGTGTAGCAGTTGAGATTACTATAATCAGTGGAAAATTTACTCAGTAATCATTTTTTAATTTATTCTGCTTGGTGTTAGTCTTCAAAGAAGACCTCAGTTATTTGAGTTTGAAATATCTGAAAGAAAAAAACCAGCTGAAAATAAGTGGTATGACAAACTAGGGAGGAAGCTTATAACATTTAAAAGTAATTCACTATCAATATGACAAATATGAACCAAACATTGATGCAATGAATTTTTTAGAGGTCTCTTATAAAATGCAACACAAAAGTTTTAATAATAACTTATTTGTATGTATTCATATTTGTTCAATATAAGCATATCCATATTTCTTATATTTATTGAATATAATTCAATAAATATAAGAAATAAGAAATTGTAAAAAGCATTTAAGAATAAGGTAGGATTTAAAAAGTAAATAAAATAAAATAGTTACCCAATATAGATTTATGGTTGATAGATTGAAAACAAGTTTATTAAATACAATTTTTTATGTGGAGAAGATCAAATAACAATATTACATTATTTTTTTTTTTTTATTTTGAAGAGAAAAGATTTGCCCAGTCGGTGGGCAAGATTTGCCGACTGGGCAAATCTTTTCTCTTCAAAATAAAAAAATAACTATTTTATTTTATTTACTTTTTAAATCCTACCTTATTCTTAAATGCTTTTTACAATTTCTTATTTCTTATATTTATTGAATTATATTCAATAAATATAAGAAATATGGATATGCTTATATTGAACAAATATGAATACATACAAATAAGTTATTATTAAAACTTTTGTGTTGCATTTTATAAGAGACCTCTAAAAAATTCATTGCATCAATGTTTGGTTCATATTTGTCATATTGATAGTGAATTACTTTTAAATGTTATAAGCTTCCTCCCTAGTTTGTCATACCATTTATTTTCAGCTGGTTTTTTTCTTTCAGATATTTCAAACTCAAATAACTGAGGTCTTCTTTGAAGACTAACACCAAGCAGAATAAATTAAAAAATGATTACTGAGTAAATTTTCCACTGATTATAGTAATCTCAACTGCTACACTACAGTAAGTAGTTATTTATTTCTCCATCAGTTTTCTCTTCTTAGGTAGACATTTTGAATAACACCTAAACCATGGTTTCACAGAAGTTGGCCAAACAAAGCTTATAACATTAATATATTAATCAACAACAATTAATTATTCCATAATTACAATATTACATTAGTATGAAAAATACAAATGGACTATGGACGTAGGTCTGCCTTACAAGAAGCCCAATTTATATTATTATATATCCATGTTAGATGTATTTATTCCATGATTTCATCTAAATAATAAAGAATATTACTGAGTGTACCTGTCAAATCATTATATCTTTGATTTGTAATCTTTATATTCTTTTCTGTCTCTCTCTCTCTCTCTTTTTTAAAAGAGGTACTAAATAAAAAAATATTAGTTTATAAAACTTGATTCTATCTTACACCATATAACTGCATAATTGTATATAAACGTAATCTTTAGGTTGATCTATACTCTTCAAAGCCAGATTGTAGCAGTGCTATCTCAGGGATTTTTATTAAAAATATTCTTCCAAACAGTCCAGCTGGCAAGACAGGTGAATTAAAGGTAATTATTATTTGTTTATAGTTTTTGTTGACGGTAAAAACATTTACTCCAGTTATTTATTAATTTTAAGAAATACATAAATAAACCTACTCATACATGCTTAAATTTTTTCTCCTTCAATAATTGAAAACATTTTATTAATAAAGTTGACAAAATAATATTTAATCATAGAAGTAAATATATTTATTAAAATATTGAATAACAATAATTGAAAATGAGAAATTTAATTTTATATTTTTTAAAATCTATTTAATTATTTAAATATTTCTTTCTGAAGACTGGAGATCGCATTCTTGAAGTTGATGGAATAGATTTAAGACAAGCTAGCCATGAAAGAGCTGTTGAAGTCATTAGAGCAGCAAATAATCCAGTGACATTTCTAGTACAATCATTAGTCCAACAGGTAAAAAAATTAAAAGTATTGTTTCTGTCAATTAGTTATTTTTCTGTCTGCACAAAAAATAATAAAAAGCCTTTAAATTGCAGATTATGAATCACTTAATTAAAATAAACTAAGCTAATGTTCTTATCATTTTTAAAGTTTGAAATTTGTTTTGTATAGTTTAAATGATGTAAAGCGTTAAAAATTGATTTTTGAAAAACTATTAATTTCTTTGTTTAATTGTCAGTGTAACATGGGTGATTTTATTTCGGGACAATTCCAATAAAAAAAAAAATGTTCACTACATAGATCATGTAAACAGATTTTTTTTTTCACAAATTGTTTCTCTAAGGTATGTGAAGTAAGTCTGTGAAGTGGACATACATAATCTGCAATAGTTCTAGGTATATTAAATAAATAATAACTATTAAAATCTAGGGAGTGAGTTGGGATCTAGGGAGTGAAAAACCACTACTAGGAAGTGAGTTTATTATGTAGGGAGTGGGGAAAATATCATATTTATTACATCTAAGAAAAGAAAAGCGAAATTAACGTGGTATATATATATTATAATCTTGGGGTGTATACATGAATTACATTTTCAGCCTTTTAGGTACGTACTGTCACATCTACTTTAAAACCTTCAAACTAAACTTTAAAAATACTAAAATAATATAAAATTGCACTTAATAACGACAGATCTATTAACTTTTGAACAATAAAACCTAAATAGATTGTAAATGATAAATAAGCTACAAAATATAGACTATCACAATATGTATTAAATAAAATACGAGTATATTAAAAACATTGTTTTGATAACAATAATGTTCCTTGAACTTTCATCATAACTTAGTAGGTGGGTATTAAACATTAAATAAAAAAATGTAGGCTGTACATTTAAAAATAAAAAATTAATGAGCAGCAATAATTAAATTCTTTGGTTTCTCTTGGACAGATGTTGATGGTCCGGCTGTGCTGAATGCCTAGAAATTTCCCAAATTTCATGGTATGAGAGGGAGAAATCAAGAAATTAATTTTTATAAAAGCAGATAAACGCTAAAGCAATTTAAGTTCAAATATAACATGATATCCTCACTCCCTAGTATTCACATTTTGCATTTAAATGCCTAGGGAGTGAGTTCTAACCAAAACAACATTAGTATCAGGTTATACATGTGGCCTATTTGAAAAGTAAAACATGGTATTCATTGGTTTTTCAGAAGAGCTTTGAATTTATCTTGAATCTAAAAAAAAAAAAAATATGTTTTCAATGGGTTGATCCTCCTAGGGAGTGAGGATGAATTAAAATACGGTACTTACCGAGCGAAGTCAATGCACCTCCACTTGTTTACCCACGAACTCACTGTCTTGAAACAGATGGTAGTAGACAGGTCTACCAGAGATAGTGTTGCCCAATACAAAACATCTCTCAAATTTTCCTTTTATAGAGTGATGAAGGGATTTTCAAAAATAATCTAGGGAGTGAACTAGAGGTTTGTGAGACTTCTTTAAGATGATGTTTATCGTGCTAAGGAGGCTAAATATCAATCACAAAATTATTATTGGATAAAAAATAGAAAACAATACCCCTTAATATTTTCAAACAAGAAAAAAAGCGTAAGAGAAGGCCTTAAATATTTTCAAAATGCAAGCATTTTCAAGTTGTGACAACCTAGGGATTGAGTAAATGCTGTGCATAAACGTTATTAACTCTAGTTATATAAGTAGATATATCATTATTGTTGGGAGTCCATAATGGTACAATGGGTACTTGGTCATGTAAACTAAAATCTAAATTTTATGTTTAGTACAATTTTTAAAATACCTTTGTGGCTTAAATTGTACCGAAATTTTGAAATCACAATACAGACAATGCTCTCATTTTAAATCTGAGTTCTAAATATAAAAATACCCTTAAAATTGAAAATATATTTCAAAATCTTGTTGGTAAAGAAGTTTAAGCTTCAATACTTTTTTTTTTTCAAAAAGCAAAAATCTAACTATTGAAAAAAATATTTCATAATAAAACACCATTATTCCTTAAATAGTTGTTTTTAGCAGTTATAATCATACATAATATAGTGATACTTTATTGTTGTAAAATTTAAGGTTCCTGGTGGAGAATCAGCTTCAATAAGTGATGGAAAAGGGACAGTTTCAACAGAAAATTTAACGGATAGGAGCCTTGACAAAAGTATAGAAGAAAAAAGTGTGCTGGGGAATGAACGTAATGTAAGCATTATATAATTATAATTAGGAATTGATTAAGTATTTGTCAATTCTATTGGTATTTTGTTTATTCGAAAGTTAAACATTCATCTTTAGTTCTAAAAACGTTCAGAATTCAACTTATCAACTTCAAACTGTATTGATCCTTTTATTCCATAATGTGTAACTAAACTGATATAATAATAGTTAGTGTTGGATATATATGGGTTCACTTATCAAAATGCTTAGATTAGGAGAAAGTACTTCATCACATAGCCAGTCCTGGATGTATTAAATTTCTAGTTAATGATGAAGAAGAGTCTTAGTACAGAAATTTCGCAATATCAGGATCTCTCGATTTATCTATCAAGGAATACATAGGTAGTGAATTTCCATTTAATAAGCCAGAGTTTTCTAAATATTGGAGGTCCATACATCATTGGGTTCTTCCACTGCCTTTACTTCCAAAATTCAAAAGATCTCAACTAATTAAATCTTAGAGTTTTCAGTGTTACTACAGAATTTACCCCAGCCATCCCATATCTGTCTTCCTATCACTTGTTTATATGTATTGAAGGCAGCATAGAAAAGATTTTGGTCGGCTCGTCCCAATTTAATTTGAAGGTTTTACAAAGTTTTGTGTTCTAATGATCATTAAAATTACCATAGTAATTTTTATTGTAGTATGAAATAGCATGATTTGAAGGGTTTTAAGTTTATTTCATTGTTTAAAGGCTACACCAGTGACTAATCAAGCAGAAGTGCAAATAAAAATTAAAAGTCCTGAGAAAAAGGCTCCAGCTGACAGCCCCAGCAGTTCTGAAGATAGTGAAGAAGAAGAGGATTATAGGCATCTTGAAGGATTTACAAGATCAGCAGCTGGCATTGAGGTGAATATTTTATTATGTATATAATTTATATGTGTGTGTGTCTGTATGTGTAACTTTTTGTATAGTTTGTAACTTGTTTTTTTTTCCTTTTATGACAACCCTATAGAGAGAATGTTAGTTCATTTTGTTTTACATAGGGTATTATTATACCCCCGATTTACTAAAGGTATTATTTGTTTTACTGCAAACTGTTATTTGAATACTGAAATATAATATACTATATTAATGTATAAAACATCATCATAACCATCTTCTCTTCTTCTGCTGTGTAGTGTGAGGATGTCATCTATAGATCCTGGACACAATTTTCTTATTCCTGCACCAGCTATATTCTTCTGCTCCAATCGAATTCTCACTTACTTTATGCATCCCAGACCCTTTACTGTATGACCTAATCTAAAGAGGTTTTCATCAAACAATAACGAGGAGCATTGGATGGATGACAGGTTTCTGTGTCCCAGATGGAATTGCCTCAATCCTTCTGTGGTTTCTTGTTCCTCATCCCATTCTTCTTCTTTTTATAGTCTCATTATATCCAAGGTTGTTCCACAGTTAGGGCCATACACTCTTGGAATGTACCCACTCTATGTCCCCCTCATTCTGTCAAAAGCCTTTTGGAGATCCATGAAGCAGATGAAGATCTCTTTTTCCCTCTTGAAAATGTTTTCTGTCACTTCTGTGATTGGTACTCTGTTCTTTTCTGATTCCTGAATCTGTACTGTTCCTATCAAAGCGAACAATTGGCTACTCTTCTCACTCTTGTCTCCAGTATTCTGAAATACTGGATATATATATATATATATATATATATATAATATATATATAAATAAAAAAACAAATCAAAATAGTCCATTTGTTCTAACCTCTGCAGCTTTTTTCCTTTACAGAACCCAAGATATTTGGTTGAATTTGTTCCAAGAACAGGCAGGTTTTTATATTGTAGATGTGTTGTTTGTGTTCGGTTTTGTAGATGGCATAAACAATAGAATGCTGATTTCTATGAATTTACCACTATTATTTTATCATTAGTTTATTATTTTAACAGCTTGAGAGCATTATTAAGGTCAGTCTGTATGAAATATACATTTTTGCTCAAATGGTATTATCAGAGAGATTTATGATTTATTAATATAAAAAACATACTGCTGCCCAATTTTATTGGGTTGCTACACACACATCATACTGATCTATCTAGCTTAACATAACACTATAATTCATAATACTTATAATTTGGTTATAATTCTAAAATATAATACATAATACTAGATATTAGACAAACTAATAATTTTTTTTCCTCTTACTTTTTTTTTTCCCCTCTTCTTTTCCTATTCATTTCATTTCATTTTTTTCTTTTTTATTTTGTTTCTCTCATAATATTTACATGTCTCGTTTTTTTTCTCTCTCTTCTCTTTCCCTTTTTCTACAATTAATATTACTATTACTTAACATACAGATATTTATATACATATATGCCCATAGAATCAAGAATAAATTAATTGGTAAACATATGTAATAACTATAAATTTCATTAGTCCATCCTATGTACCATGTATGTGGTAGTGGATAATGCCCAGAGAGTCCAATATTATATTTTTGTCCATTATCGCAATATCCCTCGCCCCACACCAAGGTCCTCCAAGAAGCTCCTTGTTTTTTCCGGGATGACTCCGCAAGACCCAAACCATACTCCTTTCATAGAGAAATCTCTATTTCCGAATGTTTCGCGGAATTTCTCTTTAAGGAAAGGGATACATTTTTCATAAATATCCATTTTCTCCCTTTCTACTTCACCTGATTGATCAGGGTTATTATTTTCATACCTTACCGTAGGATTCAGGATGATCACTGTCCGTCCGTTCTTCGGAAACGCAACAATATCCGCCCACCTCGTGGATCCGTTGGTATCGATGCAATATACCTCGTGAAAGCAGGTAAAGCCTTTATTCTTAAGGAGCCTCATCAGTTCATTCTTAATTCTGTGGTGACAACTTGTGATCAGGAGTGAGTTATTGGGACATTTTCCCAGCAGATGGGCTGGTGTTTCGTACTCTCTGCCACACTTGTGACAAAGGGACCCAACCTTTCCTATCTGTCCGCTGGCACCTGAGTATTCACGCAGGGGTGCATAGTTGATGTTGAGTTTTAGGGCATTGGACCATTCAGACCCCGAAAGTATTTGTTTTTCACAAATATATCTGTTTGCTCTTGGTGTCTCCTTGAAATGATGAACACCAACGTCCTGCCACCCGCACTTGGCCCATTCCTCGAAAGCGCCTTCTCTCAGCGACTGTAATAGAGCTCTCATGCTTCGGTGGCTCTGATCCATACCCAGTCTCTCAGTATATTCAACAATCTCAATATTATAATGGAATGTGAACTGGAACAGAGCGTCCGGAATATTAGACAGTCGCTGAGCAATGGACCAGTGCTGCAAGAGGAGCCTCCCATTGACAGCGGATCAGTTCTAACCCACGGTACCTCCCCGGAGTGTAGAGCATCGCAGTTGAGGTGTTCGAAGGGAGTCCGACAATGGCCCCAATGCTCCTGCGGATCATCACATCAATCCCATCCACTCGCAGGGCTGAGCTTTGTAAGGGGTGCAGTCTGGAGAGGATATGTCAATCCGGGGAACACATATTGATTGTCAACATTCAGCTTTTGTTCCGGTTTAAGTAGGCAAGAGGTGACTAATTTATCTAAGTTTTTATTTAGTTTCTCTACTGATTCTTCATTGAACCTTAGCTTTGTTTGGAGGATGTGCATCCTATGTATTTAATAGCGTCATCTTCCTTTGCCATGTGGATGACATCTCCATTCTCAAGAGAGAGCGTCGTTGCTTGCATCTCACCCCTATCCAACACAATGCCCATGCTTTTCTGTGGATTAATAGCCAGACCAATCTCTGCCAGTATCCTTTGGGTGCTATCTATGATTCTCTCTGCAGCATACTTATTACATACAGAGACCACCTGATCATCTGCAAATTTTGTGAGGACCACACAATCTTGGTCATCTCTCAACTTGTACCCATAGAAAAAAGTATATTCATTCAAGAAATTCATCACTTATAGGTTATTATCAGATTAAAAATGATTGCACTTATGATGGGACCCTGCTGCAGTCTTAACTAACTTCCAGAGTTCTTTTATGTCATAATTAAAAAAATATTTTATAACATAATTACGAAACTATTTTATATTACAAAAATAAATAAACAATAGGATTTATAAAATAATTTATTTTAATTCATTTTCTGATTAATTATTATTTAATATTGAAAAAACATAAAAATATGTACCTAAATAATTTTTAGATAAGTCGTGCAAGTGCTGGTAATGTGAAACGCAGTAAAGAAGAAATAGAAGCCGATCCAGAAAAAGAAGACCAATTTGGCTACACTGCACGTGAGTACATATTGTACAATTAGCTAACTTAGAAGTAGAAATATTGATGCTTAATCATTGATATATTTTAAAAATATTGACACGATAAGTTTAAATGTTTCATGTATTTTTATGTACTAATTCTGTAGCTAAGCCAAAAACATGCTTTGTTTTAAGCTATATATCCTTTTAAATCTATGTAAATGAAAATATTTTCTAGAAATTTATCATTATGAGCTAAAAAATTTTTCTAATTTTTATATTTCTCTATTTAATGACTCTAGTAGTAATATTATTAATAAAATAACCATCCTTTGAGCGAAACTTGTTAATTAAAACAGAATATGATATGTATAATAAAGTTCAAACTCCCCACATAGGAATCAAAATAATTGATGTTTTGTGAATTTTTAATGTATACAACTTAATTAAAACACCTGAATTTTTAATACAATACAACCTCTTAAACAAATAAATCTATTACTTAAAAACAATAATATAAAATGCATTGGGAAATTATATTAGATTTAGATTTTTTTAGTTTTATTATTTCATATAGCCTGCAAGAAAATATAATACAATTCATCTTGAAACAAGGTAGTGTATTTCAACTTATAATCTGTTCTGAGAATGAAAGTAAACTTATTAAGAGAGTTCCATCATCATCATAAATTTTCCTCACAAAAATTTATTTCTATTCTAGTGGTAGTGATGAAACAAAGTGTTCATTATGAAGCTATGGCCCATTTTAGTTTTTAGGCTGCAGATTACTCCAAAGGATTTTTACTCAAACCGATAATGATTGAAAAATTGAAAGCACCATAGAATTTATTTCTCTAAACATTTTTATTAGGTTTAATTTATTTAAACTCAATTCATGACTATTTACTTTAATAAAAGCTAATAATTTAAAAATATTTTACTTTAAGAAAACTTACGGGATTCATGTTTGTGTTATGATTTGAATTTAATATTAAAACATATTTTATTATGTAATTAAAAATATTAAAATGTAGATATTTTTTCTCAATCAAATGCATCAAATAAAATAAACGTTGGTGCAATAAATTTTATTTAAAAATATATATAATGTTTAGATTATATAGTACAAAATGTTATAATTTATGGATGCATTTAGTGAATTTGTTTATTTTAATTATGTTGACACACAAAATAATTATTTTCGTGAGAATGATCAAATCGGCTTTATATTTATTTATCCTTGCTATATATATTTTTTTCTTTCGAGAAGAAATGCAGTATTTTTATTCCATTAACTTCTAGTTTGCAGTTGGAAGTTGCAGATCTTGGCGTTAATGAGCGAAGGAGTTAGATGCCTATAACTAAAAAACAAACTAGTTGAAGATGTATTTTTTTTGTCAAGTATTATAAACTAGTATAGGCATTAATTTTATTTAATACTTTTATTTAATCTGTTTTGTCGGTTTCTATGTGAACTATGCATACAGGTTCAGAATTATACCTTTTATTTGCTTCCTGACAATGAATATACTTTTTTATATAAGAATATACATCATGCTGATTTGTTTTTATCTATTTAGGAGGTAAAAAGCATAATAAATAGTGTGATGACTCTCTTGCTTTCCATTCAGTGTAATCATCTATATATAGTTATTTAATTAAAAAAAATGTTCTGTTCACTATCCCCAAAAAAAAATAAAAATAAAAATAAAAAAATAAAATAACATTAGCGTAGTATAAATATCAAAACAACCCATCCCAGAGACTAGAGAAGTTTCAGGGAACAAGAAAAATCTGAGGGTTTATGAAAATAGAATCCACCCATTTTATATATCCAGTCCTCTGACCCACGATTTACCACGAACTTCACAGATTTCCATAAGAATAGTATTTATATTTATCTTATAACATTTTTCACAAATATTAGAATTAAAGCTGATATGAAAATAAGTTTTCAGTAGTTTGTTACCCATAGAAAATAATAACAGAGGTGTATGTTGCAAGGAGTTAGATTTCTATTCTTGAAATTCAAACCTTAAATTATTTAATCCGTAAGTAAGACTTTCTGAACTTTTACAAATGTAAATGTGGGTGTTAGTTTGTACTGACAAGTTGGCTGTATGTTCTTAAAAATTTCAGTTAATTAATTTGTTCAATTGATTCTTATTAATATAGGCTATTTTAAACAGAATGAAAGGCCCAATTAAGTGAGATAGGTTTCATAGATCTGCTGAACCTAAACAGAATTGAGAACCCAAAGAATACCTTAACTTCTTCCATTGAACTGTAATATTGAGCAAAAATCAAAATCAAGTTGTCAAAATTCTTTTTTTTTTAAGTCAATAGAATATAATTTATATTATGTATTCATTTATTCTTTCTTAGTAGAAACAAGTTTTTTAACACATTAGATAATACATATTTACTTCTCCTGTATAGCAGCATAAAGTGTTGTTCAAAGTGAGGAACAAGATAGTACTAGATGACCTTGATTTCAGCTTGTTTCTTCTGATTAAGAATTATCGATAGGAACATAATTAGTGATGAGAATCAAATCAATTGGACATTTTTATCCCTCTGATAGTAAGAACAAATTTATAAAAAAAATTTATAATCATTATTTCTTATTCATTGGGTAATGTTTCTGCATCTAGAGTAAGAAGGATATGCTATTTAAGAGTTACCATCATATTCTAGTCATACAAGTGATGTTGGTATTAATACAATAGGTTCTTAATGAAATTCATTTTAAATTGCTTAAGTTCGAATTAAAGCGATACAACTTTTAAATTTGCATTTTCTATATAGCTGTTTAATTTTAATATATTAAATAACTATTCAGAGAATTTAGGCTCTTACATCCTCTAAAGCTATAGTGAATAAAGCAATAACACAGGGTTTCTTGGGATACTATACAAAATAAATATCAAAGCTTGAAAATTGGTATTATTTGATTGGGAAACTATGAAGAAACTATATTGAGATTTATCTTGCGTTGAGATCAGTAATCATCATCATCATGATCAAAAAATCTCTTCTATCACTTATGCAGTGTGAGCTTGTCCTTTGAAGAGCATGGACCAGTTTATGCTCTCCTGTACCAGTTGTCTCCTTCTGCTCCAGTCAAGTCCACATTTCTGGAACACCTTTCACTCTCCTTTTTCATAGGATATTGGGGGTCTTCCTCTTGGCTTCCTGCCTTGCTCTTGAGTTTCATAGAGTTTCTGGTAATTTTAACTTGGCTCATCCTGAGAAGGCGGCTGAACTATTTCAAATTTCTTTCTTCCAGAATTTTTTCTACTGGTTTTATTTTCATGTTCGCACAGATGGTGGTGTTGTGAATCCTGTCTTTTCTTTGACTTTCTCCAGGTAGCGCATTTCCATTGTGTTCTGATGAATATTGTTGAAAAAGAAAAAAAATAATTGCTCTTGGGTCTTCAATTCCTACTAACCATTAAATTGATTTAAAAGTATTGAAAATAATTGAAAAACAGTTGATATTTACTCTTCATATAATCATTGCCTAGTTTATGCAAACATCAACTTGTTTATTTACCGATATTAATTTAAAAGTTAATAAAATATGGTATTGTATATTTTAGTTCTTGTTTGATGAAATATTTAATTATTTTCATGTTATGAAAATACATCTTTATTTTATTCTTTGTTTTCTAACAATAATTAATTAACGTCTCCTTTAAAACAAAATATTTTGTATGTTGATAAGTTCCACTAAGTACTAATATTTGCCATGAATGAAATTAATCCTTGAAGTACTTTCATTTTGTATTTTAGCTGTTTAGATTTGTACTTCTAATATTATTCTTGGTTATGTTTATGTTTATACTTTCAACAGGGCAAACGTATATATCATGATTTATTGGTGTTTGTAAGATCGTATAATTGTATGATTACATTTCATCCTCATTCTTAATGAATCAAACTCAATAGAAACAGTCACAATGATTTATTAGTCACTAATAACTATATAGTGTCCAGTTTGTTGGTGCTTTTCATTAACTTTTGTTATGTGCATTTTTTTCTTTAAATATAAAAAAAAAAATTAGAACATGTTTACTCTTCCTATAATTTTTCACGAATTTTAAAGACCATAAAAAAAATTACTAGTATAATAAACTGAACAATCTCTGTTAAAATAAGTTACAAATTACAGCATATATTCTAATATTCACCATGCAGTTTCGAAGAAAGTAAAAGGCTGTTAATCTTACATCTAATTGTGGTTATCAGTTTAGTTATCAAAGATTAGGATGTGGGAGAATATTTCATGAGAAAATATTTTTTATTTGATTTAAAAAAAAAAAAAAAAATTATAAAGAGGAAATGATTCTTTTAAAACTTTTTTAGTTAAGTGCTTGACTGCATGAATGCTTATTACTGTGTTTTCTGAATTGTTACAATTATTGTGTATTCTCATTTAGGAAAGAACGGGTTTTTAGAAGTAAGATCAGAGTTCTAGAGCAAACGTAAAATCCCACGGAGATCCTACATCACTAAGAGAAATGAATGGGATGCTGGAATGGTGTTATTGAAAAACAAAGCCACCGCGGTTGTTTATTTCCATAATTGATACTGAAAGTAATAATAATACTAATGGAAATAAAAGAACAATATTTTTCTAAAAAAGTGTTTCATTTAATAAGAATATCACCCTTTTTCCTATTTTCCCTATAATTTAATAGATTTTGAAAATAAATTTTTTTATTTTTTTATTTTTTTAATCTAAATTTTAACCTCTTTATATAATTACAATCTTATTTTTACATAAGAAATTGGGGAGGACGATTGTTTGACATGCCATTTGTTTGTTGAATAATTTCCATAGTTCATTGATGAAATTATATATTTTTTTTTCATCAAAAATCCTTGTGTCATCAATTTTACAATTTACCTAATCATTATATGAAAAAATTACCTTCTATTTTCGTTAAGTAATTATTTAAAATTGTTTCATAATTAATTACTTGTCTCTTTATTAAGAACGTATAACTTAATTACTCAGAATATATTGATATTTGTATATGATAGTTAAACTCCTTGAAGTTTTGAGGGGAAGATTGTTTAGCCAACAAATGATAAAGCTAATAACCACATCTTCTTTACTTGAAAATGATTTATTAGTAATAACGAATATTTGACTGTGTTGTAGTTCTGAATTTTTCCAAGTAAAAAAAATAAAATAAAAAAATAAGTAAATAAATATCAAGGATATAGGGTAGATAGGTTTAATGACTTATTATTGTAATTTTTAAAGTTTTCCAACATTGAAAAATAATGACTGATAATAAAACATTGTTTAGTTTCTCATTGAGTTTCGAAATAAATATAATTTTGTTTTTAGTTTATAAACTATCTTTTAAATCATTTTAGCAATCAGACTCATTACTGACACAATGTAAGGTATTAATTGGATAATATTAACTCAATTTTGTCTATTTTCATTACAATAGGGAATAAGCTATCTAAAGGTACTTTTATTTTTTTAAAAGTATGTTATAGGTTACTTCTTTATAACATTCCTTTGTAATCATTATTTATATTGTATCTTCACCAATCAAGTACAGTCCATTAGTTGGAAGTTTATGATTTTTTTCTGTTTCAGTAAATCATGTTGTAGCTCAGTTATTTTATTTATTGTCTAACTGCTACTCAAGTTATCATCAAATTTCGGTACATTTTACACATTTAAAGAACATCTCATAAATGAAATTATGAAATATCAATAAATTATAAGGTGATTCAATATTTTAGAACCTTTAAATCACTGTAACATTAGATTAAGTTTTTACTACAATTTGGTTTAATGTAAAGAATTTTCAAAATGATTCAATATATTTCTAAATTTCAATTTTTTAAAAAATACAGCATTTATAATAATAATGTTTTTGACGTTTGCAATTAATTGACTTTGAATATTATTAAATATTTCATTCTGTCTGTATATGAATTCATGGATTAATTATCATTCTACACTTAATATGAGGGCATTTGCTAGTAAACAATTACATAAATTTAAACGGCTCACATTTTCTTTATACATCGTGATTGATTTAACTAAATTTATCAGCTATCTTATAAACTATTCTGAATTCGAAAATCATAGCTACGATGGGAAAGCTGTTTTAAGAAACAAATAAGGTAAGTCTGAATTTCAAATTCTTTTTTTTCCCATTTCAAGAGAAATATATTTTAAGCCCTTGCAGTTCTTATTAATTTTTAACAGAATTCAATATTATGTTCAGTATCAAGATCTTATTGTATGGTTTTGATAATTTCTGATGTGTATTAAAGATTTTTATTTTTATTTTTTCCAAGATTTCTTCATCTTTATCGTGCCTTATAAAGCTTCTTTTTTTTTTTTCCCCGAAAATTAAAGAAATCTTATTTTGCTTATGTATTTCATTTTTCAAAATTGGTGAATCTTAAATTTTATTATAGAAAATGAATGCATAGGGAGTGGAGTGGAACTGGGAATATGACTGATTATATACTATTTAGGTAGTTGTGAGCAAGATATTCAATAAATAACATGTTCTCATGAAGTTATATAAATTTAGATATTGCTTTAACTCTTAACTCTTATTGACTTTCTAATTGTTTTTTCTATTTTTTTTTTTAATTTTATTTCTCCTACCTTTCTATTATAATATAACTTAGTTATTAAAAAGAAACATCAAGATCAATATTACATGTAAATATTATATGGGTAGTTAATTATTAAAAAAAAAAATTCATGTTCCACTCCTCTGATGTCATAATGAGAGTGACCAATTTGAAGATATTTTGCCTTCATTAATATTAAATAACTATAATCTTGTTTTAAAATTAGTATTATTTATATTATAATCTATAACATTCACATTGAAAGTACTTTTTAGAATTTATCATTATTTATTTTTAGGAGAGACGTTCTTTCCTTCTGAAAATAAAAAAGTTATGGAATTTTCTATCCAATTATCCAAGCATTTAGTCCAAAAAAAAAAAAAAAAATAAAAAAAAAAATAGAAGCTTCTCAAAGTATAAATAAATCCTCAATATTCATAAGCCTTTATAATGAATGAAGTGGTTAAAGTAGACTGTCTAGAGTTTTGAAAGAAAAAAAATTGTACACGACTTGTTTCAATTGTTTAATTAATGAAATTTCAAATTCTTGTATACCTATTTTTCTCCATTTTAATTTTTAAGAGCATTTTTATGCTTCATAAAATCTTAACTTAAAATATCTTACTACCTAAATATGTCATTGAAGATCAAAAGCTATCCTAGAAGAGATCAAGAGGTACTCCTCTCATTAGAATTGGCACCACCTCTTAAGATACCATCCTGTAATAGCAGAGCTGATCTCTGTATCAACATAAACTCGTTCTTCTGCTGATGCAAGAGGTTTCAATTCTATGCTTGAGACACCCATTTCAGAATACCTGAAACCAATCCTTTGTATAAAGCCATTGTCCCTGGGGACATGGGACTCCAGCTGCTGCTTCTAGCTGGAGAGTCCATTCAGTGCTCGGGTCACCCTTCCATTATTCATTAACTCAATTACAGAACCTTTCTTTATACAAACTGTAAAAAAAAAAAAAAAAAAATCGTTCAAATATTCCTTTTTTAATAAATCACAGTTGTTATTCTAGTTAAACCATGAAGACTTGTTCATTTCTTATGGTTTTTCTTTTTATTCTACTCATAATTGCTTTGTGCTTTCTAACCACCCTTCTCTATACTACCTTTAAGCAGATGATTTTCAATTATAATAATTCTTTCCAGATTTATATATTGTGGTCACAACATAACTACATTTGACTAGTTGTTTCTTATCCAATATTCAACCCTCGTAAATTCTACCCCTCATTTATATATACTTCTAAATTTTCAATCTTGATTTTTTAACCATCTTCCAAATATCCTATCCTCTGACAATTATTAATAGCCCATTAATCATCCTTATTAATACATTGTTATATATTTGTTTTGGATTATTTTTGTTATTAAACTAGTATATGAAGGTTGGTGTACAATCAAATATTTCAAGTAAGTAGTCTTGTTTATTATGTGACTTGTTGCCGATAGACCAGCTTGGTAGGCAATCTGTGATAAGAACCATTTCCCCCGGAGGGCAGTAGTGCCGAATATAATAATAGTTCTTGTTCATTGGGAGAGTTAAGTTTTGGTATTCATGGAATAATTTTTTAATCTATTAATTATAATCAATCCTCAACCAAGATCAAATCATAATTCATTTTTATTATAGTTCATAATATTAGTGTATGGGGACAAATTGTTCAAGAATAAAGAAAAATAAAATTATCAGTATTTGTAAATCTTTTTGGGTCAAATGATTCTAAGAATTCTATAACTTTTATAATTACAATTTGGATTTATGTAAATATAAATTCTAAGTAAAATTATAAAACAAATATGTTTGCATGTTCGTTGTCTTTATTCATTTTATTATGAAAAATATTGATTTTATATACTTTTTTTTGTATTATTAGATTATCCTTAAAATACAATATGTATTCATAATTAAAAAAAATATTAATGTTGGTAATTATATTATAATAGTAATTTAAAAAAAAAAAATGGAAATTATGATGATAAAATTTGGAAAGCTATCAATCCCGTAAATAAGTAGTATTTTTAAAATTAAAAAATATACAATACATAAAGTTTAAGGAACCAATTTATCAAATGGATATCATATTTCATAAAATGTTAAATTAAATTTTAGAATTTAAATTAGTTATTTAATTTTTAAAAATATTTTGTACACAAAAAAAAAAAAAAATTATTTATTGTCTCTAAAGTGAAATTTATGGGAGTGATCTCACAGCCCTTCAAAATAAAAACAGGTGTACAACAAAGTGACGGACTATCCCCCAATTCTTTTTAATTGTGTCCTAGAGAGAACAGTGAGAATTTGGAATGAAAAACTTACTGAACTCAACATTTCGCCAATAAGGTTAGGGAGAGGAAACAATAAGATCGAAATAAATTGTCTGGCATTTGCAGATAACCTTCCTATACTTTCTGAAATGTTACATCTGCTGTAACTCAAGTAAATGTCTTGGAAGAAATAGCCAGCAGAACTGGGCTAAGAATTTCTGCAGAAAAAACAAAATTTTTAACAAACATTCAAGATGCACCAAATATCTGAAAACAGATATTGGCCAAATAGAGAGGGTAAAAAATTCAAATATTTGGGAGAAATAATCCAAGAGAATGGTTTGGAAAAATCTGCAATAGAGGAAAGATTGCATAAAATGGAGAGAGCATATGGTATTACCAAAGATCTTTTCAATAAAAAATGTGTATCCAAAAATGTAAAAATAAGGCATTACAACACAGTAGTGAAGCTGGAATGCCTATATGCAAGTGAATGTCTGGCATTAAATTATAATTTGGATGAATTAGAAATTCTATAGGCAAATCATGAGGAAAATATTAGACCCACAAAACAAAGTATAAGGTTGGAAATTACGAAGTAATGCTGAAATATATCAAAATGCAGAAAGTATATCAGATGTAATAAGAAAAAGAAGATTTTTTGGTCACTTATATCGAATGCCTGATAGTAGATTGACAAGTAAGATTTTCAGATATCTGTGGTGTAAGAAATCAACAACAAGCTGGGTCAATGAAGTAAAAAGGGATTTAGAATAAAAAACAATATAAAAATAGAAGTTAATAATAGAGAAGACTTTCGGCAAAAAGTATTGAAAATGGAGGGATTCCAGGGCAGGAAAGGGTAAAGAACTGGTGCAAAATGGTCTGAGGATTGAAAGAGGAAACATGGTAAACAGATGAAAGCATACTGGAAGAAAAGAAAAGAACAAGGGAGAAAGAATTGAAATTGGCACGTGGTCCTCTGCTGGCCCATTCAAAAAATAAAAAATAAATTATTTACTGTCTAAAAATTTCACATAAAAAAAAAAAAAAAAAAAAAAAAAAAAAAAAAATATATATATATATATATATATATATATATATATATATATATATATATATATATATATTCATATATATATATATATATATATATATATATATATATAAATACAAAATAATAAAATAAAAATAATTAGAAAGGTAAATCATAGTCTAATATAAACTAGCTTTTATCAGAACTAATATGAGTTTATTTTTTACTTTCTATTATGCGTTTTAGTAATTATATCATATAATTTTTCTTTCCATCAGTTTACTGTTATAATAAACCCCGCAGAATAATGAGTATGAAACGAGCGAGCGGAGAAAGATCAGAGCAGATCGATAATTTCGAATATCTAGGTCTTAATCTCAACGAAAGCGGCTACATTGATGAGGAAGTTTCTCAGAGAATCGGTGCAGCTGGGAGAGCATTTAGTTTGCTTTGAAGGGGTTTCCTGGGTAAAAGGGAAGTAACGAGAAAAACTAAAATGATGATTTATAAATCGACGTTCTTCCCTACTCTTCCGAATCGTGGACACTCACCTCGAAACACAAGAGTCATATCCAATCCATGGAGAGGCGTTATCTTCGTAAAGTGAAGGGAAGGATAAGAAGAGATAGGAAGCTAAGGTGGATCGTTCACCTCCTTAGGTGAACCAGGAAAGAACTGCCAGGAAGACTCGCGTGGAGAGAAGAAGGCCGAGAGGAAGACCACGCATTTCTTTCTTTTTTATTCTTTTATTAATAGAAATTTACAACTGTATTAGAAAAAACATCTAGTAAATATGCGGTATATATGAGATATAATGACATGAATGAAACTTGTAGAGGAATTACCCATTGGTTGTATTCTAATGAAAATTTACAAAAGAAGATCAAGAGGCCATCTTATTTTCAGACGCCTCGGAGAATTGCCAGGAATGGAATGGGAAGCAAGTTGTGCAACAAGTGGATTTGGATGAGCAGTGAGTTTATTATGAAAGGAAAGGTATCTGGTTCGTGCCAAATCAGCAACATATGGGATATTAAGGTCATTGTGGATCAATTCATTTGTGACAAAGTAAGGAGCATCTAGGATTTTTCGAAGGATTTTGGATTGGAGTGATTGGATGCGGGAAGAATTCGATGGTTTGGTGGATCCCCATAACTCTATTCCGTAAGTCCAAATAGGTCTGATAATCGTCATATAGATGAGCTTTTTGTAGTGAATCGGGAGATTTGAACGTTTGTCAAGTAGGTATTGTAGTAGTCGAAATCGACGGGCAGATTCTTGTCTTTTCAATCTTGTATGAGGGTTCCAGGTAAGTCTCTTGTCCAGATAAAATCCAAGGTATCTTATCTGTTCTACATTATTTAATGGTACTCCATTAAAGGATACAGGAGGACAGGATGAGGTAGGTTTTCGACGTAGGGTAAAGGTTATTTGCTGGGATTTATCCTAACTCTCCAGTTATGACACCATTCTTCAAGGGAAATGATATGTGACTGGAGTGTCTGGGAGGCATTTCTTTGGAGGAGAGTGTTAAAGAGGCGGGATATGGACTGGAGTAAGAGAAGATAGTTGGTCCAAGAACGAGACATCTGGTCCAGACTCTACAAAGTGTAACCCCACATTGCGCAGCGGTAAACGGGGATAAAATGATTATGATGATGATGAATAATAATATTCTTTTTTTCCTTATTAAATATATATGTATATAGTCTTTAAATCTGTGGATTTATCTAAAAAAATTCAAAATAAAATTTGTTTTTTCACGTCTAACTTCACAGATGGACGAACGGTTTCAAAGAACTACAAAGTCTTTAAAAATCCGTGTTGGGAATAATAGCTCTTATCTTTGAATTGACAATCCCTACTTCCATTCCCTCCATGCCACCACTTATCTCTTTTTGTTTGTTTGTTGTTTGTTGAATTTTGATAGGGCATAAAACTGCAGAGGTCATCAACGCCCTTTGGTTTGTATCTGTTTATCATTATTGTCAGTGAATTATTATTATTATTTTTATTTTATTTATTATTATTGTTATTATTATCTCTTATATACATATATATATATATATATATATATATATATATATATATATATATATATATATATATATATATATATATATATATATACACACACACACACACACACACACACACACACACACACACACACACACACACACACACACACACACACACACACACACACACACACACACACACACACACACACACACACACACACACACACACACACACACACACACACACACACATATATATATATATAAAACACACACACACATACATATATACATACATATTTTATTTTTGTTTCTTATCTCTTTTTTCTTTACCTACATTCTACCATGGTATCATTTATCTGTGACACTAATTTCCTTTATTTTTTTTGGACGGAGGTGACTCGAAATCTCTTCTCAAGGACATTCTCTTATGTGTGAAGGTATTCCTGGAACTGGTCTTGTTATTTTTTAAACCCTAATGTTAAAGTAGACCGATCCACCTTTCAACTGTAATCGAATCTCTTTTGTCTGTGAGTTCTGTTCATTGAATAACCCTGTTTTTTATAAGACCACACGTGCGCCTACAGTTGACATATACGAAGCTTTACTTGAAGCCCCACAGCTCTGTGAGGAATCATTTATAGAGATCTCATTCGTGGTGATTACATTTGACAGCCAACAAGTGATAGCCAAGACTATACAGGGAATCAAATAACAATGTAACGATATGTGTTGGAAATGGAATTGGAGACACACTTCGGAAACTTGAGTTAGAATTGAGTATTAAATGAAGTTGGGCTAGAGCCAACTTCTCTAGATATAAACAAGCTAGAGCTTGGGAATAAACGGCTGAGGAACCGGGTATAAATGACATGAGCTTATGAATAGGAGAATCATGACTTTCACTGTCCGTCCGTCATATTTTGAGCGAACGTAGATCTTTTTAGTGCTATCTGTACGAACCTATTTTTTAAAAATAATTTCCGAGCTCTATGAGAGGAGTGAATAATGTTTATTCGATCTCTCAAAACAGCGGTTTTGTCTGCTTTTAGATTATGTTGCTCCCCCTACTGAAATCTTGTGTGAAATAGTTGTCTTGAAATTATACGCTGCTCTATAAATCCTAATTTCTTTCTGAGTATCATATTGTCGCGTCACTAGAACATAGAATAGAAGAATATGAGCTCGTTGCTAGGTGACGGTAGTTATAGCATGATTTATATGTTTTTGTGATGTGTTTGTTGGTGCTGTAAATAGTCATTTAATGTATGTGATTATCAGTTCATATTCTTAGTTAGTTTTGTTCTGTATATGAGTTATTCCTCTTCTTTTTCTTTGTTAATAAATTTATTGTTAAAAACCCTTGTCACGGTATATATTTGTGTTTATTCAATCTATCCTTTCCTGCCCCTGTAATATTTTAATATTCCTTTCTAATTAAAACCTTTCGAGTGTTTATGAACATCTCAATTTACTTTTCCTAATTAAAGGGGGTTTCTTCATTCTCCAGTGTATTTAAAGCAGTTTAAACAGTTAATGGGAGAGGGGGATCATGGAAACAAGGATAAATAAGTTAAATAAGTGCTAATTAGCTCTTTTTATTTTTGGAACAGATCAGCGATATTATTATTGGCGAATTAAAATTTTTGGGGAAACGATTTACTAATAATAAAGTAATTGCCTTTGATAAATGATCTACTATTAATTTAAAAGAAGTAAATATGCTTTCTCTCTCACTCTCTCTCTCTCTCTCTCTCTCTCTATATATATATATATATATATATATATATATATATATATATACACACATATTAATCGGAAACTTTTACAATATTATTAATAACAGAATTTTGTAATAAAAACACATAAATATTTTTTAGAAGATACAAATAAAATGAAAATTATAAATTGAATAAAAAAATTAAAAAGTAATATGTTTCATGGCTGATTTTAGGACTTCATCTTTTGATGTTCAATGGACTCTTACCAAGATGTCCTCCCACCAACTCAGCCCTACTACGAGTAAATAACTCTGTAAAACAAAGATATAACTCAAATGGTTCATACACCAGTAACCTAATTCAAGGGCGATTCTCTCTTGTTACTATTCGATCAGTGACTCAAGAAAAGTCTTGATGTTCCAGAGTATATTTCTTACCACGGAATCATAAACAACTTTTTATTAATCTACTTAGAAGAATTAACAAAAAGAAATTGAAATATGATAAGTAGGAAAAAAAAATGTTAAAAGGAGAGGATTGTTGTAAGGAAAAGCCTTTACCCGCAAGAATCCTATGAATGAATTATCTTGCCGAAGTAACAAAACTTTAAGGGATTCCGAATACCCCCGTAACTGCCTAATAGAAACTTAACAAAACCTCAGCTTCAATTTCCCTTCATATTATCTCATATTGAGACTGAAAATACTCAAAAATATCGCTAACCTATTCGTAAAATCACTGAGGCAGTTGTGATTTTTTTTTTTATTTTGTTGAATCTATTAATATAATTTTTTATGAAAGTAACGTAAAACTAAAGTGATTTTGGATTTTTCATTTACATGCTGCAGATCTGTATCGAAAACCTATAAAAAAAAAAAAAAAAAAAAAAAATAAATAAAAACCTATTTATATTCGAATTAATAAATTTGTTCGAGTATAGATCGAAGTTTTGAAAATTGCTACCGTAAAATAAGGTAGCGAACTACAACTCATTTATTATATTCCAAGTCTATCAATGAAAATGTTTTCAACCAAAATCTGGAATTTATTGTAACCTCATAATTTATTTTCATCTTTACTTCTGCTATGAGAGTGATTGTGTGTGTATCAGCTTCAGAACAAATGTCAAGCACTTAAGCAATCTGTGTGTGTGTGTGTGTGTGTGTGTGTGTGTGTGTGTGTGTGTGTGTGTGTGTGTGTGTGTGTGTGCGCGCGCGCGTGAGTGCGTGCGTGCGTGTGCGTATATAGTATTTGTAAATATTTTTTCTAATCAACGTTCATGTAGTTACAGTTTCTTTTCTCTCTAACTTTTTTTACTTATTCATTATTTTTTTTGTTTTATTTTATTTTTTTTTCTATCTTTCTTTTTTTTTCCCGAAGCATATAATAATTATTTTTTCTTATGGTGGTATATAAATTCGAATTTCTATATTCAATTGTAAATTCCATTTTTTAAATTTACTATCATAAACACCTCGTATATTTATTATCTTTTATTACGTTTGTTTAAAATTAGGGTAGTCAAACTGTTGCACCATTTTACTGCACATTTGTGTTATTCTTAGGGACAATATGACCCAGAATTAAGATTGTTTTTTCATTTTATTTTCTTTTAACCTGATTTTTTGGTAAAGCACAACTTTTATTGAGTTATCTTTTTTTAATATTATATTAGAAAAAAATTACTGAGTCACAGAAAAATATTTTTAGCTCCTATAAATACAATAATATTCGAACAAATCCAAAAACGAATTAAATACTGATTGTTTGTATTGCCTGGAAAACAAAGTTTAATCATTTATTTACTTTTAATTTGGTACTTGTTTAATTCTCATATTGGTTTTCAAACTTTTTTTTTTTTTTTTTTTTTTGGATAAATTCAAGACAACTCAACTAATATATATATATATATATATATATATATATATATATTTATCGGATGAGGTTAAAGAAACTGAAAAGTCCCTTCATAGATTCAATGAGTAATTATCCGAGAATATATTTAACAAATATTGTTTGCCGTCTGTTGCTTTTTAGGGCGTAATGATTTTTTTTTTTTTTAGGTAGGAAGTCAAGACACCTTAGCACGCGGTGAACACCTGTCTTGACTTCATACGCAAAGAAAATCAAAACGCCGTTAAAGGCAAAAAGAGGCAAACAATATTTTTGTAAATATAATCTTGAATAATCACTCTTTGAATTTTTTAGTTTAAAAAAAAAAAAAATCATAAACCTGTTAAAGGCAAAAAGAAACAATCAATATATATATATATATATATATATATATATATATATATATATATATATATATATATATATATTTTTTTTTTTTTTTTATTTGATTGTTGTTATTATTCTTTTTTTGGGGAGGAGAAACTACTTTTCTTGAATATAGGAGAAATTTATATGTATATAATTTAATAATCTCAAATTTATATAATTAAAATTATATAAGTTATTAATCACAACTTACCAATAGAAATATATAACAACATCGCGTAAATAAATGTGAATGGATATAAAATTAGAAATCAATATTATTCGCACATGAAGACAGACTTTTGGCGTATCGAATGGTTGAAGACCAATACGAGAATAAAATAAGTACCAAATGAAAAGTAAATAAAGGATTAAACAACCAATCAGGATTTAATTCGTTTTTTTATTTGCTGGAATATTATTGTATTTACAGAAGCTAAAAGTATTTTTCTGTGACTCAGTAATTCTTTCTAATATAAAATATAATATTAAAAAATGGTTTGTCAATAAAATAAACGAAACCACGTAATGAATAACAATCTTCCCATTAGAATAGGTTGGTAACTTGTTGGATAGCCTATTTTTCCTTCTCTAGTTTGATAACATGAAAACGTTTAGCCAAATCGACAGAAGATAATTAATTTTGAAATGGTTCTAGTTAATGAGTTCATTTACTAGATAGAAACGATATACATAAATACCGTTTTAGGTTGACAAACGTTGCTTCCTCTATTGAACACTATACTGATATGCGAACATTTAAAAACAATATTAGAATGTATACTATAGTATGGATAGTAAATAAAAATTGGATACTATTATACATTAATAGGAGAGGTGATTTTTTGACTGTTATTTTAACAAGTTATTTTTATGCTGACGTTTTGGTCGTAAGATTGATGTCCATCGTCAGGGACTTTTTTATCTGACATATTTTCTTTTTAGCCCTGGTGTTATTGCTGAAACGTTGGTATTAAAATAAAATAAAATCAGGGGATTCTAAGCTTCAGTAAATACGATAAGGCGAGGGCGAGGGTCTCAGCGGGATACTAAAGGTCGTGGGTTCGAATCCCACCTGGGCGGGTTTAAACTTATTTTAATGAATCTTGACCTTGCTACCATAGCTAGAATAGGTTGGTAACCTGTAGAGTAACACGCCTTTCTGCTCTAGTTGGAGTACATAAGGACGTCAAGCCCAAAATAAAAACAAAGATTTTTAGATTTTTTTTTCTTATTGACTGATTATTCACGACTGCACAAACAGATACAATTAAAAAAATATGTATATATATTTTTTTTTTCAGAGAGGTGAAAATATCTGCTTGTCAGTAAATAAAACAGGATTTAGAGATAAAACATTCGTTAAATAACTAACAATTCTATTAATTTTTTTTTCTCTTTTACTGATATAAAAAAATGAGGAACCATTGATTTTATTTGTTAATATGAACTTTTTAATATTAACATTTGAGACAACTTCAACATTTACTAGACAAACGTTCAAAGCTACCAATTAATTACAAAAGACTCATATACATGACCGTGATTAGACCTATATGGACGTACGGAGTAGAGCTTTGGGGCTCCACTAATCCATCCAATTCATCTCGTGTCCAATCCTTACAATACAAAATCCTTTAAAAAATCCTAAATTTCCCTTACTTGGTAATCAATAAACTTATCCATAAAGACCTTAATGTTCCATATGTTGCTGAGATAGCCCAAACCAGATATCTATCCTTTCATAGTAAGCCACTCAAATTAGTTTCTCAACTTGCTTCCTACTCCATTCCCGATAATACTCCGAGGCGTCTGAAAAGATAGCCTAGAGACCTTCTAGTGTAGAAGTTTTAATAAAGTGCTACTGATGAGTAGTTCTTTTCAAGTTTTAACATGCTATTATAATCTTTGTCAATACATTTACTTGATGTATATATTTTGTACAGTTGTGAATTTAAATAAATGTATATAAAAAAATATATTAACTAATGCTATTAAACAAATTTCAACAAATTAAAACACAATTTTAACATATTGATGATTTTAATGTGTTTTTTTCTTTTTGTTCCATGGGTATTTTGGCTGGGGTCTACACTTATTTGGTGTACCGTTTTTTTCGCTTTTAAAAATGTAACATTTTGACACGCTCTAGCTCTGTTATTAGAAATTTCATGGAGAATATTTTATGTTATACATTATTTGTCGCTAGGGTCTACGGTTTAGGAACCATATTGCTTTAAATGACAAAATTCACATTCGAAACCCTCTACTTTCTATCAACTTTGATTACTTCGAATAATGATTACCTATTAATTTTATTATTTATTAAAGAAATTTCTTTGGGAAAAACGGTAGATTATAGATAGACATATCCAGTCAGGGAAAAATTGAGATTTTTTTTACTAGATATGTAGGTTAGTTGGGTGTGCTTTATATTTCAATTTATTGTCGCAACGTTTTGGCCTACAATGTATGTCTTCACCAGCGATAGAAGAAAAACAGACAAAAATATATGACAAAAATAAGGAGTAAATTAAAAAAAATAAAATAAAATAAATTAAGAAAAACAGTATGATAATTAAAATTAAATTTTAAAAACAAGAAAAAAAAATTCAATATTTTTTTTATAAATATAAAAAATATATTCCGTTTATTTGAATAATATCGATTTCTCCAATTACCCTCTTTTAAATTCTACAACTATAACCTACATCTTATTTAAGGATTTTAGGATATATTAATATTTTCAGCCTTCTTACTCTTGCCAGAATAGCTTGGTAACATGTAGACGTTAAGCCCTCATGAAAAATTTGAGTAACGTAAAAAATACATGTTTCAACTCTTCCTGACTTGGTTGGATTACGTAACTTAGTAAAATACAAATAAAGAACAAATAATAAAAATAAATCAGTGCCGTGGCCGTGAAGTCGTCATAAAAATGGAGTATTGATAAATTAACAATTACTCTGGTTTTATTGACTCAATCCTCTCGAATTCTTCTGTCAATTTATATGAAAGAAAAAAAATCACAGCATCTATTCAAATAATAGACTTACCGTATTATGAGAAACATTACACAATATCAAGTTGCATCAATATGAGAGATCATCAGTAGGTGGATTACTGCAAAATATACGTATTATTATACTGATCAGGTTTAAAAATGTAAAAGATAAAAATGAATGTTGGTCCGTCTATCGAAGTGTCTATGATATATATTTTCAATATTTTCAAATACAAAAAACATTTGTATTTTTGCAGTTGTGTATTACGTATTATATGTACATTTATTAGACAAATCCCGCCAAATTTCATTTTATGAACATTCTAAAAACTCTCTTATTTTATTCACATAAACATGACGAAAATTGTTGCTCTTAATCAGGTCAATAAAGTTAAAGTTATTAATAGAATGATGAATAACAGTATTAAAAGTATTTTTTATTCTCAACATTTTATCATTTATAAATACCGGATTAAGAGGTTTCATTGATAAAGAATATTTTTTTAATTTAATTTTTTAATAGTGACAACTTAATCAAATTCGATTCATCTAAGTGTCAGCATGAAAAATCAATTTATTGAGTCTTGGAACATCGACGCAAATGTCTTGCAGTCAGGATTGAATGTATTTTTGGTGTAAAAATTTAGGTTCCATGTTATCTCTTTAAAATAGAAACAATCGTTATCTGCGTTTAAATAATTCTTTACCATTTGGGGAAAAACTAGATAAGTTCAATTTTGTCAACAATAAGATAAATATCAACCCATATTGGTGTCCTAGACATCTTGTAAAAGTAGGCAAGTTGTAATGTCGATTGTATGAAAGGATACCATTGCCATTACAACTTACCTACTTATACATGATGAGTATGACTCCAATATAGGTTGCTCAAAATATTTATCTTATTGTGGACAAAAATGAACTAATCTAGTTTTTCCCAAATGGTACTGAATTCACTGTTAAAAAAAATCATAAATTTTACACGTTTTATAAGACACTATAAACGATTTAAAAAATATATATTTATTGAAATTTATAGCTGAATAAAAAAAAAAAAAATCATCCAGTAAATGTGATCATAACGTTCATGATAACAAGCCAATTGCTTGTGAAAGAACTACACACTTCACTATACTTAAAAATAAATGTCTTGTTTGAGAAGTTCTCGAGGTAATCTTCTTTTCATACAACTTGGAGGGTTGTTGGGAATAGAAAGGGAAGCAAGTTGAGAGACTAGTGAATTTGAATAATTATGGAGTTTACTAGAAAATGATAGGTATCTGGTTTGGGCTAAATGATTAATATATGGATCACTAAGGTCTTCATGGATAAGTTTGTAACATAATAATCGAGGATTTTACGAAGGATTTTGTGTTGTAAGGATTGGACACGAAAAGAATTGGAAGGTTTAGTGGTGCCGCAAATTTCAACTCTGTATGTCCAATTAGGTATAATTGCAGTCAGGTAAATGAGTTTTTTTTTGTTATTAATCCCCATCTTAGAATATGTGTCTAGCAAATGTTGAAGTCGTAAGCGACGGGCAGTTTCTTGTTGTTTTAGTCTTGTATGTGGATAGCAAGTTAAACGTTGGTCCAGTTGGAAAAACTTTTTTAATTAAATTGAATTGAATGTGGCATATTTGATTATGAACGATTTTAAAAAGTGAGTTAGTTTGCTATAAATCAAGCACAATACAGTGCTATTATGACCAATGATTCTTTACTTAAAAAGCTATAATATTTATTCTATTGGTCTATTGGTGTATATAACATACGTTTCTATTTCCTTTATTTTTAAAAATGTTAATGTATTACTTTAAATATAATTATAATACATTTTTAAGTATAAACAACTTGTGCTTGGTAAGAATCTGCGGTTCATCAGGCCTTTAGGCTCTTCCGCCCTACCCCTTGGTGAACTAGGTCCTCGAAAAAAAGAGACCAGTTTATAGAAACCGATTGCAAAGATATACTGATTTACCTCTTCAGGCATAATGAACGCCAATTTTTACCGGAACCTCATCCGAAAAGTGAAAACACCGAGTGATTGTCCAGGATGAAGTCAACGAAAATATTGTCTGCCAATAAGAAAAGATTCACGACTTCAACTTTCATGGATAGAGAAAGAAAGAAATGCCTAGTTGTCGGAACGCTTCGGAGATGTTTGATGTTACCAATTACAGTGGAACGATTCTACTGAAGAGTAGAATCGTTCCACTGTATTCTACTGAAGAGAAGGCACCTGCCCTGGCAGAATCCAAAATCACTAGATCAAAAGGTTTTGTTCCTTCCATGAAGTAGTTACCACCGTTATACATGATGTTGAACAAACACCTCTAGTTGGCTTTTCGAAGTAATATTATTCTTTATAATAAATTAATAATTGTTTAAAAAAATATGTCTGTACCTCGCATACAGAGGTTATACAATACTATGTCACATTTTCGTAACTTTACATGAGAGCAGTTTGGTTCGGTTTCATTTTTAAAAGAGTTCATTTCCTCAACTGTTTTTTTATATTTATGTGTACGAAATGAATCTTGACCTTCCCATACTGGCTAGAATAGGTTGGTAACCTGTAAGATAACCGGTCCTTCCTGCCCTAGTGGGAGTACATAAGGACGTTATGCCCCAATAAATCAATAAAAAAAAAAAAAAAAAAAAAGATCAGCGAACCGATCTTCCTGTCAAGGGAATTTTGGAGGAATTTTAAGAATTAAGTGGCAATCTACTGGTTTAATGTCTGGAAAATACGATGTGTGGGGCAAAACACCCAGCTAAGCTGCACTGATATTTGCTGTATGATTATTGTGGAGTGGACTCCAGTGTCATTATAGAATACAACACGTTTTTGACTGACCAGTTCTGGATATTTCTGTCGCAATGCTTGGTCCGATTTCGTTAGCTGCCGTAGACCTGATCGATCGATTTTCCTAGAAAAATCAGCTCGTAAAACAGCAAATCAAGTTTCTTGATATGGGATTGGAGTGATTGTGTTGCGATGAAAGGGTTATTATATACATAGCAGACATGTATTATCAGCTCAAGGTGTTGTGTAATTAATGTTAAATAGTTACCCACTAGCTTTAAATGTTATTCTGTGAAATCATATATCATTGTTATTAGTAAAATAATTATTATTGTAGTTCAAAGTTGCATGAAATGGGTGTAACACACCTGCTCTAGCTCTCTCTATAATTATGTTTCTAGACATAGTCCTTTATTTTCTTCTATATCCTGTAAAAAAAAACTGCTTCGAAATAACTATTCCACCTTAGCTTCTAAGCCTCCTCATTGATGTTGCTCAAGCAGCATTGTTGTTGATTACTTTTTTCGCCATTATTTTTGGAATCTGATGATTCTCCTCTTTTAATATTTTCGATAAATAATTGAAATTTTGTTTCAGTTTGTATTTGAATAATGGGTGACGACTGAGATCTATTGAGAGGATTAGGGTTAAATTATTATTATTATTATTCATATGTCCGTCAGCTGCACTAGGCGGTCCTTGTCCTGCTCAATCACTCTTCCCCAGTCTTGAAGACACTTTAAATTCCGGAACTGACGGGACCTTCTCCGATGTCTTCCTCAAGCTCTCATACCTTCTGGTTAACCTTGATATGGCTCTTTGACGGTTTTTCCATCGATCCTAATGTTTCACTTCCACTTTAAACGATGTTTTCTGATATAGTCAGGCAACTTCACATCGCCATATAGTACATATAATTATATATTCTTTCCAAGGCAATATGCCCCATTTTCTTCCGCAAGTCCTGGAATGAGCCATAATACTTTGCGATCGAATATTTCAATCTTAGCAGCTGCTGATTTTCAAGTGTGTCTCGCATATGTTGTGACTTGCCTGCTGTGGATTTTTTATAGCCGTTACTTGGTTGACGACTTACCAGTCTACTTGTCATAAGGTGAGATGGGGAGAAAAATGCTTTATTAGGGACTTCTTTAATGCAAACTGCTTTGCCTGAATTTTCTTTAATACTTTGTTAAATTGTGCTCCATTATACTTAAAGCTAGCAATACTATGGAATGTGTAATTTCGTATTGTGTAAAATTTCTGGGGGCGCATGGATTTTTTTTGTATAAATTAAATAAATAATAAGGTTGATTATAATATAATTATTATTGCAGTGAGGAATTCCTGATAAAAATCGACAAACGCGGTTAGAAACCTAACTGGGAACCCTTTAAAGACGAGGCTGTGTTTTGAACCACTTGTAAATTCGTTACTAAGATTATGTGGAATAATTACTCGATCGATTGAGGGCTTGCGTGAGCCCTTTGTGCTTGGGGAGATTCATAATAAAGTAGGCTTTATCGTATTAACGGCTGGAAAGCGATTCGACTGTGAAAATGTTAGAGTCTGAACGCTTTAACCCATCGAATTCCAAACCAATCAGCTCATATTTGCTAAGTCCTTTATAGTTCAAGATTCATGTTATCAATCTAGGAGCGTTCTTTGAACCCTTTTTGGCAGATACCAACATTCCACTGCCCAGTTTACATTCCAACGCCAAATATAAAACAAAGCATTCCTATATTTTTCATGAGATTGATGCAATTTTCATTATTAATTTTCAGGTTTTATAATTTTCTATCAATTCTCTCTGGTTATACTCTCTCTCTCTCTCTCTCTCTCTCTCTCTCTCTCTCTCTCTCTATATATATATATATATATATATATATATATATATATATATATATATATATATATATATATATATATATATATATATATATATATAATACTTTTTATAAAAGCCTCCAATAAATTTTGATAATCGTGACAGCTGAGAGAGCAGCACTGGAATCTCAAGATAGCGAACACACTTGATTAGGGGTTTCTCAGGCTGCTTGTAAAAATTGTATGATTATTGTTTTTCGTACGCTGTTACTTTTTAATTTTTTTTAACTTGTATGATTTGAGGATTTTTATTTATTTTTATTGTAAAAATAAAAAGATGGGTTGCACAGTCAGCCTTTTTATTTTTCTTATTACTTAATTGACTTTTAGCACGTTTTCATTATATTGTGAATGTGTAATGTATCTCTGCTGTTTTATGAGTATTGTTATTCGATAACACACTCTATAGTATTATTTAGGCAGGTATTATAAGTATTTAGTTTCTAAGTATCTTCTGATTATTTTCGAAATGAGTCTTCTCCTTCTTATTCTGGCTAGAATAGGTTGGTAACCTGTAGGATAACCCCTCCTTCCTGCACTAGTTGGAGTACAAAATAACATTAGCCCCACAAACAACAAACATTCTAACTTGGGCGTCCTGAACGAAATGGGATTCTTTGACTCAATTTGTGAAACATGTCAGTGCGGGGCGTGATTCTTAGCTTGGACGAAGGTCTTTTCTCGACCCGTTTCCTCTTCAATCTGTTTCCGGCCATTTATGGGCACTTATGATAATTTATTTAAACGTATTTATTGCTCTACCAAGAGCTTTATCTATATAAAATGAAAATTATATAGAACCGTGAAGAATGTTGAGTTTTGAGAAACTGAGTCGTACATTAATTCCAATTTTTTAACTAAACAATCATTTGATGAAATCATTGCGTAATAACGCAATTTCTGGTATTGTATTCCGGTTTTTTTTTCGTGGTGCTAAATACATTTTACTAATCATGATAAATGAATGTTGCTAATATATACTCTCGGTGAAGTGTTTGTTGAAATTATGATTAAATATGTAAATCAAAGACGAAACATAAAGGAGATTACACCCACATGTTTGGAGAACATCCGCCTTGGAAATAAACCAAACTTGAAAATAGGGACTCTCGGGCTTAGAGTATATTACGCGGTTAATTATACAGCGCTAAGGAAATGCGCTGGTAGGTCCCCCTTCCACCATGTTTATTAACCAATCTCAGACTTTCAGCTCCGCAATGTTTCAAAGCTTAGTCGGGATAACAGAGTTTGATATAGTTAAAACATGATAAAACAAAAAGTAAACATTTTGACAAATTGCCGGTCTCATATTATTCAGGATAAATAAGAAGCATTCATTATTTATCAGGTCTTCAGTAATAATTTAATGTAGTCAACTATAACTATAACCGTTCCTAATTATAAAATATTCAAAAAGTAACATAAAAAAATAAGAATATATTATGAAAATATAGTACCAGATATAAAATAGAATAGAATAAGTATTAATCTATGATATATAATGAATAAAAATTGTGGCTGCCGAGGTCTCTCGCAATTTAAGAGGAAACCTTTGGACACGTCTGTGTTAAAATGTCGATTGCATCATTAAAAGTTATTCAGAATTTATTTTTTCTTTTTATTATTTATTGATATTTACAACTGTAAAAAAACATATACATCAAGTAAATGTGTTGATAGTGAATACAATGGTATGTAAATAACTTGTGAAGAACTACTCAATAGTTGCACTTCAATAAAAATCTACACTAAAAGGTCTCTGGGCCATCTTCTTTTTAGACGCCTCGGAGTATTATCGGGAATGGAGTAGGAAGCAAGTTGAGAAACTAACTTGAGTGGCTATGGAGCTTACTATGAAAGGATAGATATCTGGTTTGGGCTAACTCAGCAACATATGGAACATTAAGGTCTTTATATGGATAAGTTTATTGGTTACCAAGTAAGGGGAATTTAGGATTTTTTGAAGGATTTTGTATTGTAAGGATTGGATACGAGATGAATTGGATGGTTTAGTACAGCCCCAAAGCTCAACTCCGTAAGTCCAAATAGGTCTAATCACAGTCATGTAAATAAGTATTTTGTAATGAATTGGGGGTGTGATCGTTTGTCTAGTAAATGACGAGCAGTTTCTTGTCGCTTTAGTCTTGTAACATTTATATATTTTCAAAAATTGAAGGTGACGAAATATGTGTAGAAAAAAAAAAAAATATGAAAAAAAATATAATTGTGCATAATGCACATGAAGAAAACAATTATAGAAATTTATTTTGCGCCTAAATTATAACTAACCCCATTTACATAATTAAAACGACAGAACACATGAAAGACGCATCGTTCAAACACTGAAATGCGAAAAATTCCACTAAAATGATGTTTTAATTTTTTCGGCTAAAAACTTTATAAAAACTTAATTCCTATCCATATCAAAGCCGTAATATTTTTTATTTATTTGCCTGTGATTAAGAAAATGTTAGATTTAAAATATTATACTATTTGATTAATATTCAATTTTATTAATCAGTTGGACGAATGGCTCCCAGAAATAGGCGAAATATTATCTGAACTCCACCCAAATCATTTAAAATTAACATACCAGAAGTGCTAACATTATTTATTCACTACCATTAACAAGAGGATTCCTATATATTTAATCTCATGAAAATTTAACGAAGATAATAAAATATTCACGTACAATTCCGATACGGTTGATACTATTTGACAGATCGTTTTCAACCCTAACCACCCCACAGTAGGAAGTATATCATTATATTTACTATATACATGTACTATATTTAAATATACCATTAATATTTATTTCACTTATAATCAACGTTATTCAATCAAACGCAATTGATTTATATATGAACTCCCCGTCAAAAGTATTGCAACACCCATAACTCTTGAGATTTTCCTGGTTTTTACCTTAATCCATACTTGGTTATATTCATATTAATATTATTTATTAAACCTGAGACATTAAGGATTAGACACATCAATGTTTTTCCCTGTTAATAACAGACGATGTAATTTTAGATTGTTTTCAACTTTCCTTCAGTCCAAGTTTATCATTCGTTTCTTCATTTACAAGTATGCTAAGACTAGTGAAGCAGTCGTTCAAGCAAGAGTTTCATTAATTATACATTTAATTTTTAAAAGTAAAAAAAAAATTTTTAATTTAAAAAAGTAAGTTTTTTATTTATTCTTTTTTATTGGAAGAAATATTGTAATTTATTTTAATAAAAATGATGTTTTTGTATAGTTTAGGAATGTTTATTACATACTTCAGAACCTTTATTTATTATGACAAAAAAAATACGTTTTTATAAAATTCAAATATTTCAAAGTGTTGCGATACCTGAGGCGGTGAGTTTATATTGATATGACCGAATTAATTTTTTGAATTTCTCGACTAAAAGTTTTATTCTCTGTTAGTAGTTTACGCTCTCATGTACTTTAATCATGGCATATGGAACGTATTAGGGCTATTAAAAATATCAATGAAATATAATAAATAAAGTAATTTAAAAAAAATAAAATAAAGTTACAAATTTTTTAGTAAATATGATTTATTACAGTTTTGTATATGTCAAATCGAATTCAAGACGTAAAGAACGCAAGGGGTGGATATAAACCTTATTAATTTAAAATTTCGTACATTTAAAATTGCTTGTTAATATTTTTTTCGCTAGCCTGCCAAGCGTCCAGGCCCGGGTTAGAGTCCGACTGAAGGCGGTTAATTTATCTCCAAAACTGCTAAAAAGTTTATCCGAACTAATGTTGCCAGGGGTGGTTCGGATGATCAAAAATTTGGATTTTAAAAAAACTATTATGTGTTGACAGCATCTTCCAAGTTTACTTTTCGATTTTTTCAAACTTTTACGACTCAAAGTGCCCGTCTCACTGTAAAGATTATGTGGTACCTGATGATTGATTTAGAATTATTTTTGATTCATATTGTTGATTTACCAACCTTGAAATCGATAGCTAATGTTTGCCCCGATTCAATTTTTTTTAGCCACGTAATGATTTCCATTTTGTTAGCATGGATGATGACATGTAGTTTTTAAAACATAAAGTGACCACAATTTATACCTCACAAAGAACGATTTAAGACTTGAGGTGAGATCTATTACCAACAATATCATTAAGAAGATATTGAAAGAAACAAATGAAATGGTCTAAGTAAGTATGCAGTTCTCAATAAAAAAAAAGAAAAAAAAAGGAGTGTTTGCGTATGCGTCAACTGTGAACAACTGCTTTCATATCGCTCTCTAATAACTATCCATTTTAGTGAAGTTTTTCTTAGTTTTTCATTAAGAAAAGTGTACAACAGTTGTTATTAATAGCTGTGTTGAACATAGACTATATAAAACAGTGAGTACAGCCATTAAACATTTAAATAGTTAATACGTAAATTAACATGTGCTCTATGGACAGGTAGGGTGGGGAAGGATTATAGATAACAGCCACCTTGACATTAGCCTGGCAGTGGCTGGCTGCCTTCTGTGCGGAGAGGTTCCGTACTGCTCTTTAACACGCCCACTCTGCGATATTTTTATTTCTTTTTTTTTTTTCTTTTCTTTATTTTTTATTTTTCTAATATTTTTTTTTCCTTTTCTCTTACCTTTTCCTCTACTATTCAATGATATCCGATGAAATATTTCCATATGGTTATGTCATCAAAAACTAACAAGACCAAACGAAGTAGATCACTTGAAACAGTAAGAATGAGCCCAGCCAAGCAAAAGTCGAAGAGGTCAAAGGTCAAAACGCCTCCTAGCTCACCACTGATGAATGAATCAATGCCAGGGACTTCAACCCAAGCATTTAATGAAGAAACTCCCTTTTTCAGGCACTTAGTAGCACAGCTACCGAAACTATGGAGTCGTCTTCGGCACCGCAGCCTCCTAAACCTCCTCCTATATTTGTACGTAATATAGGAAATTTTTCACTACTATGTAATCACCTAAATAAAATAGTTGGCCCAGGGAAGTATTCATGTGTGAGCCGCACAAATGACACTAAAATTATGCCCGATTCTTCCGATACCTACCGTAACATTGTTAAATATCTGACGGAAACTAAAGATAATTTCCATACCTACCAACTCAAGAAAGAGAGATCGCTTACAGTGGTCGTGAGAAACCTCCTTCCAACAACTCCTGTTGATATAATCAAGGAACAATTATTGACCATGGGCTTCAAAGTAAGACAAGTCACCAATGTGCAAAAAGACAGCCGGGAACACCCAGGACAAGGCGGTAAAATATCATTGCCACTTTTCTTCGTTGACTTGGAACCAGCACCAGGAGTTGAAAAGATTTATGATGTCACTTCAATCTACTATACTAGAGTTCAGATTGAGAAACCATACCGCAAACGTGACATTGTATAATGTCATAACTGCCAAGCATACGGCCACACAAAAACCTACTGCCATCATTTACCTAGATGTGTGAAATGTGGGCAGATGCACAAATCTGAAGAGTGCACAAAAACACGAGAGGTACCTGCAGTATGTGCCCTATGCCAGCAAGGGCACCCAGCCAATTACAAAGGGTGTCAAACGTACAAAAACCTACGTAGCAGATTCCAAAAAAATCAGAGAATGAACGAAGAAGTTCGACCAACGACAGGAAGACAGCCCTCCAAAATAGCCAACTCATCAGTCTCTTTCGCCCAAATGCTGGGAATAAGTGGATGTCAAAATGAGAATGGGGCCATGCCGCCTCATCCTCAGCAACCTCAATTTCATGACCCCCAACCTCAGCAATCACTGCCTCAATCTCAATATCAACAGACCATTCAACATACATCATTACCATTAATCCTCATACCCCTCATCAGATCCCTCATATTCCTCCTCCCACAATTACCTCAGATCTCACATCCTTATTTAACTACTTTTTATCAGAACTAAAAACTGTCATTACTCCACTGATATCACTCCTTACAAATGTTATTCCTCTGCTTATCCCTCCCCAAAAAAACCCTTAAATGCCTCACACAACCCTTATCCATTCTCCTTTGGAATGCGAATGGTATTCGTAACCACACCGACGAACTAACATCCTTGCTGCATGAGAAAGAAATCGATGTAGCTTTAATTACAGAAACTAGACTGACCAGTAAACAACGCTTCAATATATCACAATACCAAACTTACCGAACAGACCACCCTGACGGTAGAGCCCATGCCGGAACTGCTGTCATCATTCACCATTCCCTTTCTCACCACGTATTCCCTTTACCAGCAAATGAATTCCTACAACCCACAGCAGTTGTTATGAAAACCTCCTTTCCCTTCACGATTGTAGCGGCCTACTGCCCCCCAAATAAACCAATTTCCACATCCCAGTTCCACTCATTTTTTAATTCCTTAGGTCAACGCTTTCTCCTTGGTGCTGACTTCAATGCTAAGCACCAGCAATGGGGTTCAAGAACCACCAACTCCCGTGGGCGAGCATTGCAGTCTGCACTTAATTCCCGAAGGTCCTTTATTTCTCCCGGCACTCCTACTTATTGGCCCACAGATCCTAACCGAAATCCTGACCTTCTTGACTTCTTCATTCATTCAGGCTTAGGACCTCTTCATTACTCCATAGAACGCCTGGATGAACTTTCCTCCGATCACAGTCCTCTAATTCTAACCCTTTCCGTCACTCCAATCCCAAAACCTCCTCCTCCCTCATTTATAAGAGGGCCAGTAGACTGGAATCTTTTCCGACAAATAATAGCCGACACTATAGACCTCAGAGTATCCTTAAAAACCTCCCAGGACCTTGACAATGCTACTAATTCCTTCACAACCACGATCCAGCAAGCAGCCTGAGCTGTATCCTCACCTCGTTCCCCTCCCAAAGTTCGAAAGAAAAATCCTTTACCCCAAGATCTACTGGACCTTATCCAATCTAAACGCCATGCCAGGGCTATTTGGCAAAGAACCAGGCATCCAGATGATCGGAAATCCTATAATTTCCTTACCAAACTCCTTAAAAAAAAGATGGCTACCTTTAGATCCAGATCCTATAATTCCTATCTTTCTTCCCTCTCTTCTTTAGATAACTCCCTTTGGACTACCACTAAAAAAAAATCCTAAAATATCAACCCACCACCCATCCCCTCCGGCGTGAAGATGGTTCATGGGCGGCTTCTGATGAGGACAGATCCGAAGAATTTGCCCAGCACCTCTCTAGCATATTTGTTCCTCATCCTGATTCTAATCCCACCCACACAACAACGGTCCATGAATTCCTTGATTCACCGATTCCTTTATTCTTACCTCCTAAGGCAATTAACCCCTCTGAGGTCAAATTCCTTTTAAGAAAATTAAAATCTCGTAAATCCCCCGGATATGATCTCCTTACCTCACAGATCCTCAGGCAACTTCCCCATAAAGCAGTCATATTTCTTACCTACCTGTATAATTGCATTCTCCGAACAACCTATTTCCCTTTACAGTGGAAACATTCCATCATTATCCTTTTCCAGAAACCGGGCAAACCTTCCAACAATCCATCATCATACAGACCGATCAGCCTTCTTCCAATCCTTTCAAAAATTTTTGAAAAACTCCTTCTCAAGCGCATTCTACCCATCCTTGAATCCCAAAATATTCCCTCACACCAGTTTGGATTCCGTTCTAAGCATTCCACGGTCCAACAAGGTCTTAGAGTAGTAGACCATATATCCTCTGCACTTGAAAGCAAAGAATACTGCTCCGGCGCATTTCTGGACATAGCGCAAGCTTTTGACCGGGTATGGCATGCCGGTTTGCTTTTCAAACTCAAAACCTTTTTACCTCAATCACTTTTCCTAGTCCTTCGATCTTACCTCACTAACCGTTCCTTTCGAGTTCGCTGCGGAATGGAATACTCTCACTGCTATCCAATTGAGGCAGGTGTTCCACAAGGTAGCGTTCTTGGTCCAGTCCTATATATCCTCTACGCTGCAGATATCCCTACTACTCCTGACACTTTCCTAGCAACATTTGCCGATGACACTGCGATCCTTTCATCCCATCCAGATCCCTTAATAGCTTCCTATAATCTCTAAACCCACTAATCACTGATTGAAGACTGGTGTAACAGCTGGAGGATCAAAGTTAATGAATCGAAATGTACCCACGTAACTTTTACCCTCCACCGCACACCCTGCCCTCCTGTTTATATCAATAATATTCCATTATCTATATCTGACACAGTACGGTATCTTGGCTTCCACTTAGACAAAAGACTTACCTGGAACCCTCACACTAGACTTAAAAGGCAAGAACTTAACAGACGCTTCAGCCAATTGTACAGACTGCTAAATAGGACATCCCAGCTCTCCACTGAAAACAAACTCCTCATATACAAAACCATGATTAAACCTATTTGGACCTATGGACTTGAACTGTGGGGGACAGCAAAACAATCGAATATCAAACGCATTCAATCCTTTCAATCCAAAGTCCTTCGAACTATCGTAAATGCTCCATATTATGTCTCCAACAAAACCCTTCATAATGATCTCAATACACCTTTTGTCAAAGGCAATGGCCTCGAGACCTATTGTAAATATTTAATATTGGAGCTCTGGCAATGGCCAGCTTCTCTACTCAAGTCCTGTGTGACTGTACCATAGCGCTCTCCCTCAGCCTCCACTGGATTTTACTAGTGACGCAGCTGATAGAACAGCGCTGGGAACTCTCTGTTCCCGGTTTCCCCTCCTTAAGGGGGGCGAGCTTGGATCAGGGTGTTCCCTGGAATGTTTGTAAATTTGTATATAGAGTAAGAATGTAGTTATGATTGTTTCTTTTCTTCTTAATTTATTTATTTTTTATTTATTGGCTACAAAAATCATCACCTATTTTATACTATCATTTATTTTATTCTATTTTTATATCTTGCTTATTTTATTTTATTTCTTGTATATATATATATATATATATATATATATATATATATATATATATATATATATATATTTTTTTTTTTTTTTTATATTTCTTATATTTTTAAAGGCTGTTTATTTTAATTTTCTTGTCATTGTACATAATGTGTGAATGAGTCTCTGTCATCAATATTACTCATTGCCCTTAAGTGAGGCAGCTTGTAATTATTCTAATAAATAAAAAAAAAAATAAAAAAAAGTGTAGGTATGTACAGAAGTTAATTTTTTGCAGTTTCTGTGAAATAAATTGAGCTTATAGACATTCATGGAAAAAATGATTTTGTTTTTCATACAATTTTATTTTTAAATAAAAATAATTTTAACAATACAAATATATAAAAACAAAAAAGGTTTTGTTAATTGAACGTTCCGATAACTGACGTTCGGATAATCGATGCTCCACTGCATAAGAATTTATTTATTCGGAATATAACAGAATTTATAAACGCAAGGGAAGCCTTGAAATTGTTTGGATGAATTTTCGCCTCTCATTATATAAAAAACATTAAAATTTGTTTATACTATTCCTTCGGAAGAATTTTAATTTTAGTTTGTTTTTAAAATCCAAGGATCAGTAGGCTCATCCTTTTCTTCAATTAACATGACAAACGCCGTGTCTGGAGGCCCATTGAGGGTTAATATTCACTAAATGGTATTTTGTCATCCACTTCGTGAATTTTCTCTGGAGAGAGAAAGAGGGGGAAGAGGGTATAAATGAAGGGGGATATTAAAGGGGCAAGGAAAAGCGTGTTTTGCCATTATTCATATCCGCGGAGTTGAAAATATTGAGATAAATAACTTACGGATCCGACGAATTGTGTAAAATAGCGTACTTGTAATATTTTATAAATTATTAGAATAAAACAATGAAACATTATATATATATATATATATATATATATATATATATATATATATATATATTTTTTTTTTTTTTTCTTATTTTTTTTTTTAAATATTTTTTATTTATCCATTTATTGAAAATTACAAATCTTTAAAAAAAAAAAATTAATGCATCTGGTAAATGTGATAACAGTAGTTTATAAGACATCTATTACTTGTGAAGCAACTACTCACTGGTAGCACTTCGATAAAAGTTCTCAATGAGAAGGTACCGAAATTATCTTCTTTTCAGACACTTCGGAGGATTGTCGGGAATCGAATGGAAAGCAAGTTGAGTGACAAGTAAATTTGAATGGTGATGAAGTTTACTATGAAAGAATAGGTATCTGGTTTGGGCTAAATCAGCAACATATGGAACATTAAGGTCTTTATGGATAAGGTTATTTGTGACAAATTAAGGATTTTTATTTTACATTTATTTTTTTTTCGCCTAGAGTACTCTAGAAGCTAAAAAAAAAAAAAAAGAAATTAAAAACTTTAAGAAAGTTTTGTTTATAACAATTTATATCTCGAGTTTAAAAAAACGCTACCCTCATGGTTCTTTTACCAAAACATTTTTTTATTTTAGGGTTTATTAAATTAAAAATTTTTTTTTTAAAGAAAATTATAGAACAGATTAAATGATTGTGCAAACTTTCGTTTATTTACATTTTTTTTATGTTTTTATTTATAGGCATGAATTTGAATGAAATGAAAATAAACATTTATTATTTTTTTTTTTTATATAATAAAATAAGAGTCATTTTGAAGCTCAGTGACTTGTAGTCAGTTTATTCGATTTCGATGTTTCTTGAGTGGTAAGAAAAAGATTTTTTTTTTTTTCATTTATGTAACCATTTTGCTACGTTAAAGGTTGTGTGTATAAAATGATTAATGTAAATTTTGTGGATTATTGTCCGTTACATTCCATCTAAATTTAATTTGATTTTTTAAGGAATTTTAGAATAATGGGCTTTTGTTTGAGTTTAAAAAAAGATTTGAAGAGGTGAATATTATTTTCCTCGAAAAAGTTTTATTTTTAGATTCACAAGAAAAATGAATTTGGAGGTTTTCTTATCACCATCCACCGACTCATCCCTTAGTCAAGGTCTCCTTCAACAACTTCCGCTACTTGTCCCAGTCATGCGTTGCCACCCTCTAGCCACGCACTATACTTCATCTTTCCATCACAGCTTAGGTCTTCCCTTTCTTCTTGTCGAGTGGATCAACTTCTCGAGGATCATCCTAGCGACAGCATCCTCCTGCTTCCTCGCCAGGTGTCTAACCCATCTCCTGGGAGATCCCTAACCTGGTTCTCCAAACAACGAGTGCAGGTCCTTGATTTTCCTTTCTAGGACAAGGAGTGAAAGTTTATCTGCTCGGGCTAGAACCCTTGTGAGCCGTGACTTAGCACATATCGAACCAGAATTTTTTGTAGCTTGAGTTTCGTTCCCAGACCATATCAACATTTAATGTTTTTTTGAGATTCTGTTTCTTATTTCGTGTATGATATTGTTAGATATAGCCAATTTACTTGGCTATCCAAATAGACAAATTTCCGGGTTTCTGAGGCGCTAAAAAAAAAAAAAAAATGATGCCAGTTTTGTGTGAAAAAAAAGGTACCGTACTTTACACAAAGAACTAAAAAAAAATGATCTCCCAAACAATTACTATTCGCTGTTACTACACATATATACTATTTATTACTGGTTTTCAATTGACTTAAAATTTAATATACTAATCTGCAAAAAAATAGTGCTAGTGGTAAGAGTCAAAAATTTAAAACAGTGTTTATGCTATCAAAATAATTTATACCGTCTATTCTCCTCCCTTAAGTCCTGGAAAGTGATTGATATCCCAAGATGATTTCCGTTCAGTTTAGTAGAAATGCTAAAATAACTGAATACACGCTGGTAATTGTACAAAAAATATATATTTCAAAATTACCATCTCCATAATTTGAAAATTAAGCACCATAGTAATTAAAATGTTATACAGTACTGTAATAAAATTATTGCCAAAATATTGAAAACACCTAATCTAATAACAATTTGGTGCTCGATGGCCGAGCGCGTTGTGGCTAAGATGTTAATTCTCCCGGGTTCGAATCCCACTATGGTGGGCAAAAAAATTTATTTCGTGGCTGATCCACGAAACGAATCTCAAACCATAATAGCTAGAATTGGTTGGTAACCTGTAATACTATATAATCCGTCCTTCCTTTCCTACTTGGTTTACACAAGGACGTTAAATATGAACAAACTTGAAAACCCTTATTACTAACATTATAACAAAACATTAATGATAAAAGTATATATAATAAACAATAATAAAACTATGTAAATAAAACAACCATGCATAGTCGTTTGTTGTAAAAAGCCGACCTTACCTCAATCTACCCCACATGTTTTGTTTAGTATTTGGTTGAGGTATCCCTATCCAATGGCTTGTCTGATAGATGAAGCCCGCAACACATTATCTCATTTTCCGCCCTTCAGCGGGAGTTACTCAACATAATTTTTTTTTTTTAATTTTTTGTCTTTTGATATTAATAGAAATATTTTTTATAAACAAATTAAACAGTGTACAGTAGTTTACTTTAAAAATAGGGAGCACATGTTTGATGATATTCCAGATGCAAAGGGAAATCACACTTCATGCTTTTGTAAATTGTACTTGAATTTGTTTAAAATTTTATTTTATTCAGCAAATATAAAATTGTTGTTATAATATTTTATGCATATGGTATCCAATAGTAGAGAACGGCCAGAAAAGAATTGGTTAATAGTGTTAACATTTATTGTTTTTATGAAAAGTCTCTAAATAAAACGGACAACAATTTATAATAAAACATAATAATAAGTGAAAAGCCTGAGAAGTCATAAATAAATGGCAAGGTTTAAGAATGATATAATTGAAAACTAATAATAACATGTTGTTAATATTGCTAAAAACTACAAGGGAATAAATAATATATGGGTAGGTATAAGATGTTTATTTTATGTTTAAAAGTGATAAAGAATAATAAATGAAGATTCTGTGTTTGCTTTTAATAAAAACGCGGACGGTAGTGAAGAGCAGTGGTGAATTGGAAAGTAAAGGAAATTCGGAAAAACATCGCTGCAAAGTTAGTATCTGGTGTTAAGTGTACTCCGCGAAGGAGAAGGGGCAAGCCTTTTCGCAGGAAAACCTTCTTTAATTGATTGAAACCTAAACCATTGAGAATTTAACACCTTATAAATTAATCCTTTTGATAATTTAATTTACAAAATAATTATCTAAAAGAATTATTTAGTTTAAAGTTAATTTTAAATAAATGCAAAGAGGCTGTGTTAAATTTGAAATACAGCTCTTGTTCGCTTACATGTTGATCTCACTCCTGTCAATAAGTGATCGCGTATGATCTGATGTGCTGTCGGCTCTGTCGCGTTGTCACACCTGGAGTACGTTGAGGTGTTCCTAGGTTGTGTAGCTATGGGTTCATGCCTAGCTTTGTCTAGGCGTCAATTCAACCTGCCATTCCTTGTTATACCTATTGTGTAAAATTCCGTACTCATCCTATTGAATAACCTCGTTATAAATTTATAAACTTATCGATAGATTATCAGTTCCATTTTATCTGACAATTCTAAACTTGAACTGATGTTCTGTTTCTTGATAGAATTAAGAAAGAATTTCGGAATTGTTATTAACAATGAGAGGGCACACTCAGTCTCACACGGATCTTGTTGGCAATTTTTTTGTAGGTTCTTGGTCAAAAATATTAGATACGTTTATTATTTAACTAATTATTTTTACATCTGGAGTTTAAAAAATGATATCAACATGGAGATTTAAGGAAAAATACAGCCGCTTCATAAATTTTGGTTTAGGTGGATTAAATCATAATAAAATTATTATATATTCAAGAAAACTACGTTTATAGACTTTTTACATAAAAAAGGACGTCAGATTCTAATTCAGCACCTTCAAAAACACTGAATAACGTTTATTCAATAAAAATAAAAAATATCATTTTTCCTACCTCCAATGGGGATGAAATTTTTTAAACCGATTATAGGTACCTTTTCTTTAAATCGCCATTACTTTGTTAAGCCATTCAGTTTGATTGATATCGCTGGAAAAGTCGGAAAATCCTAAATAAACTCCCCGTCAAAAGTATCGCAACATTTTGAAATATTTGAATATTAAACGTTTTTTTTGTTGTTTTTTTAAATAATAAATAAAGTTTCTGAAGTCTATAATAAACATTCCTAAACTATTTCTTCAATATTTCTTCCAATAAACAAAACAGTTAGAAGAATTATTTATTAAAATTTTAATTTTTTACAATTCTAACTTTAAAATTTTTAAGTTATATTTAATAAGACATATTGCCCCCTCTGGCTCGAATGACTGCTTCCATTAGTCTTGGCATACTTGTAAATAACGAAACGAATGGTTGACTGAAGGAAATTAGAAAATAAAATAATCTAAAATTCTATCGTTTGTTATTAGCAGGGAAAAACACTGATGTGTCTAATCCTTAATGTCTCACGTTTAATAAATAATATTAATATGAATATAAACCAAGTATGGATTAAGGTAAAAACCAGGAAGATCTCGAGAATTACGGCTGTTGCAATATTTTTGACGGGGAGTTCACATTTTGATACCAGTTTTGAAGATATAATGTGAAACTTAAGACATTTCAAGCGTATTACCAACCTATATTTTTGGTAAAATATAAAATTGATACGTTTAACCGTCTAACCGTAATTCACGTTTTTGTCAATTTAAAAAATAATTGTTTACAAGATCCGTGAGAGACTGAGGGTGTTTCTCCCCTTGTAAGATTTTTTTCTCAACTTCGCATTTTGGTCTATCTCATCTTTAAGTAAAGTATGATTGTAGCAAATATTTTGATATTAGTGTGATCTATTTATTTTTAAATATTGGTCTATAACGGTCTGAAGACAGGAGTGTTTAAACAAAGCTAATGAAGATGTGCCAGGGTGTAATTGTGGGAGCTTGCCAGCCCTGCAGTAGGTGTGATGGGGAGGGGGGGGGGGGGGGGGGATGAGGGGGGGGGCTTTATAGACCCCTTTTACTTGGACAAAAACTTTTTATTTTCTCGTAAAGTACCTCCCACCCTGTTTACACTGTCTCAATAAATCGCTTTTAATATGGACATTAAGTGGCCCTGTGTTCCGATAGTCTATTGTAGTTGCCACTGTTCATCTCCGTTTGTTACTAATTTACAAAAAAAGTGCTTTTAAATTTTTTTTTTTTTATATGTCAGTGTATTGAAATTTACAACTGTACAAATATATACATCAAGTAAATGTGCTGTTAACTATTACAATAACGTGACAAAATATGTAAAGTACTACCCATCAGTAGCAATTTAATAAAAATTCTACACTAGAAGGTCTCTGGGCCATCTTCTTTTCAGACGCTTCGGAGGATTATCAGGAATGGTGTGGAAAGCAAGTTGAGAAATTTAGGGATTTGAGTGATTATGGAGCTTACTATGAAAGGATTGATAACTGGTTTGGGCTAAATCTGCAACATATGGAACATTAAGATCTTTATGGATAAGTTTATTTGTGACAAAGTAAGGTGCATTGAGAATTTTTCAAAGGATTTTCGAATGAATTGGATTGGGATTGGGTACGAGATGAATTGGATGGTTTAGTGGAGCCCCAAAGCTCAACTCCGTACGTCCAGATAGGTATAATCACAGTCATGTATATTAGTCTTTTGTAATGAATTGGGAGCTTTGATCGTTTGTCTAGTAAATGTTGAAGTAGTCTGTAACTTTTAAAGCATTTGAAATTAATTTTAGAATTTCTATGATAACTTACTATATCGTCGAGAGATAAATTATAAGGGAACAATAGGAATAATGCCTAACATTAGCTTGTGTATCTATATTCTTATATAATACATTTAAAAAAAAAATATTTTTTAAGATTTTGTATTCTTTTTTTTTTTTAATTTTTTTGGATAATATATTACAATCTTCTATAGCTAAAGGAAATATGTAATAGTGCTCTAACTGTACATTCATGACTTATTTACAAGAAAATCAGTTTATTAATAAAATATAATAAAAAAATAAATAAATGGATACAATAAAAAAAAAAGATAATATAAAAATTATTATTATATCCATTTTTACAATATGTTCAATGTCTGTAAGTAAATAACATCTAACTATATAGTTTATAAAATATATTTATAAAATGAAAGCAATAGTAAATTTGTTTTTAATCAAATTACTTTAATGAAATGCAAGGTCACTCCCAGCACTAAAAATCGCCTTTCTTGCGCTGCAGAAAGCAGCACTTCCTATGGGTCTGATAGTAAACGCAGACAAGACGAAGTACATGTATGTAGGCGATGGAGCTGGCCCCACAGAAGACAGCATAAATATAGGGCCGAATACATTCCAAAGGGTACAAGAGTTTACATACCTCGGATCGCTCATAAGCTCCTCCAATAATATGTCCCTCGAAATTAATAGAAGAATTACAGCTGCTAATAGATGTTTCTTTGGTCTCACTAAATACATGAAGAGCAGCTTGATCTCCAAGAAAACCAAAACCAGGCTCTATAAGACCTTAATACGCCCGGTATTAATGTATGCCTCCCAGACGTGGACACTGTCCAAAAAAGATGAAAAAAATCTTCTGATTTTCGAGAGGAAAATACTTAGAAGAATTCTCGGGGCCGTAAAAGATGGAGACACATGGAGAAGACGGAAGAACCGAGAGCTGTATGAGTTATATGGAGAGGCGGACGTTGTGCGGACAATTAGACTGAATCGGCTGAGCTGGGCTGGGCATGTTGTCAGAATGGAGGAAAACCAGGTACCCCGAAGAATCATGGAAGCCAAATTGGGTACCCATAGAAGAGTTGGTAGACCGAAGCTTAGATGGATGGATGCTGTTTCCAGCGATGCAAAGAACATCCTGGGTGTTCGTAACTGGACGGCGGCCGCAGAGGACAGAGAAACATGGAGAGTTCTCCTTGAGGAGGCCAGGACCCATCTAGGGTTGTAGAGCCATGAAGATAGATAGATAGACTTTAATGAATAAATATTACAAGCTGCCTCTTTTAAGGGCAATGAGTAATGACAATCAATCCTAAATATATACAACGAAAACAAATAAAAAGAAAATACATAAATTAATAAAAAAATAGTAGAAAATAATTATAGTAATGAGAAATAAAATTAAATAAAAAAAATAAATGTAGTCATAATATACAGGGCGAGTACCTCTTTGTTTAAAAAAAAAATGGGTGAAACTAGATCAAACATGAAAAAAAAATGCCAATTACCTTTCTATTCCAATCCGTTGCAGATATACGATAATTCAAAGTATTTTTTGAGGAAACCACGCTTTTCGTTATAAAAGCTGTAATATCTCCACTTATATTCAACTTTTTTCAAATTTTGACATTTTTGGTTGTAGAATTAAATTCCCTATAAGAGCAAAGTACATGTATCCTTGAATTTTTTAAACTTGGAATCTAAAGAACAGGTTTATCGAATTGATTTTTTTTATCTTAATGTTCGATAGTTGAAAAAAAAGAAGAATGAAATGAAATCGGCCCATCTCTACTATTTCACTAGGAAATATCAGCTTGAAATAAATTAATTTTGCGCAGACGAACTTATATATTTCTGTTCTCTAGTCTATATTTCTTCTTTCTCCTGTGCCCTATTATGTATTATTGAATATATTTTTATAGGGATCTAGCCCTCCTCTATCACCCGTGTTCCCTAAAAATAGGTACCCCTCAGCGGGAAGTCATTTAGAATGTTCCCGATTATTTGCATATTGCATGTAAAACACTCTGAAGGGGTATCCTTCATTATAAGTTATCCCTGAGTGAAACCTATATGGACAATCCTCAGCTTATCTATGAGAAATTATCTTCATTTTTGGAAAGTTCTAAGCCATAGCTATTTAGAAAATTAAATTAATCTATTTTTTAAATTAACTAATCTTTGGAAATTAATTTCAATTAAATGTGAGAAGACATATTTTAAACCTTAGTACTTGTAGCTGTTGCAAAACGATAGTTTCGAATCATCATTGCATTTTTTAATACCAATGCATATACCTTTCTGCGTATATAAACACATATATATGCAGGCAAGTATATGTGCATTTCTTTTTTATATAAAATAAAAATAAATACCCACTCATAGTAGTCCTTTGTTATTAAGTAGAACCTGTTATGGATCTACTTTTTGCTTCGATAATAGATTATTTGACTTTAATATCTATGTGCTAAGTGGAGTGACAGATTTAGTTGGGAGATCCCTAGGATGAGTGTGTATTGTAAATAAATTATGATTGTAGTTTTAACTTTTAATTTAATTTTGTTTTATTTTAACTATTACTATTATTTATTTTTAAAATTTAATTTTATTATTATTTTGTTTTATTTATATTCTTTTTTATTCATACATTTCGCTTGTATGTATATTATTTATGTATTGCATAGTTCTTTTATTTTTTTTTGATAATGTACATAATGTGTGAATGTAATCTTGAAGTCATCTATATTACTTATTGCCCAAATGTTTGGCAGATTGCAATAATTACTCAATAAGTGTTAAAAAAAAAAAAAAAATATATATATATATATATATATATATATATATATATATATATATATATATATATATATATATACCTATATCCATGTGAGTCAGTTAAATACCATTTTTTCTGCTTATTATACAGTGGTTTTGTAATGGGCCGATGACTAAAAATGAACTAGGGCTTAGTTTTTCTATAGTTGCAAAAAAGTCTCTGAATTAGAAAGAGAAAAGCTCCCTAAATTCTTAAAATATTATTTGGGATCTGATCTACTTTGAGTACTTTAATTCTCCGTAAGAAAATAGAAGATTCTAATGTGTGTGTGTGTTTATATATATATTTATATATTCATTTATTTATAAGGGATGTTTCAAAAATCAATATTGATTCTCCCGTAATCATAGGTTCAATGTCATGGTCGTGTTTCGCGCTCGAAAGAGAGTTGATGAGTAAATCAATATTGATTGACATAGCATCCCATTTTCCATCCTTGTTGAGACTACTCTTGGGTTATATGGAGCCCTACCCTTATTAACTTTCTGATAGAACCGTCTACACTCAATATTGATTCTCCCCTTCTCCGGTCTCTTGCATCTTACTGTAGAGATCCGGGCTCTTATTCTCGCTATGACAAGTAATCAATATTGATTCCACATTAGTCGGAGGCCATTGTCATTACTGGTTTCATGTAGAGCCGAAGAGTCTATCATCATCAGAGGCTTCTGTGGGTGCATGGCATTACGTATTCGAGGATTCAGAGGTTCGAATCTTCTGTGATTATCCCACACCAATCTTGAAGTCCTCCGAGTCTTGAATCCAATCGTTAAGTCCTTGTTACGTTTCCTGGGTCTATTGCCGTTTATCAATCCGGTGTTATTATTCTGAGGTTTCGTAATACCCTCCAGTCTCCCATCCGGGAAGACTTCGGTATTTAAAAATTGCGTGCTGTACCAGTGATCCAACCTGGAAGAGTGGAGGAATGATTGAATACGTATCTTGGATGGGAGGGAGTTCCAGAAATCAGACGCTCTAGTAATAAATGAGCGTTTGAGAAATGCTGTGTGGAAGGGAGTTTGTTAAAGGTCAGAAGGACGCGATCTGAACTAACGGAAACTCTCTGATGTCTATATTCCTTGATAATGTAGAAAGGTGGAAAGAAGAATAAAAACTTTATTTTGGCACAACTTGTCCACTAAGAATAACACAAGAGTACAATACACGAGGCATCGTCTGACTACGATGAATGATTACTAATAACATTAGAAGCTACGAAATAAAGGATAATTTTTTTTAAAACAATACGACGTAAATGTACTATGTATAATATATATTATGGAGGGACAAGCCAGGTACAGAAATATCCCAGCTCTTCTCTGTCAGCTGCGTAACTGGCGTAAGAAACCCCAATGGAAGATAAGCGAGAGCGTTATAATACAGTCGCTCAGGGCATAAGTAGAGAAGCTGGCCATGACTAGAACTGTAACATAAATAAATTTTCACGGAGCCGTTTTAATCTTTAAGGGGGGTTGTAAGGATGTGCGTGTAACTGGATAATGACAGTGCCATTGAGTTGGAATGGTAGGAAAGGTTGCGATGGTATTTCAAAAATTCCAAAGGACGTAAGGTATATTGAGATCATTATGTAGCGGTTTGTTGGAGGCATAATAAGGGCCAACTTTATTGCCGATAATAACTTTTGAAGTGGCATTCTGCATTGTCATTCTAATTTTCTAAATTTTATTGGAATACCGCTTTTCTCTAGGATAATAAACAACTTTTTACATTAATACTATCAAACGCCTGCTTATAATCTATGAATAAGAGGTTTAAATCAGAATCGTATCCATAACATTTTTCCATAGATTGACACAATGAAAATATTTGATCTGTGGTGGGGTAAACCAGAGAGTTATTGACACCCTATCTTAAAAATTATTTAAAAAAATATTTAGCCAAAAAAATAAAATCATAAAACTCCTTTTAAAACCTACAACAAAACTGTGTTAAAGTACTTTCAATTCTGCCCGTATTTTAAAATATACCCATAGGGTGTCAATAACATTATTTATTGTCATTATCTTGTACAACACATTCCAGGAATAATATTTAATGAAGACATTTTCAAGAACTTAGTTTTCAAGCTTTTTATGAATTATTATAAACGCTTCTTTAAGTGCTGCTTCACTTTTTGCAGCTATGACAATATCATCAGTGTATGCACCTATTTGCCATAGTTTCTGCAATTGTACCACCTTCAACCGCGTCAAAGGCATATTAAATAGAATCGCGGATAGCGCATCACCTCGACGCACTCCCGTCTGCACTTCAAAGGCTTCTCCAACTTTATTTCCATTCACTTTTGAGGTGGCATTCTGCATTGTCATTTTAATTAGTTTTGTAAGTTTTATTGGAATACCACTTTTATCTAGGATAATAAACAACTTTTCTTTATCAACACTATCAAACGCCTGCTTATAATCTATGAATAAGTGGTTTAAATCGTATTCATAACATTTTTCAATAGATTTCACATTCAAAACCGCATTGATAGTCTCTTGGGATTTTCTCAGTATATTTCCTTATATTCGATAATAATTTATATAACATTCCTAGCAGCGTTATCCCTTTATAATTAGCGCACTCACTTTTACTGTCTTTTTTAAAAATTCCAGTCTTTATTTCATATCTCCTTTATCAGTTCAAATATCAACTCCTCATTTCTTCATAACATTCATTACTTCAGTTTTTTTTTCTGTACAGTCGTAAGTTATTCTCCGCTGCCCATTGGTCAATTTTGTCTACGCCGTATAACTAGGTTGTATGGTTCGAATTTCTGGGGGTTAACGAGGCGGTATAGTCGTCGCAAAGAAGCGGTCATACACCGGACGTTTGTACTCCCTCCGTCGGCAAATCGATCCGATTATTGAAATCTCCGGCGACCGAGGAAGAAGCTGAGGAGTGGGAAGGCGGAGGGAGTGGGGGCAGGAGAGGAGCCAGTCGGCACCGAGCCCGCCACTGCAATGCGGGACACATGGACCCAGCTTCAGAACTAGGTACCTCAAGCGAGTTCTCGCACTTCACTAATTTGTCCTTTAAGGATTTTTTTATTTATTTTAGCTTAGCTTGTAGACCTTTAGGCTCATTATTTAGTAGTTTTAAAACGTAGTGAATCGATTTTTAAAACGTTAAAAAAAAAAAAAAAAATTTATTACAAAATCCGATTTTACTTTTTCTGACTTTATTGTGAGCATGCTGAAGTTTTTAAAGTAGTGTAAATATTTTTTTCTTTCGATCCAAGCCTCATATCAGTTATTATATCTTCGCTGAAAATTCACTAATTAAAAAAAAAAAAAAAACATTATAATATTAACTAAAAAAAAAAAAAATCTAATTTATTAGTATTAGTAGCATAAAAATTTCTGTGAAAATTATATCTCAAAACTATAATTATAACTTAAAGTTTTCAACATCTTAACTATATTTGGAAAATATAGTGTTAAATCAAAATTTTAAAAATACATAAAATAGTACAGAAACAACTATTCTTAATAGGAATCAAATCGCATTGAAATATCATTATAAAAAAAAATATTAATAAAAACAAATACTATTAGAAATTTTATAAAAATTCCCGTAAAAACTATTTCTAAAATCCTAAAATTATTACTAGAAATTATACAAAATACATGTAGTATTTTAAAACGTTTAAAATATAAACTCTTAGTCAAAATGCAAAAAAAAAAAATATATATATATAAAATAGTCAAGAACTCACAAATTAAAAAATTTTTTTTTTTTTAATTTTAGCGAATAAAAAACAAAATCTAAAATATCAGTTTTATCAAAAATTCCTGTAAAAACTATTTATTTAATCTATAAATTGTAATTTAAAGTTACCATTGTAAGCATGTTGAAGTTATTAAAATGTGTAAATATTTTTTTTATTCGATCCAAGCCTTATATCGGTCATTATATCTTCACTGAAAATTCGGTAATTAAAAAGAAACATTATAATATTAACTAAAAAAAAAAAAAAAAAAAATCTAATCTATTAGTTTTATTAATATAAAAATTTCTGTGAAAACTATTTCTCAAACTATAAATTATAAATTAAAATTACTAACATCATAACTTTATATACAAAATATAGTATTTTTTAAACATTTCATATAAGAAGAAACAGCTATTCTTAATATGAATTAAATTTCATTGAAATATATGCTCACTAATAAAAAAAAAAAAAGTATAAATATTTAAATTTTATCGAATAAAAAAATAAATATTATATAGCAATTGTATAAAAATTATCCTAAAAAATATTTATAAAAACCTAAAATTATTGTGAGACATCACAAATTACCTTAGTTATAGTCTATAAAAAAATATATAGTATTTTTTGAGCGTTTTATATATCTTTATAAACCCTTAGTCAAAATAAAAAAAAATATATATAAAATAGAACTCACTAGTAAAGATAAAAAGGTTTTAATTTTAACGAAACAAAAAAAAAATCTGATACATTAATTTAATCGAAAATTCCCGTCAAAACTATTTATAACTTATTTGTAACATTAAATTACAATTTATAGCTTAAAATTGTAATTTAATGTTACTAGTATATAAATGTAAATAGTGAAGAAAACAGCTATTCGAAATATGAATCAAAGCCTATTGACACACATACTAATTAAAAAAAAAAAATTTTATTTCGCAAAAAAAATGTTTTAAATGTTTCATTTATCTATTTGAACTCTGAATCAAAATTAAAATAAAACTATATAATGTGAAAGAAAATCATAATAATTATAAATTGCCTAAATTTTTGAATTTATTTTATTCATTGTTTTATTTTGGTTGATACCCAATAAGCGATCAGGAAAAACACACGCATATTTGGAAAAATTGTTGGAATTCAAAGTTTCATTGCCCCCATCAAACTGCCTAGAAAAAAAAATTGGAAAGAACAAAATTATAATTTTCTGTGGAAGTTATTTTTTTTCTGATAAGAGAACCTTGCCTTTCCTAGTTGGTCTGAATTTTTAAGTATTTTTCTTTTCAAAATTAAATCAATGTGTTTATAATGATTTGTCTTATTTAATAAAATTATTACTATAAAAATATTATGGATATATATTTTTTTAAATTATTTAAGAGACTACAGAAAAAAAATAATAATCTTTCTTTTAATCATTCAAATAAGAAACGCAAGTTAGTATTTTTTAACGATATATATATACTTCAGAAAATAGATCCTTTTGAAAATGTTAATAAAAATATTGACTAACCTAAATAATAATGGATTTCAGCTGCAAATATATTATTAATAAATTTGTCTATAATAGGAAATATATATTTACTTATTAATCTAAATTAATTAATTAATTTAAATCAAATCGGATCTTTTTTTAAAATATTAAAATTTAATATTGCGATCATATTTTAAAATAATTGTCTTACATGATTTTCAATCTATTTAACGAAAAAGAAAATGGTATTTTATTTATCCTAGATGAAGGTGAAGGAGGTTGTTTAAAAATATCGATATCTGCAAGTAGCTTTGAAAAAAATAGAAGAAGTGAATTTTATTTTTTTAAAACGAAACCTGATTTGTCTGAGAAAACTAAAATAAAAACTGTTTTCAAACGCGCAGTCCTCTCATGGTAACAACTTGGATTCTGGCATGAATAAAACATACCCAAGCAGTAATTAGCAGAATTACCAAAATTCCTTCATAAAAACAACAACAAGGTTTGAAACTAGTTCTAAATACTTTGAAGGTTTCCCTAATATTTAGTTTAAGATGTTAAGAGCATACAAAAAAAAAAAAAAAATTAAAAATTGACAGGAAAATATCAGTTTTTAATTTACCTTTTGAATATATTAATTGTATTATTTTGCACGCTAGTGTAGAAATTTTGCATGTGCAATGCATTCCATTTACTATATGTGTATTTCCGTTAGTTATTTAAGTTCCCGTAAGTCGTATCCGTTTATACGGGAAATAAATTCCTTATAAATGTATACCTCAATAATCTTATAAAAACAAATTTTTTCTTTAGAATTTAATAAAATATTGTTCCATTTAGTAAAAGAACATCTTATCCCGAATCTTAAAGGGATTGAAATCATATCGCATAAACTCCCTTTGTCTAACAGTTCAAAGCAAATATGAAGAAAAAAGAAAAAGCAATACTGTATTCATAGCGAAAATAACACTGAAGGAATTAAAAAAAAAAAAAAATAAAAATAAAAATCTTATTTTTGTACCAAAGGACGATTCATACTCTATGATTAATATCTTTCCTCAAGAAGGTTTTCTTATCTCCGGAAAAACAGGAAAACTTTTTTAATTTATATTTTCATAGTGATAAAACAATATTAAAATATTGCTATATTTTTTATTATTTTTCATTTGTTTTTGACTTTTTTTTATAGTTGTTGTGAACTATAAAATTATTACTCGTTAAGATCCCATACAAAACTATTATTTTTGGTATTTACGCAGTTCACACTGATTTATTTTATCAGTAAAATAAATTTTATTTAAACTTAATTTTAAATAATTACAAATGTATTTTTAAACTACCTTAAAAATGAGGAAAAGTACATACAAGTATTTGAGCACTGATAATAATTTTTTATTGGGTTAGCAGTGCCATTTTTCTGATTTTTGTTATTTTTATTCATTATTTTATTAATATTAACATGCACGTATATAGTGATTGTAGAGAAATCACCGGTTGTATAACGTGCAGTAACTAAAAAAAAAAAATAGTTATAGATTCAATTTTATTTCCATATTTAGAATCTTTATTATTCTTACTTACAAAAAAATTAATATTATCACTTAATTATTTACAATATTAATTTTATAAATTATTAATTATTTTCTTTCAAAATTATGTATGAAATAGAAGTTAATTTTACAACTAACGAAGTCACAAGAAAATATATACAATTGTTCATATTTAACAATATGAGAACATGTTATGCTATTTCGGTTCCTTTACATAAATTATTAATTTGTACATATGCATTTAACACTACCGTTTCCCTCCCTGCTATTAACTTTAATTTATGAAATAAACTAAATATTCTATCCCGTTTGTGATATTTCAGAAAACAATATTACATTTATAGTATATTGTAATAATTTAAAATACATTTTAAATTATTTAAAATGACGAATAGAATCTACTTACGGAATTGGTTTATTACATGATAGTATTTTTTATTCAGTGTAAATTTTACAAGTAACGAAATGGTGTATATAATGTTTTGTTTTTAATAGTATTATGATATAAAAATTTGTTTTTCTACATTAGTTAACTTTTTCGTTAATTATTCACTTTATTTTATATAATATTTAAATCAACTGCTTGTCTGTTATTTATAGGAACACTTTACATTATAGAATAAATTACGTTTTCAATCCCGTTTTTTCTATTCTACAGAAAAAACATATTACATTAAAATGTACATTTATTATTAATGTTTAAGAAATATAAATTCTAAGAATTTGGATTTACCTGTAAAATCTGACGAAATCTATTATTAAAGTGGTAGTAATATTAAATTAGCGTTCAATTTACAACAATTGAAAGGCCAAAAATAAAATTTGATTTTGAATTTTTAGTGTTTCATATTTTTGTCATTTTACATAAATGACTAGATTTTATATATTGTTTAACATTTTAGTTTTCCTTAATAATACTTAAAGAATCACTTTACTATATTAAATAAATTACACAACCTTGTTTTTGTCATTTCAGAAAATAGTATTAAATTAATAAGTAATTTTATAATTAATATTTAAGAAATGAATATATTAAAATGTTCAGATTAACTGATAGAATCTACTTGCGATATTAATTCACAAAATAATCATATTTAATTATTAGTAAAAATAAATACGGAAAAGACAAAATTAAATACAATTTTTAAACTGTAATTGTATTATAAGATTTTTTAATAAAAATATTTTTAGCTACTGTACATAAATTATTATATTGTATATATGCATTTAACATAATCACTTCCTATTACGATGTATTAAAAATTCATTTTAATTTATAAAATGAACAACATAATCAGATTTTTACTATTGTAGAGAAAAAAAAAATACAAATTATTGATGAATAAAGTAATTTAAATATGTAAAATACCTATAATTTAAACAAATAAGAACAGTGCTGCTAATTTCCTGCGTCTTTTCACGCGTCTTAGTCAATAAGGCTTCGAAATTTCAGTAAGTCATATTAAAATATTAGCCTTTAACCAGCTCTTTAAATATTAAAATTTTGTCAGTTTAGATTTTGTCAATTTGTGAGCAGACAATTTTAGTTAAGAATTTATTCAAAAGTAAGAATTACTCTGTCCACTCAATGAGCAAAAATAATTATATAAAACACGGAAATATATATAAATATATATATGTGTGTTACAAAGTTATAAAGTAAAAATTGATAATTAAATTAAATTAACAATTAATGAATATTCGAAATTCACTGCGCTAACCACCCGTAAAAATGATGAAAATACAAAAAAAAAAAATTACGAAATGCTAAAAAATAAAAAAAAATAAAAATAAAAATAAATAAAATAAATAAATAAAAAAAAATTCTCTATTTAATTTCTGAATAGGAAACTGTCGCCAAATTTTCGATCCCAGCAAGAAAAGAACCTGAGCGTGTAAAAAAAACAACTTAAATATGTTGGCAAAACATGACTTTTTTCATTCAAACCAATATAGAATCTAAAAGTTTAGTACTAACGACAAATATTATATTTCAAAAACTATTCTCCAAATTTATTTCTGAGAAAAGAGCTGCCGTTATATTTTCGATCCGAGCAACACCACAAGAGCTTGAGCTTGACAAAATATTACATTTTTAAGGTGTAAAAATGTTGCATATTTGATAGTGAAGAAAACGTTACAACATGACTTTTTTTATTCGAATTAATACAGTTCCTAAACGGTAGGTCCTAGCGAAAAATGTTATATAACAAAAAAATTTCTCGATCACATTTCAAACCAGGATACTGTCGTCAAATTTTCAATTAAAGCAAACCATCAAAGCTAGAGCGTGTCGAAAAATTCCAAATATTTAAAAAATGTAGGCTAGCGAAAATTTTTTCATCCAAAGCAATATAGTTCCTAAACGGTAGGTCATAGTGCCAAATGTTATATGACACAAAGTATTCTCCATTAAATTTCTCATACGGAAACTGCTGTCAAATTTTGAGAGTGTCAGAATGTTACATTTTTGAACGTGATAAAAAGGTATAGACACCCAGGACTTGTATGTCAAAAGTATATGTCGGCGACGTTTCAAAACTATATTGTTTTCTTAATCCATACCCTACAGTAAACAAAACAGGTTGCAATAAAATTATATAAGTTACACAGGAAATTTAAAAAATAATGTTAATAAATATATAAATATATAACATACGTAAGTTAGAATATATAACTGTATATATTTAAAAAAATGGAGGGATATGAATATGCTTAAAATATTAATGCTGAATATTGCTTTATAAACCTCATAGATGTATTGATACTAACAAACTATAACTAGTGTACTATCGAGGATGGGACTATGACGACTAGGTTAGAGGGTTACCTGGATTTTTGCAGACTTTATAGTAGTCTCGGAGTTACCCGTAAAACCTGGGAATGCCATAACGTCTGTCATGATATATATATATATATATATATATATATATATATATATATATATATATATATATATATATATATGTTACTTTATTGACCGGTGACAATGCTATCAAGTAAAAATACTTCATGGCATGAAGTGCCCTGTTAATCACTTTAAATCCCTGGCTCATGTGATGAAGTCGATAAAACAAAATTGTCCACTTTTCAGTATGGCATTTTCGATCGACTTCCGAAATCCTGTTATGATTTTAATAATACCATTGCGCCGAAATAGGTACTTCAGGGCACAACATAACATTGTACTGTAAGAAGCAAAGTGTAACCAATTTCTCATTACGCAGATACTAAAAATTCTGTTTCGAAGAATCGTAGTTAATTCGTTTGAGAGGTAATTCGACCTATATACACTTCTACACGACAACCACTGAAATAAATCTGAAAATTTGTTTTAGTTGGATAAACAAAACTAACAATATACATTTTAAAAATATGATCTGTTACTTTTAGGGCGAAATTTTGACTTGTTAGTAATTTATTTGACTGAACATTTGGTTTTGAATTTTTGTATAAATAATATATGTATTTTTTTTTTCGTTTCACCCGACTTTGGGGTACGTTGGACCAATCACTTCTCAATGCTCTGTGCCTTTCTTTTAGCCCGGTATTGCTTCATTCTTTCTGATCTTTCTTTTCTCTCCTCTTCAGAGTTTTGGAATCGTTTTGATTTTGAATTGGAACCTCTCTTATTTGTCTTTGGTTATTTTTCTTTACACTTTTATCTGTGAGCATATTTTTTGTGATACGGAGTTCGTTTAAGTCCTTCTCTGTTTCCTTAAACCAATTTGGTTTGGTCTTTTTGTTGTGGAAGTAGCCAACAATTTTTCTGGTTAGTCTATTGGGGTTTATTCTGAGGATGCATTTCTGTATTTATTATATACAATATATTTGTTATTTTTTACAATATTTAATTTTACGAATTTGTTATTTTCAAGGAATCCATATACGTTTACCATACAGTTGAGTTTCACTAGCCTCGTAATACCGATGTGTCTCTAACCTCAAGAAGAAAATTAATTTGTAGATATTAATCACAAAAAGCTGGAATTTATTCAGAGAAAAAAACTTATTTTTTCAATTTTCATGAATATGCTCTTGGTCAGTGGCGGTTTCAGTTGGTCGCGTGCTGAACAAACAAACGCCTCCGGTCCGAGTTCTTGCAAGGGCCTTGCACAACAACCCTTTTGAAAAAAAAATACATATACTTAAAACTTTATTTTTTCTTTCGATTTCAGTTAAAATTTAAAGTTTTAAATTTGTATACAGTACAATCTCGGTAATCCGGCCCTTTATTAATCCAATACCCCCAGTAATCCCTATCACAGATCTCTTTCTTGGGACGAAACATCGGACGATATCCAAGAAATCCCTCAACCTTGATGATAAAACACAGAAAAGTAAGTTTGTTGGATAAAGTCGTCGAGTGAGCTTAAAACAGGTGTGATATAAGAGATATAACGATTTAAGAAAATTTAAGAAGAATGCTATAGAAAATTATAAGTAATTATTATTACTTTTACAATTTTTTTTTTTTTTATAAAGTTTTTAGTGCTAGTCAGGGTTCAATTCACCTTGAACTATTGATATACAACTGCATAATGTATAAATGGATTCAAATTTTCGATCTAAAAGTTTTTAACTACCTGCACATGGAGGATGTTAAATTTTTCATTGTTCATTGAAAAAATGAAAAGAACGTTGTAGCAACGCACGAAACTTATATCACTCGGCGTACTACAATGCATAGACACTCCCAACCTAGTTTTTGGTATAGTTACTCAATTGACACTAAATATAAAGAAGCCCAAAAAGATGCGTTTTCTATCTACCTCACCTTTTCTGAACTACAATAAATTGTTCAGTTCGAAACACTTACTTTGATACATAGAAAGTTCTTTTTTAACTATTCCAAAGAAAATTCAGTTCCTTTAAAACATTAAATATACTATTTTTTTCTGTTGGGATTAAATGTTTAAACAACGATGTTCAAACTGTATTAAAATTTTTAATGTTATTAATTGAATTACTAATTAATTCAATTGAACAACTCAGTCCGATTAAAAAGTTGAGTTTTATTTTAATGGAACAGGGAACTTTACTGATGGCATTTCAATGAGTTGCGAATGCTTTGTAGTAATGAAAATGGGCGGGAAATTTCATTGAAATTTTATCAAGTTCATCATTTAAATAATAGTATGTTAAATTTTCATATAACTAAAGGTTTAATAAAACAGAAAATTAATTCACCTATTAGTTTTTTTTCTGAACAATTGTATTTTTATAATAGAAATGACATCTTAATATGTGGAACAGTTAATAGTTAATTCATATATATATATATATATATATATATATATATATATATATATATATATATATATATATATATATAAATAGATCGTTTTAGTATTGTTTAATTATAATTAATAAATATCTTACTAAAGAATATGATTGTATTAGTATGAACACCTTTCAAAGGTTAAGATGCTTATTTTAATTTTTTTTTTTTTTTTTTTTTTTTTTTTTTTTTTTTTTATGACTTCCTTTTATATAAGGAGCATTCATTCTACAATATAACATATAAGTTTTTTTTTTTCAACTTGTGAATTTCTGTTACGTTTATAATAATTTAAATAATTTTCACATTTGTTTTAACACATTTACTTGATGTATACTTGTACAGTTGTAAATTTCAATAAATTGATTTAAAAAAAAAAATAATAAAATAAAATAATTTTCCGAGACATTTCTACAGAAGAATTGCCAATTCTAAATAAATAAGATATTTATTTTGTAAATACGATTTTGTTGTATACACACCTAATTTCAATTTGTACATTTATCTAAACTGCTCAAAAATTGAAGTGGACCACTCTTCAAAAGTTAGGTAACAATCTTTTTTAACCATACTTCTGGTTTTCGTTTTTGTTTCTTTGTGTTTATAATACAGTACTTATGCATTGATAATGGTACTTGTTCAAAAAAAAAAAAAAAATACAACAAACAAAATTTGAAAGAAAATGTATTTTTTAAAATTAAATGAATTTAAAAAAAAAAAATAAACTTTTCAATTTTTACATACTATAAAAGATACTATTCAACACAGTAGGGTGTTGAACCCCCTCTATTTTGAATTAATGTTTTACATCGGCGGTTTATACTTCTTATTATGCTTAATATGTAATATGGAGGTAAAGAAGCATGTTCTGAATTAGAGCTTCAGCAAGTCCAACCAAGTTATTTGGACCAGGCGAACTCATGTGTAATTGGCGTTGGAGTTTGTTCCAAATATGTTCAATTGGATTCCTATTGTATACAAACAAAATTATTTAGTGTATCAAGTAAACAAAATTATAAAATATCTTAAATTCCTTAAGTGGTCCACTTCATTTTATAAGAAGTTTATAGAATTGAAATTTTGTTTTATTAAATGATAATAGAAAAATTCATAGATTAGATATGTTGAAAAAATAGTGTATTTAAACGGTTTAATAAACTAGAAATAAGAAAATAAATGTTTGTAATATTTTCGATCCCTAACTTGAATTACAGCCTTTTTTTTGTGTGTTTTCAAATAATTCCTTTATGATTGAAAATTTATAGGAAATTTAGCCACATTGCGTAGAGAATTAAGACTGTCCTTATGAAACAGTCTATTTGATTATTTAAGACCATAATAAAAATAATTATTATCAGAGGATCTACATCTAACTTGGATAGGGATAGGAATTAAAAAAAAAAATGTATTCAACTAAAAAAATCTTAAAACAATATATATGTTTTTAAAATTCCTCACGTATAATTTATAGGCGCATTCTAATCCGACTTAAAATAAAACAATGGAAATCAACCATTGGCAAGCACAAAAGTAGTGAAAAGCGATCAACAAAGTTACAACAGTTTTCCAAAGCCAATCCTCTATCCTACTATTATGTGCATTGCATAAAAATGATACATTTTAGTCATGTTCGTTTTTGTATGATTAATACTTGGTTGTTATAATAGTCCTTTTGCATAAGTATAGATTTATTTCTGATTACATATTGAACACTAATATTCGAAGTAGAGTCCATTGTTTATACTATCTTCCGAGGTACTTTGCACTCAAAACTGCATAAAGATAAAGACATCGAAACACTGCTCCACCCCGCCCGAAATATCTTTATTTACCAAAATAGAAAACACTAAATCTATGTTAAAATCAATATTGTTAACTTCTGTTAACCTTTCTTACATGAGGGATGTGGGAATAAGAAAATTTCAAACATCTGATAAACTATCTCAAAATTTTGTTTGGATAGAAGTGTATTATTGAATTTTTCAGTCTATAAAAAAATAAATAATAATAATAATAATAATAATTCAGTCTAAATAAAAAATCACGATATATTGATATATTTACTCAATACTATCGATGTTCTGAGAATAAAAAATCGTCGATATCTATTATAGTTTATTTTTCGTACGATACTCATCCCTATATAGCACACATTTCTTCGGCGGCTGCCTTTGCGCTTAGAGTATTTTTTTTCTTCTTATCATGTATATGCATTTAAAAAATGTGAATGACTTCACAAAGCCACCTCAAGTCTTAAGGAATTAATGGATTTGTACAAACAAAATATTCCTTTAGAACTGGAATTATGGGTTTTGCTCATGCAAAAGGAGTTTTGTAAAAACCTATAATAATAAAAATGTTCAGACTATTTTAGATTGTAAAATTGTTCTTCATTAAGATAATTTACTTAATAATCATAGCATTGATTCAGTACATCTTTAGAATGGCGTCACTTGATGTCAATAAGGGAAATTTAACCTCTTGTTTCATTGCTCATTACAGAGTTAATGTCGAATGAATACACGGATTTACAGAAGTGGGGGGAGGGTGTAGAGGGGGCAAGAGTATAGAGGGGGTGTTTGGGAGAGGGGGAGTGTAGAGGGGGGGGGAGTTAAGAGAGGGGGGGGGGTTAAAAGAGGGAGAGTGTAGAGGGGGGGTGGTTGATGCTGAGTAATCGGCACTGACGCTGGGGTAAATTAATTAATGGAGAGTATGGAATAGTTTAACCTAATGCTAGTATAGTATTAGTAGTAGTACAGTATTAAGATAGAGTGCCACTCCGTATAACCTAGACTAATCTGATGGGGTGACTTTGTGGTCAGCATAAAGCTTCAATTGCCTAGTCTCTTTGATTAGGCCTGAAATAGACCTAGTATATTTCATCCCTTCGAACGTCAAGGATCGTAACCTGGAGAGGATAAAACTATGAATATATATTCATGTTATTAGACTTTAACGATCGAGATAAAAATATGAATTTATTTTGTTAAAAGAAAAAAGTTTATTCGTTCACCTGTTTATTAAACCCTGAAATGTTAAGCTCTAATTTCTATAAATGAATAGATAGATAGTAATCATATTTATTTATACATTAAAAAATCGTAAAGAAAAAACGAATATCGTAAATAGACAACGGACGCAATTCCATCTGTCGAGATGAAGTAGAATATAATAGAAAAATAATTTTACACTGGGACAAAGTCCCTTTAGAATAACAGATGAGTACAGAGATAAAAACAGTTACATCTGGTCAGACATATTAAAATGAAAAAAAAAAGGAGTACAAAATAATAAAATAATAATTGTAGTATATTCATAGATGATAATTAAATATATTGAGAGGAAAATAAGACATAAAAATAATAATCCACAAATGAAATAAAAAATAGATTATTTTGGTACAAATTTAGTGTTGTATTTACGAAAGAAGCAGCTAAATGTTATTTTCAGAGTAATAAAAACTTATACTGTTTTACAGATCTGCCAGGACCTGACGATTTTTTTAAGCCGAAGGCCATCCTTGGCCACTGTCCTTACCCACCTAGAATTAGTTTTCGTCCTTTTTTTTTTTTTTTTTTTTTTTTTTTTTTTTTTCAATGAAATATTATCTTTATTCTGGGACACCTTGTCCCCTAAGAATGATACAAAAGAACAATAATAAAATATTATTGTATGGCTACGTACATATCAGGCTGCAACTTATATAGAATGTAAATTATATACATATAAATATATAAGGTGAAATTTTAGATTTAAAAATAAGTCTTTGGGTTTACATAAGAAAAACAAAATAAATAAATAACAAAATAAAAATAAAAAATAAAATAAAATAAAAATAAATATTATAACACTAATATATTATTACATAATTTCGGAAGATTGATAATTGAGGAGGTAGATGAATAAATTATGTTTAAAGGAAGTGAGAAAAGGAGCATTGCGGATCGAAATGGTTATGTAATTCCATAATAAAGCTGCACGATTAATCAAGGATTTTTCAAAGGAAGCAGTTCGATGAGAAGGGATATACAAATCAATAGGCTGAGATCTGGTATTCAAAAGATGAATGGAAGAACGAAGGGCAAGGATGTCGTAAATGTAAAGGTTTTTTGGACTTTAAGGATTGGAATAGAAAGGAACCAAGGAAGTATTGTCGCCGAAAACTTGGATAAAGCCACCTCAACTCGGAATACCGGCAAGTGATGTGAGAACGCCTGGGGATTCCAAAAATGAATCTTATAAAGGAGTTCTTAATCTTTTCACCTTCATTTCAAGCTCGCCAGACAGTCCTCCATATACTAAGCATCCATAATCGAGGTGGGGAAGGATGAGGGAAGATACTAACAATTGACGGGTATTGCGAGGGAAAGATTCACGGAATCTTAGGAGCCGTTTGTGAATGGAGATGGTTTTTCGGGTAATGTGGGAAATATGGTTATTCCAATACAGATGTTGATCGAGTACTACTCCGAGGTAGTTTGTGAACTGAATAGGAACGTTAGTGAGATAAAGAAGTGGATAGCAGGAAAGGGAATTATTGGAGGGTTTCGATCCAATTAGCATTGCCTTAGTTTTTTCTGGGTTCAGTCGTAACTTATTCTCTACTGCCCATTGGTTAATGTTATAAATGTCATCTTGAATCTTACGAGTTGCTTCAAAAATCTCAGAAGGATAAAACAATTAGTAGATTTAAAAGTCATCAGCATATAAATGATATTGGGAATTATTAATAGCGTCTGTCAAATCTTTCAGGATTATATTTTGAAATATTCTAGTATTTAACGGTTTTTAAGTTGTCCGAAGGATATTCCGCCATTGTTGTCCTCGAGGAAACTGTTTTGAAATATTAGAATATTTAACGGTTAGTGGAATCTAAATTATAAAAATAGTTATTGATAAAATTCAAGAAATACAAGAATTTAATATCAATTAATAGAGTAGATAGCAAGGGTCACATTGGAAAAGAATGACGTACTGAAAACAGAAGTATTTAAATATTTTTCTTGTCTGATATGAAGAGGAATAGAATTCCAGAGGATGGTTGAGCGGAAGAGGGAGGAGCGATGGGGCACACAGCTCAGAAAGACGTGATCTTGTGTGCATTACATTGACTGCAGATCTGAATTGAAGCATGTTGTGAATATAGGAAGGATGAAGAGTATTGATAATTTGGTGAAGTTATGTTCCGAGAAAACATTGTCTACGGAAAGTGGGAAATAGCCAATTATTGGCTATATCTTTTGGTGTAACTTTTTTTCACCCCCCCCAAAAAAAAAATGACATTTTGTCACCTCTAGCTCTTTTAGTGTTGCTCGGATTGAAAAAAATTGCCGACAGTTTTCTTATCAGAAATTTAATAGAAAATAATTTTTGTCATCTAACATTTGCCGCTGGGACCTACAATTTCAGGATCTATAATTAAAGTGATTTGCCTCTTTTAATTCTCACATGTAAATTAGCAAAAGCAGATGATTATATCTATAATCTAATATGTCTATCTGGACATATCCCTGACCTACCGTTTATCCCGGTCGGGGAGAAATAGAGTTTTTTTCTTTCAAATTTTCATTTCAATAAAAGTTAGTTGAACTAATATCACTCTACATGCCCTTGCTCAATAAGTATATTAATGTATTATACTTTATCATAGCTGAAAATAAAGTGAATTTTATAAAATTCTGCAAACATAATAAGTGAAATTTTATTTCTTTTCTTCTCCCAGACACTCCAATCCCATATCATAAACCTTCAAGAATGGTTTCAAAAATGGAGAATCAAAATAAATCCAAATAAATCCCATCAAATAACCTTTACTCTTCGTCGTAAACCTATGACTTCCTGTCCTTCAGTATTCTTTAATGAGGTCCGTTACCTAAGACTCCATCTGGACAAACGTCTTACTTGGAATCCACGCACAAGACTAAAACGACAAGAAACTGGCCGTCGTTTTCGACTACTTCAACATTTACTCGACAAACGTTCAAAGCTCCCAATTAAATACAAAAGACTAAAATACATAACTGTGATTAGACCTATCTGGACGTACGGAGTTGAGCTTTGGGGCTCCACTAAACCATCCAATTCATCTCGTATCCAATCCTTACAATCCAAAATCCTTAGAAAAATCCTAAATGCTCCTTAATTCGTCACAAACAAACTTATCCACAAAGATCTTAATATACCTTACGTTTCTGACTTAGCTCAAACCAGATATCTATCCTTTCATAGCAAACTCCACAATCATTCAAACCCATTAGTATCACAACTTGCTTCTCATTCCATTCCAGATAACCCTCCGAGGCGTCTGAAAAGAAGATGGCCTCGAGACCTTCTAATATAATGCTTCATTATATAAAATCTTTATAAGTGTTACCAATGGGTAGTTGCTTTAAATACAAGTGACGAGACATTTTTATCATTATCATCATATTTACTTGATGTATAATATATTGCATATACAGTTGTAAATTTCTATTAAATAAAAAAAAAAAAAAAGTCTTTTCTTATAAGAAATAAAAAGTGCTGTAGAAGTGAAACCTAATCAGTGTCAGAATCACTCGAGTTTGAAAAGTTCCAACATCGCCTATTGTGTGAAATTTTCTTTTCAGCTTCTTTGGAATTGAACTTTTCCACATTAGTAATGGGTTCACTTTAATGATATCCTTAACAACCTATTCCCTCCGATTCATCAGAAGTAACATCATTAACACGTTCCAGACGTTAATAATTGATCCAATATACAAAAAAATATACTTTATTGAGATTAAATCACTATTACTGAGAACCGTGTATGGCTTGATAGCAGTCGATGAACAAGTGAATTGAGATGTAGAACTACTAACTGCTTACAAATATACCAATTTTATATTTTGTCACTGTATTATCCTTAATTATTTTTGTTTGTAATATAGAGGGAGTGCGGTGGTAGCTGTGTGGGTAAGACAGACTTCCATCCAACGTTGCGAGTTTAAGTACGGCTGCCGGTAGAAAATTTATTTTCTGTTAATTTAACTGCAGATCGACTTTGAGGTAGGAAATCTCTTGGGACACACCCCTGTTAAGTGGGTACCCTCAGTTAGGGTAAAACCTGATGGTTGATATTCCGTCCATGTTTCTTCCGATGCGATGAAGGACGATTACATGAATGTATTGTAATGATTACATGAATGTATTGTTCAACGTGAGTATCAACAGAGGTCTCAATCATATCTAATCAAGAAGTCGTTGCAAATTGTATTCAGTAGTTTTTATGTGAGAATCTGAAGATGATTTTTCGTTTATCCTTTTGTTGGAGAAGTACGTTTTACTCAAGAAGAGTAATATAGAGTGAGTGAGGGAAAGATATATATATATATATATATATATATATATATATATATATATATATATATATATAGAGAGAGAGAGAGAGAGAGAGAGAGAGAGATTATTATTTTATTGCTTTTCCTTGTTTTTCAAATTTGGGTCCCTTCCACATTTTAGAAAGTAAAGTAATACGTAGAATATTTGACCAGTAAAAGGAAGAGAATCTTGGAACATTATGAGACATTCTCTGATTCTCTGAAATGGGGGTGGAAAATCGTTGGATTTTGTGATACCGTAATCAATAAAATGATAATCTGCGTTGAAACATCAAGTAAACCTTCGAGGGGCAAACCAAGATGTAGATGGGAGGATTGTGTTCGGGCCCATATTTTAAGCTTGAGCTCTGGAGTAGGATACAGGCAGGTGTGTGTTGAGAGGTATTGTTGGTATCGACTCTTCAGGTTCCCTAAGCATTTTTATTTATATTTTTCAGAATCATTTATTCTAATATTTGCTAGTACCGGACATGTTAATATAGAGTTTGCATCACATAGAGTAAGAGATGTATGTATATGTTTGTGTGTGTGTGTGTGTGTGTGTGTGTGTGTGTGTGTGTGTGTGTGTGTGTGAGAGAGAGAGAGAGAGAGAGAGAGAGAGAGAGAGAGAGAGAGAGAGAGAGAGAGAGAGAGAGAGAGAGAGAGAGAGAGAGAGTTATTTTATTTTTCTTCCTTGTTTTTCAAACTTTGGTCTTATTTTTCCTTAAATTACTATTTTGAAAGAGTATAATTTTAGAATGTTATTTTTACAGTTCTTTACGAATGCAAAACTTGGAGAGAAAAACGCTTTAAAGTTTTTGAAAGTAAAATATTTCCCAGCAGTTTTAGCCCGTAAAAAAAGGTTTAGCATTTTGGTCCTATTTTTCCTCAACTTGTTAATTTTAAAGACTTTACTTCAGGAGGCCTCGTCCTAACGCGGGATGCAGAGCCATCAATGTATTTATTACTCGTCTTATTAATTTTTAACCATTTTTTTTAAACTCAATGTTATCATATATATTAAAACCACACACAAAACACCATGAAAACTGGTATGAGAACATGCAGTTTTATGAAAAATGTTCTTTCAATAATTACAATAATATTGTATAGATGATACATAAGCATAGAAACGTTTTACTATGTTCTAGAAAATATAAACGCAAAATTCTCCTGGAAATCTTGAAAAAATAACTCTCAATTTCACTTGCCAAAAACATATCAAACTATTTTGAACCCACACACTTTTTGCTCATTCAGCAAACCATGATACAGCTGGAACTAGTCAATGATGAATAATACAAAGTGTGCTGACTCAATGCACAAGACGTCATTGCATCCAAAGACGTCTATAAATATTAGTTATCCTCGTTGTTGGCGTATCCACGACATAACTAAACGCTATTTTTTTATATCTAAACTTTTCCCTGAATTATCTTAGTCTAGTCAGCAGGTTCTATAAAAAATATCCAAACTAAATTCTTTGATTTTAGTATGTTGTTTATGGAAGATCATGAAAATCACGTTATCGTCAAGTTATTTTGAGGACTTCGTGGTAAGTTCCGTAGAAGGGAAAATCTGTAAATTTTCAACATTTCTTCAGTTTTTGCCCTATAACTTCTTTCCTTTACGTTCCATGGAGAAATATATCAACACCTTCTTAAAAAAACGTCAAATTTTCTTCAACTTTGATTGGCTAAAGTTATTTTTATGGTTACTTGTCGAAATATGTTGCTTGGTTGAGAACAAGGAAATAGATATTAATTTTTTTTTATTTATTTATTTTTTTTAAATGATTATTACGAATACAAAGAAAACCTTATTATATTATATTATAAAACTGTATTGTAAAGAATAACATTACATAACACATAGTAAAGTCATATTTGTTCTAGAGATTTAAAAAATAAAACAAGATAAATTAAAGTGAATAAAGATTTACATTAAAATTAAAATTAAAACTGCAAATAGGGAAAGAATAAAATAAATAGTAAATAGAGAGGGAATAGAAAAAATGATTATGAAAAAAAGAAAAGAAATAAGAAATAAAAAATTATCTATACAAAAATAAAAAAGTATTAAACACCTGCAACAAAAAGTTTTTTTTCATGGAACGCAAAAATAAGACATTGCAGCACAGTAATTAAGCCAGAAGCGAAATATTAAGAAAGGTAAATATTAAGAAAAATTCTAGGTCCCAAATTTCAAAACATAAAATTAATCCACACCAGAAATGAAATCCTTTACCGAAAAATTGAAAAACTTTCAGACACAATGAGGAAGAGAAGAATTGATTTCTATCGACACATCCTCAGAATGAACCCAAATATACTAACTAAAAAAATGTTTGACTTTTTCCGCAACAAAACGACCAAACCAAATTGGTTTAAGCAAACAGAAAAGGACTTAAACGAACTCTGTATCTTAGACAATATGCTCAGAGATAAAAGTGAAAATAAAAAATAACTAAGGACAAAAAAAAAAGAGGTTTCAATTCAAAATCAAACCAAAACGAACAATCCAAATCTCTGAAGAGGAGAGGAAAACAAGATCAGAATGAATGAAACAATACTGGGTTGAAAGAAAGGCACAGAGCATTCAGAAGTGATTGGTTCAACGTACCCCTAAGTCGGGTGAAACGAAAAAAAAAAATTATCATAAGAAAACTAAACATTGAGGCTAATGTTTTATACCTGACATAATATTTATTGATATTTACAATTGTATAAAATGTTAATGAGCGGTTAAAATGATATGTCAATAACTTGTAAAATACTTCTTATTAGTACCACTTTAATAAGATTTCTACATAAGACTTCTTGGCCCTCATTTTTTTTCAGACGCCTCAGAGGGTTATCGGGAATTGAGTATGAGGCAAGTTGGGAAACTAGAAGTTCGAGTGGGTATGTAGTTATGAAAGGACAGGTATCTGGTTTGGGCTAAATCAGCATCATATAGAGCATTAAGATCTTTTCGTATAAGTTTATTTGGGACACTTTTTTGGTTTATAAGGACACGAAATGATATCCACTTCATATGATAAGCATATTGTAATGGGAGACAGCGAGGCAGTGGACAAAGCAGCTAATGAAGCCCTTATCCTTCCTGGCCGAGGGCTATGAAATTAAATAAAACAGAAATAGGACGTCCTCTCGAAGAGAAAATAAAACGAGATGACAGTCAATGAGGGACGAAAGTCCTTCAAGCAAATTGCAGATAATAAAACAAACATTGCAGCCCTGGGATACCGGACCGCCTGGCTCCAATAGAGAAGTCTCCTTGACCCGATGGAGAACTGCTCACATAAGAACAGCTCGTGGATATTAAATATCTAAAAGAATTCATATAAAAAATCCAAAATTTACCAAATATTATTAAAAGATTAAATTTGAATTTAATTTCATAATATTTAATCCAAACCGCATTAACCTTTTCTTAGCGTAAATTATTTGGTCGTGTGTGATCATCGGACTGGTAGCTCGAGTAGGAGCATTGAATCTAGGCTGAGCTTCTGGATTTGGGTTTCGATGGAGCGGAATAGTCAAAAATGGAGGCATCGAACATTTAGGTTCGTTAAAATTTTGTATTTATTTATAATATTCAGTCCATTCATTTGGTCTATGCCGTCAAAGACAAACAATGGGGGGAGGGTTAACGGTGATTTCATATCATAAACGTAATGTGTTTTTGATCATTATTTTTTTTCTATTAACTACAGAGGTTGATGAGTAGTAGATTTTATGCCAAGTACTAGAAAAACTGAACCTCAACCTGCCTATTTTAATTAATTAAACTTCAGTCCGATATTTGGTTTGGATACACTTTTGGAAGTAGATAATCGATATTCGTATTTTGTAATATATATAAATTATAAATTCTTAGGCATTGGTGACAATACAGAAATAAAATGAATATAAAGTTTTTATATAAACACCATAGTAAATAATCTATATAGATAAGAATAAGACTAACAATTATAAATGGTGAACATTGCCCAGTAGTATGGCTGTGAAGTAGTAGAATAGACAATGTGATAGTAATCACGGATTGTAAGGTAAATGTTATTATATAATTGTATAAGAGATTGGTATAATGTAATTAATTAATATATTTAAAAATTTTAGACAACCTGAAGATGAATCCAAGGCTCCGGAACATTTAGTATCATGTATAAATAAATAGGAGTTATGCCTAAGAATTGATATTATAATTTCATCTCCTTCAACATAAAAGTAGTATATGTATATATTTATATGTAATACATGCACTGATCATATTTATATATATATATATACATATATATACAGGGTCTCGGAAGATCGTTGGCCAAAGAGGTATCTTCGGTAAAGAGACTCATTTTGAACCTAAGGTCACTTACCTATATACAAAGTCTTGCGGTTTTTTTTTAATGAATTTTTTGAAAAAATAGCCAAAACCAAACATTTATGCCTTATAACTTCGTTGTTTACTGATTTATCAACGCCTTTTTTTTTTTTGCTGTAATTATTAATTGTCTATGTAAAATTAAAAAGATTTGATACAAAAAATATACTAGATGTGCTCTGTGCCTCAAAATGGTGTTGTTTTTAAAGAGTTTTAACTAGAGAATTTTTTTAAAAATAATTTGGATTTGGCTGTTGCGTTTATTTTATTTTTTAACCTAAAATTTGAGACTTGTATCCTGATATTATGAGAAATATTTGATTTTTGAGGTTTCCAGTTCTGAAAAGCCTTCCATATTATTGACCGTGAGAGAAACAGTGAGTTCTCAAAGGCCTTGCGATTTGTTAATTGTAATAGCTAAAGAAACGTTAAGTGGAAATTTCAATCGTTTTAATTGAAATGTAGATTAGGAGGATTCTAGGAACAAATGCGATTTCTCCAGTCGCTGTGCCACGTTGAAGAGTACGCAAAAACATAAATGGACATCGAATTTTTAATTTTAATTTGTAATAAAGGCGGACATATGGCTTAGTAATAATAATAATAATTTAGCTTTTCAGAGAATGTTTACTCTGTTATTAAGCGATATAGTTGTCGATTTTCAAACTTCACTGGGGTCAATATGCCGCTCACATATTTACCTCTTTTTTAATAACTATTTAATTAAAAATGTGTAGTTTTGCCACCTATATTTCCAAACCTCACTGGAATCCACATATTTATCGAATTTTTATAACTAATTGAAAATCAGTAAATTTTACTATTGTTAAACCTTTCTTGAACTATAAAGATGATGTTAAATTTGGTACAGATTGGTACCGTAGTATTCGTGGTTTGTGATTACAATCGAAAAATGGCTTGTCCTTTTATATAATAGTATAGATTTACTATACTCTGGAAGTGCATCTCCACTTATGCGTATCGTTGTATTTTTCCATGTAGAAATAGGATTAATTATAATTTAGTTCTGTTTCGGACCTTGACATATATATCTATATATATTTGGTTTAGCTATTGTATGATTCGATACGGGTATTAATTTTCATGTTTGTTTTCCTTGTATTCCTCAGTTAACTGGAGCTGGTTTTCAGACTAATAAGATTTAGAACTATGTTCCCCATTCGGCACGAACCGACAATAAACCTCATAGCCTAAAAAGTCGCAAACATACAAAAAAACTTCAAATCCCACATGAATATCAAATTCAAACTATCTTTTTATGGTCAGATCTCTATTTGTTACATTGTTATAGTCGCTAATTTCATAACTGTCTTATACCGTTGGGTATGGCTTTTTTTCTGTGTTTCGTTGAGCTTTTTGTTCGCAATATTGTTCTAATGGTTCAGTGTGTAACTATGAATCAGTTAAATATAAAAAGTTATTGTTTTTTCGTTTTTTTCAATCCGATTCCAGAATCTTTTTTATTTTTTTTATTTTATAAAAATCTCGAATCTGTTATCGGAACATATGACGATACTGACTTTTTAGTTACCTAAATTTGGAAACATCAAACCAGTGAGGTGTAGAAGAAGTTGGGGGTGAGAGTTAGAGAGGGTGTACCGATAGTGAGGCTTCTTCCCCGAAAACTGTTTGAAAATTAATAGAGAAATGCTTAGTTCCTTTTAGCTTTGCGGGATTTGTAATTTTCTGTTCATTATTTTACTTTACTGATAAAAATGTTGGCTTTTATTCGCACTTAAATAATTTATAACAAGGCTATAGTAAAAGACCATGTAAATAAAACGTTGTTACTAAAGGGACTAACTTGAAACCTTTTATTGCAATTTAATTGTATTTTATTTGCTTTAATGCAAAATATCTTATAAAACAACGTTATAATTGACAATGGTTGAACAAATAAGTTAAAAATTAACTTTTACATTTACACGAAAACAAAATTAATAAATAAAATATGAAAAGTTTTTCTTAAAACGTCATGTTTTATAAACGTATACATTTCATTACTCTCGGTCATTCCTATTTTTATTGAAGCGAACACGATCCGTCATTAAGTATTTTAAATACGTAAAATTGTATTTATTGATATAAGAGAATATCAATGGCTGTTAAAACGGGTAAAATAGGACTCCGAGAATGTTGGTCGGAACAGTCAAAAAACGGGATGTATATATATTGACAAATATTTACATCTTATATTTTTTCAATCTCTCCGCTAAAAGTTTATTATGCTTTAGGTGCTTACGTCCCCATATTTAACCAGGGTACACAAAACATATTTTTTTAAATAATAACGTTAATTAAATAAATCAGACCGATTTTCTCATTTTCAAATCTTATACTATTTATTTGAAAATTATTAGACCTACAAGTATCTTTTAGGTCTCAAACCTAAAGCTAATTAAATTTCCTTAAAATGATTATACGAAGGTGTTTTTGTAAAACCAGCACTTTTATCAGCATGCGGCCGAGAACTGTACTCTTAACAGGAAATATTCAAATTTTGTGAAACGTCACCATATTTGGAGAGCTGTATTTCTAAAACCAATCAATTTAAGCTACGGCTAAGCTTAAATTAACGAACCAAACTCAAGACATGTATTTCTAATTATTTTGTTTGCAATTTTAGGTGATTCTAAGCTCGCGCCTAACCCCGTTTCGACGGATATAAGCTGCCACACAACAATATCTCATTTCAAAACAGATGATACTATAAAATGGGTTATGAGACAAATTCATGTCTTTCCGATTCGATTTGCATGTGGCTGGCTCCCGGTCTATAAATGAAGAATAATGTATGAAGAATAATGTATGAAGAATAATGTAGGACAATTGACGTTATATACATATATATTTAATAACAAAGTAATACTTATTATGTATGCAATAATGATATACAAAAGTAACATTATTAAGTATGTAAATAAAATAGTTAATGGCTTGAAAAAATCACTAATTTTATTTTCTTTAAGTACCGACATTGTCTTAAATGCTGCATTAAGTACCGAAACATGTTGCATCAGTTCTGCAGACAGATACCACAGGACACTATCATCATGGACGCCTCCAATTATACGGACACCTTGAGAGAATGAATGAGTCAAGATTGACCAGCATCATCGACAGAGCCAGCTCCTGCTAGAAAATATCATTGTGGTACAAGCAAGTCAAACATGATATTCAAACCTTCTACATCTGTGAATCCTACATCCAGGACAAGCTTTTCGGAAAATGTTGAAGAGGAAGACCAACATATAAAACTTATGATAGGGCAGAGACCAAAGAGATCAGAAGCAGCTAAACAACTTCAATGTCAGAAAATGAAGGAAAAGGGCTCTCTAGAACCTGACCAATCCCAACTCAGCTGAAAACCATTTTGGTTAACCATCGTAGTCCATAGTTGGCTCATTTGAAGAAAAACATAATAATAGTAAAAATAAATAATAAATAATAAATTGCATTAATAAAAACATTGCAGGTTTGCCACCTCGAAAAACAGCAGCGTTCTAAAAGAAATAAAAAACCTTTAAAATATGCACTAATTTTTCAGTTTTCTGTTTCCTTATGAAGAATAAAATAAAAGTGTTAACATATTAAAAAAATAAAATTAATTAAATTTCCTACATGTTAGATATACATTTTTTTTTGTTTTATATATATTATATACTCATTCGAAAAAAAATAAATAAAAAAATAGTCTTTCAGTCACGGCTGCACATCACAGAATACAGAATAAAAATGACAATAGAGGTTAAGTATAATGCTATAATTTGTGAAACTATAGTTTGGAAGTGAAAGAGTAAATTACAAATATTGAAATAAATAACGTTTATGTGGAAAAGTGTAGAGTTACAATTCTTATTTGTATCATAAGTAACATGATGAATGTAGAAAGAATACATTAAATAAAATAAGTTAAATTTAAAAGATAGAAGGCTGAGTTGATCGAGTCCCAAGTGTATATATAAAAATAAAATGAAATATTTGAGCGTCCATAGTACACATACTTGGTCAAATTCTACCCCTCGAAAAAATACTGATATAGCATTGATTATCTCAAGCTAGTAGAATCTTATGAGAGCGAGAAGAACCCTCGGAAAAATCGTGGAAAGCTTTCCTCTGCCGGGGTGGATACCAGACCCCTAGCTCATCTACATACAAGAGGATGGCCCTGCATTATCTCGATGCTAAGTTGATGAAGCCAATAGCAATCTCCTCTTGCATCTGCATTAGCAGCTTCCGCTCAAGATTTCAATCCCTATTTGATTTATTTCTCATCGGATAGAGCCTCAACTCAGTTCCGGTAGAAGCTCTAGTTCCGTTTAAATCTATCTGCATGTCATGAATAACATTATAGTCTTTCAGGTCAACATAATTATAATCGCAATTTTTGGATCGTTAAATTCGTATATAGTACAATTTTTTGATTATCGATGACGAAAATTCGATTCTCGATTTTCGATTGTCGATGCCGACACCTCGGTTACATTAATTTCTGTCACAAAAAATAATCCAAAAGAGTATATTATTGTTCAGCTAAGTAAACAAATTACAATATCAAGTGGGTTTATATGAAATTAGATTATTACGAAAATTGAGTGGGGTACAACAAATAATTTATAAAGAACAGGATTGTAACAAATTATTTTTATACAAAAGGGGTTGTAAACACTGCCTTCCTGTGTCGGCCATTTTAAATTCCAAAATAAGAAAACAAAAAACACTGAATCCATCCCTCACCCATGTTCGTTTTTTAGTTCCAGACATTTTACCTTACTGACACTGTTTTAATCCTTACCGTTAAAAAAAGGAAAAAAAAAAAAAAAAAAAAAAAAAAAAAAAAAAAAAAAAAAAAAAAAAAAAAAAAAAAAAAAAAAAACACGCCAAATATGTTTACAGAGTACAATCTGCAATGTTTAATTAAATTGGCTTGTGGAATATTGCACTTTATTCAGTTAAAAATTCTTTTATAAATGCATTTAATATTTCATGGTATTCTGTTGTACTGCTTTTAACTAGTGAAAACTGGATTGATCCAGATAATAGTATTAATATAAGGGATAAGAATTTGGAATTCCCTCCTGTATTGCGTCTCTCTGTTTCGGCTGATAGAAGTTTGCAAATAGGTCCATTTTTATTCCGCCGCAATGGCCCCTGGGTCGCAATAAACGTGAAAATGCTGAGCGAAGGGAATGCGCCTTGGACGTTGCGCGATCTGCGCAGACTATCCAGATCCTGCTCTATAATACCGCATATTTATCTTAACAACTCGCTGGACCATTTTGCCGAAAGAGGGTAGTAAATTTTATCGATATCTTGGGAAAGCTCGGAAAGGGGATGGGGCTCTTTCGGAAAAATATCTTGAGATTAGTTTTCATCGGGTATGCCCGATCAGGAAGACAAGTGAAAATTTTAGGTAAGAAAAAAAATCCTTCTAGGGAATCAGTATATCCAAGATATATAACATAATAAATAACATGTCTCATTTCCAAATTAAATTATGTAATTTTATATGTTCAATGACGTAGCTATTGCCCAAGTATTTCATATATATTGTTAGTAAGGGTTTAGAGTAATCGTTTATTTTTATAAATCATTTATTGAACCAAAAACTATTTAACGATATTACAATATAATTTACTACATATTTTAATATTGTTATTACTATTAATTTATAAAAATTTGTAATTTTACTATTAATTTTAATCAACAATCCACTTTCATAAGTCACCCGATGTTGCGATTTGTTTAATAAGCTACCATAAAATACCATGTTATTATTGAAGTATACACATTTTTTAAGAATTATTTATTGATATTTACAACTGTATACAATAAATACAATCAGTAAATGTGCTATTAAAAGACACGGCAGTAACTTATAAAGAACTATACATTAGTTCCACTTCAATAAAATGTAAATTTTCTACATTGAAGGGATTCTTGGCCATCTTCTTTTCAAACACATCGTAGGGTTATCGGGAATCAAGTGAGAAGCAACTTGGGAAACTAGTGGATTCGAGTGGGTATGGAGCTTACTAAATCTGCCAAATCCGCAACATATGAGACATTTAGATCGTTATGGAAAAATTTATTTGTGACATCATATAAAGCATTGAGGACTTTTTAAAGGATTTTAGATTGTAAGGGTTGGATAGGAGAATTGGAAGGTTTAATGGACCGCTCATGGAAAGCTGAACTCCGCAAGTGCAACTGGGTCTAAGCACTGTCTTGTGAATAATTGGAAGAATTATTTATACAAGAATAAACGCTTGTATAGTAAATGCTGGTGTAGTTGAAGAACAGTTTCTTGTCATTAAATCACTTTTTTTTTTTTAATTTGCGATAGCGAAATCAAGACAACGTTTTAGAATAATATATCTCACAGTAAAATGCAATATTCCCAATTTAAGAAAAATAACAGTAATAATTAAATTTAAATGTAAACGTTAAATTATTCACTTGAATTATACATGCTGGTAAAATTCAGTTTAATTATTTTATAAATATTTTTGTGTAATTATTTGTTTAATAATAAATTATTTATTTACGTACAATAATAACTATTATTTATTAATTACAATAAATTCAATAGACAAAGAGAAATACTTTTTTTTTTATATTCAATAATAATGATTACATAATAAATTAAATCTTATATTATTAGGACGATTTACATCCTTTTTAGTATCCAAATAAAGACATTCTATATTTAATTTTTTTTTTTTAATTCAGAAATTTTGAAGAATTTATAATCTTAAAATTAAGCATTCGAAAAATGCTGTTTTTATTAAAATCTCAATTTACACTTATTAATTTATCCTCTATCGTACACATCCTAGTTCAGACTGAATAAAAAATATAATTATGGATTAGTGGAATATTGTTGAAAGATACTGTAGGGTAGGAATTCATAGGTTAAAAGTAACCTAGATTAAAAGAAAAAAAAATTCTTTTAAAAGAAGGGCAGTGTTGAGGTTTCCCATGATTTTTTTAGGAAAACAGTTTTCATAAAATCGCTCAAAAATATTTTTCTTTCAGACCACCTCCCTTGCTATACCACATCGCAACCTTAAAATATTTAAGTTCTAAAGGAGAAACATCAAAAGAAAAAATAGGCCTTTTATTTTAGGCTGCCTAGAGTTTTCTTAATTATAACCGATCTTTTGAATAGTTATTTTAGGAATAAGTACTAATTTGTGAATCACCGTGGAGAAAATAGCATTTTTCCTAAAACACATTTTTCGCACTTAATCGAATATTAGCAAGTACCACAGATGTATTCCTTATGTTGGCTAAGATTGCCAACTGTCTGTCCCAATAAATAAAAAAGATACAGTCAACGCCGCATTATGTGATCACGGTTAATGTTATCAAACTTTATGTGATCTTGGAACTTTGTGTGCCTTGGAACGGACCCATAGATTATCATTTTTCCGTTTATTGTTATCGAAATTCCGTTTATTGTGATCATTTTCAAAATATCGGCTTTTTTGGTTTTTGTCGGAATCGGTACGGCTATTCTTTCCAAGAACATCCCTCCCTTTTTCTAAGAATGTACAATCATCCCCTTCTTTCTACTTCTATGATATAAATTCACTAGCTTAGCTTAGCTCAGTATGATTTCGTCCTCTGAAGTGTTCGAACCATTTTTTTTTTTTTTTTCCATCAAAACGACGAGACCTGAGTTTATCTGAAAAAAATAGAGATCTTAAAATCGTACGATCGCCTGTTTTCTAAAATAAGTCAGCGTAAAGCCGCTATAACTTTGAATATTTCTCATACATTGCTGAATAAACTATTAAAACAACGGAAGAATATTGAATTCTTACTCGCAACATTCTATACATATTTTAAATTAATCTGTAAATATATATTTTTTGTTGTGTGTATTTTCTATGTATGCAATAAAGATTGTTGTCCATTACATTTTTTCTTTTAATTCCCTGTCGGTTTCTTTTGCTTATTGTTATCAGTCGGTTAGTGTGATCACCTTTTGCGATTCCAGCAGCGATCACATTAAGCGGCGTCTGCTGTATGTTTTAATTTTGCGAAAAGTGGTAAATGATTCATTTTATGGTGCAGTACGGTGTATATAGACTAAACTATTCACAAAACGGTATAAAATTTGTGTTAGGAATTTTTTATCTTTTATGATTTATTTTTTTATTCACCTCATTTGTAACCCTTCAAATAAAGAAAAAAAAGAAGCAAAAAACTCAAAGCAAGAAAAAACGAATGGTTAAAAAATTACTTTGATTGAGAAACCAGAGGTTTCGTCCCATCATTCTGTTTGGACAGCGAGTGCCGTGGCCATTACTTGTTTGTTTCCAACTTAACATCGTACAGCTCGGTTTGTTTCCGAACATAATGACAGGCATCCGTTTCGATCTGCCAGTAATGTTTGAGGGGAAACAAGGAAAGGAATTTGTCAAAAGCTGTGTCTACAAGGTTTTGTTTAATGTCGTTTCCATGTCCCTTTATGGCCCTGTGAAGGGTCGCAAAGCGACTGTTTAAAGCCGGGTACATTATATACCTTCGGTTCATTGATCGCATGGCTCGCTACTAAATTGTAATTGGATATAAGTCCTTTAATGTTTCATGTTATCAATAAATTTCTGAAATGAGTTAGTGTTATTTCATTAAAGCGATGCAGCTATAGTAAGTTAGGCTTTTACATAGTTTACTCCAATCGCAAGCTCTTACGTTATGTACTACTCCAAATTTCCAGAATAAAGTTTATAAACAATATATGAAAATTTATTTATTTAATAATTCATTTATTTATATTTATAACTGGATGGGACGTGGCCTATGAGAGGAATGGATCTTCGACAGAAGAATATGGAAGGAGTTCATTGAAGTTTTAGGTTAAGAAAAGGCACTGTATTCTGGAAAATCCTAATATAAAATTTAAAAAAATAAAATAAAAATTAAATAATATTTACAGCCTTGTAGAAATATACACCTAGTAAATATGTGACAAAATATTTACATTAACAATAAATTTCAGAGGAAATACCCATTGGTAGTACTTCAATAAAAAATATACATTAAATGGTCCCGATGCCATCTTCCTTTCAGACGTATCAGAGGGTTATCAGAAATAAAATAGGTTAGAAAACAATAAAATAAAGACATGATTTTATTCTGGGACAAAATATCTTAAGAATAACAAACAAGAACAGAAATAAATACAATAATTACGTCTGACCAGAGACAGTTTTAAATGAAAAAAAAAAAACATAAGTACAATCTATTCATTAATGTTGACTAAAGATAAAGGCAGAAAAGAGAAAAATAAAATACTACTCCATAAATGAAAGCAAAACGAAATTTGTATGGTACAATGCTTAGTGTAGTTGAAAACACATAGATATCTAAATGTTATATACATAGTAAACAAAATATATATTAAATGGAATCTAAATTATAATAATATTATTTCATTGAGTAGGTCGATAGTTAGCACGCATCGCATTTGATAAGATAGGGATACTGAAACTTATTTGAATGTTTCAAGGGATTTTGCTTGTCTGGTATGAGGAGGGAAGGAATTCCAAAGCATGTTTGAGCGGAAGAGACAGGAGCGTTGGGATGCATAAATTCTATTAGATGAAGTATATAGGTCAGAAAGATGGGATCTGTTGTGCATTAGATTGACTGCTGATCTGAAATGAAGCATATTGTAAATACAGAAAGAATGAAGAGTGCAGAAACGTACCATGAAAGTATTTTCTACGAAAAGTGGGATAGAGCCAAGTTACGAGATAGAGGTGGGAAACATGGGAGCTTCTCGGGATTTCGAAGAAAACCTTTTTAATTCACGATTCACCTTAATTTATTACCCCCGGGTACCGTTGAAAGGCCACCATAAACCACACAACTGTAGTCAAGGTGAGGAAATGAGAGGAACGAAACTAAGACTGGGTTGAAGATGATTAGATTGTTGGAATAATCTAAGTACACCTAATGGAAAGGCGGGAGATTTGGGAAATCCGAGGGTTCCAGGAGATGGTTTGATCGAAAATACTCCACAGATTTTATACTGAGTAGAAAGAGATGGGGTGATCATTTAGGATTAAAGGGAGGGGAATGCGAGTTTGATTTAAGGAGGGAGCTAAAGCCTATCATAATAGGCTTCAGTCTTCATTCCATTTAATCGTAATTTATTTAAAGTCGCCCAGGCACTGATTCTATTCAAGTCTTCCTGAATTTTAACGAAACTAATTGATAACTCCGAAGTTTGAAATGAAATATATATTTAGGAATCATCAGCGTAGAGGTGGTGGTAACATAATGGAGTTAGGAATATCATTGATGTACGAATTGAAAAGGAGAGGGGATATCCCGGATCGCTGAGCAACCATCAATAAGTGAGAGAGTAAAGACTGGAACTATAGGAATATAAAAATATTAATTTGGGAAGTAGGATACATTTTGAAGGTGGCAAGTTGAGCGACTAGTGTTCTAACAGTGTACTATGAAAAATAGGTATCCTGTTTGGTCAAATTCAGCAATATTTGGGAGATTTAAATCATTATGGTGAAGTTACTTTGTGCCAGCATAAGGAGCGTTGAGAATTTTACGCAACATACCAAACTTAAAAGACAAGAAACTACTCTTCTTTTTCGACTACTCTAACATTTACTAAATAAGCGTTCAAAATTCCCAATCAATTATATATCCCATATGGACATACGGAGTTGAGCTTTGGGGCTCCACTAAACGTCTCTTTCCTTCCAATACTTCTCGTATACTATCCTAACAATCAAAAATCCTTTCGTAACTTGCCTCAAATTCGATTACTGATAATCCTCCGAAGCGTCTGAAAAGAAGCTGGCCAAGAGACCTTCTAATGTTGAACTATTATTGAAGTTCTACTAGTGAGTAGTTCATTACATGCTATAGGCATTTCATTGTATACGTTTTCCTTATATTTACTTGTTGTATATAATAGGAATTTTATGTAGGATTTTGGACTGGAAGGTTTAATGGAGCCCCAAAGCTCAACTCCTTTGCTTTATTTCGTCTATAGGGTATAGGTATAATGTGATACTTAGTAAGTTCTTGAGAGATGTACCCCATATAATGTAAAACTTTAGAAAACAAATTTTCTATTAAAACAAAGCTTCCCTTTATTTAATTAATGTTTTTAATAGTCGTAATAAATTTCGCATCTTCTGGTTAAGGAATATGAGGACATAAACACCTAAATAAAAATTAAACTTTTAGCCGAGGAAATGAAAAAAAAAATTGGATGAAATTTTTAGCTAGAAAGTATATTTGGAGCCAAACGACTAAAAATAAAAGCATTTATTTTGTAACTTTCCAGTTTTTTTTAAAATAAAAATTTAAAATCCGGATTTTAACATAAAAATCAATTGAGAAAAAGTTCTATATATGTTTTCCCGTCAAAACATCGATTCTATTTTCAGGCCATAGTTTCACAATAATTGATTCAACTTTTAAAATAAATTATAAAAAAATTCTATTAAAAAAAAAAAATTCTGTGCGTATAAAGTTACAAAAGACTGACAAGTTTACTTAGGTGTTTGGTCTCAGTGCCGTGTCAACATCTCCGTCGGGCCTAAATGAACCCTTCCTCGAGCTGCGTTGTTGAGAAGACAGGATGAAAACTTTAAAATAGATTGTGAGCTTTAGAAGAGGTAAAATAGTTCTACAGGTAACTTCCTCCCGATGTAATTAATTTTATTAACACATTGTTTCGTACTGAAACTAACAGTGAACATACTTCTAAAGAAATTAGTGAAAATTACTGAATGCACTGTTTAAAATATTGAACAATAAAATTTACTCTGCTATTTCATATTTAGCGTCCCCTTACATAACTTCATGAAACTGTTTTAAAAAAGATAAGATTAGAGTTGCGGAATTCGCTTTTAACGATGTTTAAGATACTTAGGGAATCAGATTTCTCAATCCGTACATCTTTGTACCAGGCTTTAAAAATAATTATAAAATATCAAGGAATGTTATGATTATTGTGAGATAATCGATTGATTTTTAAATATTATAATATAAAACATTATGTGAACTTTAGTATAATTTTTTATATTTACCTCAGGAGAGCCTAGGCGCTCTCTCTCTTGCCGAGTCACTGGTTTGTGAGCCCGTGGAGGAAGAGTATGGGCGCTTAAGGCGCAAAGATTCTTTTTATGAGAGGTAAAACTGGTCATTGCCAGAACTAAACCGCGGATTTTACAGCAGATATTGTGCTGCCACTTTAACATTCGAGGAGTATTTTAGTTTAGGGATGTTTGGAACTGGAAAAAGATTTAGCAGAATGATTAGAAAGGTTTTGATGAAATATTGAAAAAATTTTTGATAAATAGTCGAGGATATAAGGGATGTTTAGATTATGATGTAAGGTTTTGTTGGATACGTAGTAAGGGACATTAGTTATAGTTCACAGCATTTTAGAATGTAAGGATTGAATATTTTCTGGTCAAATGTTTTTTTTTCCCACAGCTCTAGTCCATAGATACAGATGAGTCTGAGGATAGTTTTTATTGAATATATAAATTACAAATAATAGATAAATTAATAAGCTTAGCATCGATAGAAAGCTGAGAGGCCATATTAAGTATTCGGTACAGTTGGTCGAATATGTGGATTCCAAATGATCATTTTTTCAAGGATGAAAACAAGATATCGCAATGTGTCGGATCTGAGTAATGGGGACTTTCAAGTTAATATTAATTTTTTTTGCCTTCAAGACTGTTATACCAGCAACAGTTATCTACGAATGCGAAACATGGCCGCTTACTTTAAGTGAGGAAAAACGCCTTAAACTTTTCAAAAATAAAGTACTGCGTAGAATATTTGGCCCAAAAGAAACCAGAGAATTTAGAAGGTTTCACAATGCGGAACCGCGCGAGTTATATCCTGTAAACATAGTTCAAGTAATAGCAGCGCGTCGGTAAAAATGGGCATGTAAAGTAGTTGGGTTTAGTGATGATGGAATTCCGAAAAAAGTGACTAGTTTTGAGCCGTCGGGTAAACAACCGAGGGGAAGAACAACACGTACATGGGAGGATTGCGTTAAGGCCGACCTGCCAGATTTGGGTTTTGGGGGAGTGGGTTGGAGACCAAGCCTTTATTTATTTATTATTATTAATCATGATTTAAATAATTTATTTAAAGCAAACAGATCTGATTGATTTGATCTATTTAACTATACATTGCTTGGCTAATTGGAATGAAATCTTTATTCTGGGATATATTTTCTCCTAAAAATATTACGAAAGTATAATGAGGTGGTACTATTATCTAGCTAAACTACTTCTATTAAGTGCAAAACGAAGTAAGTAGATCTTCAGGTATGTATACAAATATAAGAAAAAACAAAACAAACACAATATGCCTCTGAAAAGAACATAAATATAACAAACCAAACGAAAAGAGAAAGATAGAAAGATGTATTACTACATAAATTTTAATAAAATATAAAATTGATAATTAAAAAAAAGGAATTATAGGAAAAAAAGTAACGATCATCATCATCATCAAAAATAGCAGACAGTATGAATTCTAAAAATATCCTATGCTCTGCTAGGTAATGTACCTTTCTGCTGTATATTTATCCTGTTTTGCGGGAGTTATTTTTATTTTTTAACACATCATTAAAAATGAATTCGTACGAATTAATGCGTGTACGCTCAAGAGGTGAGTACATGCCCGTGGGATTTTAGATGGTGCTCATTCCCGTTTAAAATCCGTAATGCTGGTGCTTATTCGTTTTATGTCTAATCCGTGGATTATGCATTACTCTATCGCTGGAAGACAGAAACAGCTAGAGTGCTTATTATTTTTTTAAATAATTTTTTTTAATAAAAATGAAAACATGTATCTATAGAAATATTCCATTGTTTGAATGAATCTGTGTGTGTGTGTGTGTGTGTGAGAGAGAGAGAGAGAGAGAGAGAGAGAGAGAGAGAGAGAGAGAGAGAGAGAGAGAGAGAGAGAGAGAGAGAGAGAGAGAGAGAGAGAGAGAGAGAGAGAGAGAGAGAGAGAGAGAGAGAGAGAGAGAGAGAGAGAGAGAGAGAGAGAGAGAGAGAGAGAGAGAGAGAGAGAGAGAGAGAGAGAGAGAGAGAGACCTACATGATAGAAATGGCAGTTAAATACCCCCAAGGTAATAGGAATTAGATTTACTTTTAAATAACTAAAATTTAATACATTTATTACATTATTAATAATTGGAAGCACAATTTGAAACTAGTCTCTCTGAATTATTCAGGTTTTTTTCTTTCATCAAATTCATTTAATAAGACACACTACATTCGGATACCTTACTTCCGATTCGTGATAATCTTTTAGAGATAAATGAAAAGAAAACCGCCTCGGGACCTTTTAATATGAAATTGATTCGTTTTATTAATGAGAAATTTCACCACAATTCACTATCCTTTCATTCCTCTCACTTATACATATTTTTTAAAATACACTTGTACATTTAAAATATCCAGGGACGCTAAGATCTCAATGGATACTTTTATTTGTGAGATAATTTAATAAAGGTTCTCACATTAAAAAAGGATTTAAGAGTATGGAGATATTTTAAAAGGTCTGAATGAATTTCCGAGTTCACAGACAGCAAAACATCGGAGTTGGTATTTTTCCAGAGAAATGAAATATTGCTGCGATATTTCTGAAACATACTATGACCTAATGTTTACAAAAGCAGACAAAAAAAGCGATTCAGGAAGGATGCAGAAAGATTATATAATAGAGACTGGATGACGCACAACATGCTTCCACGATAAACAGCAATACATTTCGTTCCAATTGGCTCCTGTATAGAAAGATCCCAGTTACACAGCACTCCCGTTGAGGAATCCATTTTTAGTTGTGATAGCAGAACAGAAACTGGATTAGACACAGACTGGGCTTATTTTGGTATCGAGATTTTCCGTGGGAAAATAAGAAGAACTTATGAATATTCGTGGGTGAAAGAGGAAGGATGCGGTCATCATATACATATTCACGTAGCGCGGGATTATCATAACGTCGTAAACGACAATTCAACAGAGGAGGATCCATGGGGCCCTTCCTCTCTCCGCATTTGCAATTGTTGTGTTGAACATTTTGTTGCTACATTTTCAACAAATAAAAACAGAGTGTACCTTCACTAAACAATCCACCATATAACGTTCTGGGAAAAAGGCTTATAATCTGCCTTGTATACATATTGTGAAGTGAATTAGTATTAATTCAGGCATAGGTTCCATATCTAGTGCAATGATAATTTTTTTTGAAAAATATTGTAGTCTCTATCAATTATGGATGATAAGCAATTAATCCATTCCCCATTTAAAAACATTGATCGTCAGTTCTAAAAAACGTACAAAGCATTTCAAAGATCAGAAATTTTCTACATAGATTATACATATAATTTATTTTTTAATGTACGAAAAGAAATCAAAAAAACTCCCCGTCAAAAGTATTGAAACACCCATAATTCTCGAGATTTTCCTGGTTTTTACCTTAATCCATACTTAGTTTATATTCATATAATTATTATTTATAAAACGTGAAACGTTAAGGATTAGACACATCAATGTTTTTCCCAGTTAATAACTGACGATGGAAATTTAGATTATTTTTTTTTTCAAATTTCCTTCAGTCCATGTTTATCATTCGTTTCGTTATTTACAAGTATGCCAAGACTAGTGGAAGCAGTCATTCAAGCAAGAGGGGCAATATATTTTATTAAATATAAATTAAACATTTAAAACTTAACAAAATGTAAATTTAAAAAAGTAAGTTTTTTAAAAATTTTTTTGTTTATTCGAAGAAATATTGTAATTTATTTTAATAAAAATTGTTTATTTCTAGGTTAGGATTGTTGATTATAGACTACAGAACCTTTCTTAATTATATGAAAAAAAAAATACGTTTTTATAAAATTAAAATATTTCAAAGTGTTGCGATACTTTTGGACGGGGAGTTTATATTGCTAACCACCTTAGGAGGCAAAATGAAAAGGACTTATATTATAAGGAAATTTTATAGAATTATTCTGTGGAAAATATTTTTTAAAAAATTAATTACAATAAATTTACATTGATTTGGAAAAAAATAGTTCCACTAATATTAATGAAAAAGCAAATATTTTTACTAATTTTATATAATTGTTATTATAACTATAAAGGTATTTATGAATAGATGGACTTAAATTATTAAAAACTTATTTATTTTTTCTAAAAGTATATTATTATTGTACATAAATGAAGTATATGTAAATTTAATTGTTACCTGTGAATCGATGATGGGACACAGATATACGTTTGAATCAATAATAAAAAAGCAAGAAAATTCTAAAAAAAAATATATAGAAAAATAAATATGTTTCTCTCTTTCCGCTTCGCTTCCGAGTTATATTGTGCAGGGGAATTCTTGTTCGGGGAAGTTGCTTAAACAGCAGAACCTAGTGGAACGACCGCTCTTGTTATATCGACATCCTTTTTGTTGAATATAATTTGTTTTTCTTTTTAATAGCAGCGAAGAGAATATAAATGAGTTCATTTTTAAACACACCCTTATTAGCAGTTCTGTATGTAATTTTTGTTGTTCCAAAGAGATATTATAATAAATAATTAAAGATAAAACAGCTGTTAAATTGCATATATATATATATATATATATATATATATATATATATATATATATATATATATATATATATATATATATATATATGTATATATATATATGTATACATGCGCTGGTGTGTGTAATTTATGTATGAATGTGTATGAGTGGGTATGGAATAAGCATACGTGTTGTGAGGATTGGATACGAGAAGAATTGGGAGGGTCAGTGGTACTCCGTTGATCAACTCAGTATGTCCAAATATGTCTGACTTTTGAAATTAATTGGGAGTTTTGAACGCTTGTAAATGTTGAGCAGTCGTAAAAGACGAACTGGTTCTTGTCGATTAAGTTTCGAAGTGTTATTTTAATTTGTAAAATTTTAATTTTTTTAAATTTTTATTGAACTCGATTAAAACCTACCAACGGGTAGTTTTGTTACAAGTCATTAAATCCACAATATCTCAAATGGACTGTATGTATTTTATATAAATATTTATGAAGTTCAGTTAATATTTAAATTCAATTTTTAATATATTTTATAGCATTCACTTACATTATAGAAAACTCATTCAAAAAATGAATTAAGGTTTAATTATAATTTGATTTTTTTTTTTTTTTAAATATTTGTTTTAGAATTAAAATTTTAATTTTTAATTTTAAAGTTTACACAGTTATCCAAACGCAATATCAAAAATTAAGTAAAATGTCGATATGCGAAGAAATCTCACGAGCAAATTAAACAATATAACAAAATATTTTAGGTTATCAATAATATTTTTTTTTTGTTTAAATATATTTCCATTATCTGGTTTATGATCAGTGCAGGGTTCAAAAATTTAATTTTTGTATTATTTAAGAAATTGATGCAACTAAGCAAGCGGACTCTGGTAATAATAACTACAATTTATTATTAAGTTTAAAAACATTCTTAAATAAACTGCTTTATTCTGTTTTTTTAATTTTTTAATAAAATACCAAAATTTATTTTCCAGATGAACCCTGGAATATATCAATTTTTTTTTGTTTGTACGAATGTCCGTGCATAACTTAAGAATCTGAGCTTGTATTTATTTAGTATGAAAATAAATAAAACAAATTTAAATATTTTATCCACCTTCTCCGAACCCCGGCAAACATTTATTTACATAAAGTAAAACAAATATTTGCGTTACCTACAATATATATATATATATATATATATATATATATATATATATATATATATATATATATATATATATATATATATTTAATATACATTTATTGAAATTTACAACTGTACAGAATATACATATCAAGTAAATGTATTGACAACGATTATAATAACATGATAAAACTTGAAATGAACTACTCATCAGTAGCACTTTATTAAAACTTCTACACTAGAAGGTCTGTAGGCCATCTTCGTTTCAGACACCTCGGAGGATTATCAAGTTGGAGTGGTAAGCAAGTTGAGAAACTAACGGTTTTGAGTGATTATGGAGCTTACTATGAAAGGATAGGTAGCTTGGGTGGGCTAAATAAGCAACATATGGAACACTAAGATCTTTATGGATAAGTTAATTGGTGACAAAGTAAGGAGCATTTAGGATTTCACGAAGGTCTAATCACAGTCTTGTATATAAGTCTTTTGTAATTAATTGGGAGCTTTGAACGTTTGTCTAGTAAGTGTTGAAGTAATCTGAAACGACGGGCAGTTTCTTGTCGTTTTAGCCTTACCTACAAAATATAACGAAATATTTGGCTAGTGATTTGAATAATCACACATACGCTAGATTCTTAATTATTTTTTTTTGTTTTTTAGGGAGTTATAACCATTAACTTTAGAATACAATACGAAAACAGGAGAATTATCTCCGTAATAATAAATTATATTTTTTTAAGCGTTTTTATCTTCAATGAAAGCTGCAGTTTATAATATTGTATGTTATATAAATACCGATTCTTTTGCAATCCAGCTCAGACGCGATTAACCAAATCGCCTCTTAAAAAAATATATAATATAAAAAAAAAAAAATGTTTTCTTTTATGAAACATAATGACAGTCGAGAACAAGAAACTTTTCACAACTCAGGAAATCAATTTCAAAATCATTTTATTGGTCACTAGACTGCTCTTGTTTATTTTCTACGAACTTTATATTACTTTACTTAATCTAAGCTGATCTAACAAGAACCTTTAAAACATCTAATAGTAACAGTCAAAAAAATATATCCATATATATATATATATATATATATATATATATATATATATATATATATATATTTACATTTTGGACATGGTGGGGGCAAGGTTGAAATTCAGATTCAACAAAACAAAATATAATAATCTGTTAAAAACAACTTTAATTCTTTTTTCCAGCTTAACTTCTTGTTTACTGGACTTTTTCTGGAACACCAGCTTTTTTACAATGAACATTTAAAAATTAAAAAGTATAAACTTTGTTTACATCCTGTGTGGTCTCGATTGTTCTTATAATTAAGACTAGAATCGTTAATTCACATAGTTGTGCGTTTTTTAAAATTTTACATTGTTTGTTAGAGGAGTGTTCCGAAAGGAGCTATTGTACTGAAGTGTCTACTTCCGTGATGGGAAGTCAGCAACAACTGGTTGGCATGCATTGACCGGATTTTTATGCAATCGTTGAAGTATTTACGGAAAAAAAAATGTGTATTTATCCAAATTAGTTTATTAATAAAATAATCAACTCAGTTTTTAATTATGTGTATAATATAACATATAATTATTCATGTATTTGGATTTTTTTTTTCTTATCAGAAATAATTATTGTAAACAATCATAAATTATTAAATTAAAAAAAAAAAAAAAAAAAAAAAAAAAAAAACCAGTGCCGTCAAAATAAGACTGATTGGGTTACCACGTTCTGCAGTAAATTCAACATTTCTAAGATTAAAAATTAACGAATGAAGAATTTAGTAAACTATCACTGAATAATGATCTATACTAAGAGAAAGATAAATAGAGAAATAAAAATTCTAAAAGAACATATAATCAAAAATAAATAAAATTAAAATTTTATAAAATTATTTTTGGATATTGGAATGTATCACCACATGTCTACATATTAATGTATTTTATTTTTTAACTTTATTTATCAATTTATATATATAATTAATATAAAAATATAAATATATACTTAACTATTTATACGTATGCGGAATATTAGGTTTTTTGGATATTAATGATTAAGATCAAGAATGTATTGCCGTCAGAAGCAAGGGAAAAGCCACACAAGGATCCCGAAAATAAATCTGAAAGTTCATCATATATATTATATATATATATATATATATATATATATATATATATATATATATATATATATATATATATATATATATATATATATATATGATTAGTATACCTTTACATTAATTATGTTTCATATCAAACATATATGACCCTCCTGCAGCCAACAGATCTCTATAAATTCGCATGCCAACCCTTCATTGCTTATGTCTATTGTTAAATCTTAATGATTATATGTGATACTGACCATATAAATTCCTTGAATAATTCTTAATTAAGGCTTAATAATAATTTTTTTTAAATAATGTTAAAGATGCTCTAGATAATTTGTATGACTAGGTTAGGCTTTGAAAAGCTATTGAAATATAAAATTTGTGAAACCCAATTAAGATAGATAGTTTGATTCTTGGATTCCGTTTAAAGCATATCTTCTATTTTTCATATTTTTATATATGTTATAACCTCCCCCCAAAAAATAAAATAATACACATAAGAAATTTATAGTTCAATAATTTATTTTGGCATTGTACTCCTTAAAAAAATAATTTTTAGAAAAAAAACAAAACCGACTTCAAGATTAAACCTACATATATAGAACTAAAAGTAAAAAATAATATTTTAGTTGCTTCGAAACAAAGAGAATTAAATGACAATCAACGAAAATATCGATACTTATATACCTATTCACAATTAATGATAAGTTATTTTTGGAGTCGGTGCCAACAAAAAAAAAAAAAGAATCCGAAAAAAAAGAAAAAAGAATAGGTAATTGTAAAGATTCCTCACTATTTCATCACCGCCACACGCTGTCTCGTGCCATTCAAACGTTTGTTGCAAATGCAGGATTGAAATGCCCTCCTTGGCTGGCACCGACTCTAAAAATAACTGATCATTAATTGTGAATAGGTATATAAGTATCGATAATTTCGTTGATTGTCATTTAATTCTCTTTGTTTCGAAGCAACTAAAATATTATTTTTTACTTTTTAGTTTTATATATGTAGGTTTAATCTTGAAGTCAGTTTTGTTTTTTTTTTTTAAATTATTTTTATTTTTCACTTTTTAGTGGTGAGTGTATTTTTTCCGTCTTTTGACCCCTATTTTCAGTTAAACTTACTTTGCCTGAAATAGATTTATTGAAGTGAAATTTACGAGTAATGTACTTAGTACATAGATTTTGTTCGACTTATCGAATTTTGACACATCGATTGAGAGTTGTCTGTATAATTGAAATTTCTTCATAATCATAAATATGTTTAAAATGTAAGGTTATATAACAGTGATTTTTATTAACTGCTTTTTTTATTTTTCATAAAAAGTGCTACATTAAATTCAAAATATTTTTTATGGGACCACCTCTGAAGTATGCCCTACCGGTCTAAAAAAGAATCATCAAAATTGATCCAGAATTGACGGAGTAATCGCGTAACATACACACAAAAAAAAAAAAAAAAAAAAAAAAAATACAGACGAGTTGAAAACCTCCTCTTTTTTGAAGTCGGTTGAAAAATGTATTGTTCATCATCTCATTTATTAAATTAGGTATATAGGTACCCATTATAATTAAGTAATGAATTACCCAGACTAAAGATTTATATTTAACTGACAAGGGTATGTTTTGACTTGTAACACAGATTTGAATGCCGATTTTTGTGTGGGCAATAGGGACCTGTTTTATTGGCAGCGGATTTTATTAGAATTTTGTCATTTTTGGGAGTTTTTGAGCACCCTAACAATGGTTTGTGTCTTGAGCACAACGAAAGTAGTTCTGTTTCAAATAATTCGGTGGGAGACCACCCGTTTCGAAAGGGGCGATAAAAAATATTTTAATTCTGAAAAAAAGTTCACATTTAAGAGTTTTATGGTGCGTTGAAACGAGATTTGAGGTCAGTTTTCCATGAAACAAATTTTCCACTAATTTACAGCGGATTTCATTGGATTTTATTTTTTTTATTTTCATTTTTTGAGTTTTTGAGCACCCTAAAGCTGGGTTGTATCTTGAGCATAACGGAAGTATTTCTATATTAAATAGCATACAAAACTACAATTTCACGTGAAAGAATCATGGCAGAGAGCTGAGAAAAAAAATAAAACGTGACTTTCATATTTTTTTTTGTGCTCCCAATGCTCATGGGTGGCTATGGCGCTAGTTTTATACAATTATAGGCCAATAATACCCACACGAAAATCGGCATTCAAATTTGTGAGTTACAAGTCAAAACGTCCCCTTGTGAGTAATGCTCGTTAGTCTTTCTTCAAAGCATGAAAGGAGTATTACCTAAACTCTTTCAAATTTATAATATAAGTGAACTGTAATTATTTTTTGAATATTTAGTAAATAATTTCATGACAAGTTTGACCTTGTTTCCTAATGAATTATGACGTTGTGTAAGCTTGACTAATCTTCGTAAAACAGAATCCATATTTTGTAATCGATATTTTAGACAGTTATTGGAAATTAATTTAAAAGATAATTATTGGAAATACCTCATATTAATGTCAGCATATTCCTCCGGGAGACGCCTAGCCGCCAAAGCTACCTTCAACTACCTGTCACATTGATATGCACATAAATAAAGCTATAGTGTCACGTAGAAATTACTTTTTCATTTATCTAAATATGATTTTATCTAAATATCATTTATCTAGGACCTTAAAGTAAAAATATTTCATCATTTTTATATCAGACGTATCTAAAAAAACTTGAGTTGTTTGGTCTATCATCTGTGTATAAAACCTCACGAAACTCCAAGCGTTGGGGGAAAAGAAGGTGTTTAATGTTTTGTTGGCAATTATCCAAGGACCCGTCTTCATAAACAATAGAATTTTTAAAATCTAACGAATCAGTCAATATCAATATTTAAAAAAAGATTGTCTTTTAATATACGTTATTAGAGACACAAATGATTTAAGTACGATTCAGTTTTTAGCATGGGACATGTTTTACCTGTGACCTACTTGGTCAAAAGCGATATAATCCAGTAAAATAAGGGTTTGCCGAAGAAAAAACTGCCGAACTTTTATTCTCAACGGATTTTGATGTTTTTTGGGGTGCTGAATCCGAATATGAAGTTTACTACCACGGCATACGTCTTCTTCATATCCAAAATCTCAAAAAAACGCCCAAAATGTCGGTTAATTTTGGTATTTTATCTGTAAAACGAAAACGTAGCTTTTTTCGAAGAAAGTCTTTATATATATCAATTATAGCTGGGATTATTACCTACGAAATGAAAAAAAACTACTTCGAAATCGGACTATTTACCGCGAAGCTATGGTCTTAAGTGTAGAAATTGGCCACCTGGCGGTCAGTCACTCTTCTTCGCGAAAACATGTTTGTCGCGCATTTTTACTCCGAAACTGTTTGTCCGATTCAAAATTACTTTCTTTAATCTTAAAGCTAATTAAATTTACTATTAGTATATTAAATATGAAGTTTTAATAATGTCTCTTAAAAGCATGCTAAAAAATCCGTATTGTTGTGAAAACCACGTTTTATTTGCACATTTTTCAGTATATCTCCGAAACTATTCGTCTGACTCAAAATTTCTTATTTCTATCTAAAAGTTGTTTAAATTTACTATTAGACTCTATATGTGATATCTTTGGATCACCCTGTTTTCGAGAAGTTTTCCAAAAATATTACGATATTGAAGGCATTACTTTAGAGAGTAGCCGAAAGATTTTATATCATGCAATAATAAATAGTCATGTTTAATTTTTTTTTTCTTTAGATTCCACCATCTGGTGTATTAGCTGATTCCATCCCCTGAGCGTCGGTAGTTTTCTGAGATATGAAGCAGTGGAAGACCATGTTTATATTTTTATGAGAAAAAAATCTGTAAACGTATTTGAAACGGTTAAGATAGGATTGTCCATTAGCTACATAATATGGTGGAACGAAAGGACGAGGCTTTTTTTTTTCTCGTACTCTGTTTCATTCATCAAATGGCCTTGTGGAGACGTTAATGGAATTTTTTTTTCTAAGCTTCGTTCTTAAACTGATTCAATGTATTCCTGTGTTTTTATCCATTCTTTCAGGCGTTGTGCATTGTGGTTTTATGTACAGAGCTATATATATATTTTATTTTTTTTTTTATTGTTAAAACATGTTAACCATTGGTCGTTGGAATGGAAGCTTTGACTGCATGAATGATCGTATTCTCGACAGCTTGATTAGTTCGAGCAGCGGAGTTCAGAAAAATAAGAATAAGACAATCATCACTGTCCATAGTAGTGTAAATAAAAATTTTGCAGGATTATCCATTCCATTGTGCTGCATAATGTTGAACTGCTTAAAGAAAAGTCAAGGGCTGAATAATTCGATAATGATATGTTATCTAGAGTAAATAATGAAAGCACTAGATGGTCCATGAAGGTCTAGTATTTATGAACTAAAGCCTAGGTATAGGAGAAGATGTGGTGAAGACATCTTAGAGATGTCTTGAATCTTCATCTGAGGTGTTTGAACAGAATATAACTCCTGGGAGGATTGTGGATTGACGAATATTATGTTAACATAGACAGAAAAATCATTTTTCGGATTATTTTGTTACGTTTGAATTTTTCAAACATGCTAGCATTTTTATCTTGATTTTATTTATCTGACATCCCAACTCATCCTACCACTGTCCTCACAACGTATGCTGATGACACATGTTTATTATCAGTATACAATGATCCCTTCATTGCCTCCCAGGCATTGCCTCATTGTAACTATCCTAAACATTCAAGGATAGTGTCAAAAATGGAGAATCAAAAGAAACCCAAAAAAATCTCACCAAATAACCTTTACCCTTCGTCGTAAACCTACGACTTCCTTTCCTATAGAATCCTTCAATGATATTCCACTAATTCCTGTTGAATAGATCCGCTACTTAGCACTCCACTTGGACAAACGTCTCACTTGGAATCCACATACATACTCTTGTTCTCTTAGAGAAGATAATCATGGAAACTATGTCTCACCTAACTATCGAAAATATAAAAGTATACAAAAATATGAAAGTATCACTCAACTCGTACAGTTAATGAGCACATACCTTCTTAATCTATACATTTATATGGGTTCAGATAGACGCCGGTCCTTAAATAAATTCTATCATTATTCTGTAATCATTAAGTCGTATTGTAACTGACCTTAAATGACATGCAGTTGATTTCAATAAAATAATATTGTGTTGCGCCTTTGAATTAGTTTCTGATTTCTGGACCTTCCTAAAAATGGCTAATGAAATTCATGCAGTTTTCACAAAGACATATAATGTACGACAAAATTTTTTTTTTTTTTTTTGTAATAGGTATTTTAGGCGTGATATCATTCTACCTCTTGTCCCCCGTTTAAAATGTGGGCTGGAGGGATTGTTTATCTTAAAAATAATAAATTACTTAAATGTTGATATAATAATGAATTAAATCGGTATAGTTTAATCGAATAAAATGGAAATATTCAATTAAATGCAAGTGAATTAATAATTAACTAACGAGAACGATATAACTAATGATAGAGCACTGTTTTCGCGTGGGCATTCGATCATTAGTTCGTGAGAGCTCTTATCTCTTCGGTGTCAAAACAAACTTGCTACTGACTTTTGGATTCAAATAGATAAATCATTTTTGAAAGATTGGGAAAAAATATAGATTTTTTTTTCTCTTTTTATTTTGGTAACGATTGCATAAAACATCTTAGTAACAAATCGTCGAATTCGAATTCTCGATTTTTTTTTTTTTTTTTTTTGTAACTGATTCTATTCATATGAATGTATTTTTAAGATTTAATTTAATTTTAATTTTTTTATTTCTACGATTATTATTTTTTTTTATATCTATATTATTTATTTTATTGATTATTTATATATTTTTTTCACTCTATGTATTGTATAGTTTGAGTTACTTTGTACCTTATTTTATTTTATTATTATATTAAATTTTACTTCATATCTTGTAGTTAAAGGTTTTTAAAAACTTAATTATATACATATTTTTAATTTATTTTTATTGGATATATTGTACAAATAGATTCATTGACTTCCACGTAGTTCATAAAATACTGTCAGCGTAAGAAAATTATAGCAATAATTAATATTATAATCACCGAAGTACTTTAATAGGGAGAAATAGTGTTGTTATTAATGACACTATTTTTATTACAATTTGCATTATAAGTTTTTAGTAAGTTAAAAATCACATTTTAATATACAATAACTCAATCTTATGAATATTTTATTGTCACGTCTGAGTTTATTTGGAAAACGGGCAGTTAAATTAAAATTATAATCACGTAGCACCCAGGTTAGGTTAGTGCTATTTAAGTTCGCTTGCTATCGGGAGTTGTAGTTACGATCTGAATCTATTGTAGATAAAACCTAAGCTATTCAGACAATTAAAGTAATAATAATCTAACTATAAAGATATCTTCGACATTAAGTGACCATCTTATTGGAGATTACAGAAGCTCACGTGTTGTTCAGGAAGTCGTGCTATTGAGGTCGTGTGAGCAAGTGTATAATATATTAACATAATATTTGTTTTAATGATGTTGACCGTTACTGGAGTTTCTTAAAGTACAAAGTTGAAAGTTACTAAATCCGCTGACGACCGCCATTAAAAATGGTTTGTTTTTCTCATGAAGAAGTGTAGAGAGCAGAAGTTTACAGCTTTAATCTTCCTAATGCAGTATTAAGTCCATTGCATACCATAAATATGCACCAAACATAGAATGGTTGCATTATGTTAAGTAGCCTTTTAACTAAACCTGTAAGATGGAAAATATTTGTGGTAGGTCGTAACCCAAATTGAAGAGTGGTAAGGTGTTTTGGTATCCGCTTGGAAATCGTGGAAAGAGGTGTGATAGCTAAGTGGATGAGGCACTGGACTCCTCCGGAACCTAAGTTCGATTCCAGCTGAGGAAGAAAAATGTTTATTATTTTATATCTACCATTGGCAGAGGCTGCGAAGGGTAAAAGAGTGTGCGTAAACCAGGGGAAGACAAAGTATATAAGACCTAGTGCAAGGGCAGGAGACTAACAATTCGTGTTGATGTACCAGCTAACGAATTATTAAATTTGAGAAATGCTATTTGAGATAACACCTGAGAAAATTCTCTCACAACACTGCGATATAGACATTTTTATTAAGCTCATCTAAACCTATGGATCGAAATATTGGACTAGTAATGAGGAGTGGGATATTCTTATATTTAAAAGGAAGATCTTTCGACGAATTAAATAATAATCAGTTATGTTGCAAATTAAATGATCGATTTGAATAAGAAATCACAGCATTCATTTAGACTGTTTCAAAGAAAGTTTTAGAGCAGGTTTAAGTGTCAGGAACTTCAGTACCTATTATTTTAAGTTCGAATCCATCCTGGGCGGGTAGACATTTATTTCGTGACCAACGGAACGAATCTTGGATCTTCCCACTCTGACTACTATAAGTAAGCCTAGATATACAAACAAATAAATTAATAGAATAAGAATCAATAAAGTTTTGAAAGTATTTTGGAGCCTCAGAGATTTGTTTTTCCTCGTGGGAAGGTCCTCAGTTTTGAGGAAAAAAAAGTTCGTTAGAGACATTTATATATATGGAGGCACCACTTCCAGTCAATATCATTTTCGAGACATGCATTTTCGTGGTAGTTCATTGTCATGAAAGTGAAACACCAACTTTATCAGACATTTTCCTAACCATCTGTCGATACATCCAAGGTTGGTTTCCTCATCCTTGTTAGAATTATACAAACTTTTCCTTGGCTTAAAAATTAATTTTTTAAAAAACCATTTATTGATATTCACAAATGTATAAATTATATGAAACAAGTAAATAAAGGATAATGGTTACAATAATATGAAGAAGTTGTGAAAAAAACAAAAAAAAAAAACGTTGTAAATCATTTTCTTCTTCTTGTAAATTCATCTTCTTCAGAACTACTTCCGAGTATTTGTGGAGTTAGTCCACTTTATACAACATTGCGCTTGGTACAAACTTTTAAGCACTAAAAAAAAATTATTGATTTTTGGCACTTAGCCCGGTTTTTACTTATGTATTATATATAGCAATAACATGCAAAGAACTACTCACTAGTAGCACTTTAATAAAAGTTCTACATTAGAAGGTCTCTTGGCAATCTTCTTTTCAGACGCCTCGGAGGACTATCGGAAATTGAGTGTAAGGTAAGTTGGGAGACTAGTGGATTCGAGTGGGTATGGAGTTTACTATAGGTATCTGGTTTAGGCCAAATCCATATGGAACATTAAGATAAAAATTTGTTTATGGTATATTAAGGAGCATTGAGGATTTTGCGAAGGATTCGAAATTTTAAGAATTAAAAGGTTTAGTGGAGCCCCAAAGCTCAACTTCGGTTTGTCCAAATGGTTCTAATTAATGTCATGTAAGTAAGTCTTTTGTAATTTATTTGGAGCTTTGAACGCTTGTGTAGTTGGTGTTGGAGTAGTCGGAAACGGCGAGCAGTTTCTGATCTTTTAAGATGTTATGTTAATTTTAGTGCTGGTATGTTAATTTTTTATTTAAAAAAAAAAAAAGTGAGTTACAGTACAAAAGATTATTCGCCAAAAAATCTTGTTGATACTGAGTTTATTAATCACGTTGCAGTTTTAATTATCTATTCAACTAGGTTTTAAAAATGGCAATAACGAGACTTATTATTGTCTATTTTGAAGCAACCGAATAGCCTTATTGGTGGAATATGAATCGAAGATGTGAACTGATGAATGATGAATGTAAGAGATTGAGACTTTTTTTTGTGATTCTTGAAGTACGTGACATGCGACGAAAAGCATTAGCGTTCCATTGCAGCCTGAGGCGCCATAAAATCGTAAAAGTTGTCCCAGAACGTCTGGGTCGATTCTGCACACTGGCCTTCAGGGTATATATATTGCTTGTATAGTATAATGTAAGTTATATTATATATAAAAGAATGTAGTTTCGGAAATATTATTATTTAGCACAAATTCGTCACCAAGCCTGGGCCGCCACTAATTAATAGCCTTTGCTAGTTTAAACTTGATTATTAGACTTGTAATAATTATCTTATTCGGAAAGACCTATTATTACATTTTATTATGTATACACAAACATAGGTATTATAATGTATTATTACTTCCCCTTTAATGATTGTTATGGTATTTTCCTGCAGGCATACTTTGTATACAATTCAGTACATTTTCCTTCACGTACAGACGAGGGATGGTCTAAACCGATATTTTTCAGCAACAGGGACAATCAATGCAGGCCCTAAAAAATATGTTACAAATACCTTTTATTTGTCTTAAGGTCAGCGTCTCTCCATACTCATAATCATTCACTCTAATAACGTTTTTCCTCCTCATAATCATATAACGTTTTTTATTATCCTCAACCATTTTATTCACAAAATACTGGTAGTTAAATCAAGATAAATTTTTTTTGGCTAATTATAGTTAATAAGACTTTAATTAAAACATTAATTATCAACAAGATAGTAAATAATTGGCAAATTATTATTTAAGATGTTAGATGTTTTATAGCAGCTTACATATTTTTTATTTGATTTATGACTAGCAAATATAATATAATTGCTTATGTATAGATTTCATATTTGAGTGTATTTTAATGATTATTAAAATTCACAATAATAAAATAAAAAAGAATGTAAGAGTGTCTAATACAATGAAGACCGGCTCACATTTTACCAGAAAATACTCGTACCAGAGTGGAAGTAAAAATACTGGTTTAGGTAAACGAGTATCTGGGAACAGGTAGAGATGGCAAGTAAGAAACACTAGCCTAGGGCAGTAGGCCCATACCTGTTACAAAATAACAGGTCCAGTATTTATAAACCACTACTAGTACAGGCTTCTGTAATTCTATATTACTGGGGAACCTCTCGGGTCGTCGGTGATCAAAATTGTTTTGATCATTTTACACCGAAAAAAAAAAATAGATGTTTTTCCTTTCCATAAAATGGGCCCTAGGAAATGAGAAAAAAAAAAAAATAAAAATCGTAAAGGTGGAAACTCTTATTTCATATCTGGATTTTGAAAATTCTTACTCACTGATGCATTTCAATTTAAGAGTAAATTAATAACAAAATATTACATCTAGAAAAAAAAAAAAAATGAATTTTTGGTAATTTTATTTTAATGCTTAAATTATCGAGTGGAATAGTCTTACAGAAAATTTTGAAGGCTGAATAATAAATTTCCTTCATTATTTTTTTCCGTTTTCATTGATTTATTTAGTTGTTAAATGCTATATACATATATACATATCTCACTTCGCGGCGTCTCCCCCTCTCACAAGAAAAAGATAATTTTTAATAATTATTGAAGTTTCATTTGTTAATTTAGTGTTAATTTAGAGTTTTAGTGTATTATTTCCTTAATGATACATTCACGCATAGCAGTAATTTTTAACCTGGTTTAAATAGCACTGATTAGGTGGTTGAAGATTGAAAATCTTTTTTTACAAACAATACCAAGAAGCAAAATATTGTCATTTTGATTCGATAATAAATTTTATTCAGTAGAAATAATTTTATCGATTTCATCTGGTTGGATTTTAATTTCTAACCGTAAAAGTATGACAGTGTGGCAAACCTCGTTTCTGCCACTCAACATTGTGAATTTAAATTTTAATTATTGTAAATTTAATTGAAAATAAGTAAATTTGTTTATTAATTTCAAGGTCTATACAACGCCGCACAGTGGGGCAGAACAGCCAAAAAGCGGAAAAAAACTTTTTCTCGAGAACGGTTCGTCCCAATGAGCTGTAAATAGTCTCATTCGATTCAGAAAGGAAAAATACATTAGAATTGCAACTAAATTGGAAAAATATATCATTATTTTCTTTAATAAAACAGAGATATTTTAAATTATTTTATAAAATTACATTTAACATAATTTTAATTTAATTTAACATAAGTGTATGCTAATTTAACTTTATAAAAAAAAAATAAACAAAAAAATTAGTTCCCCTTTTTCAATAATCACATTTTTATGTCGATTAGTTCAGAGTAATTCATTATTTACCTACATAATAATTGATAAGACGGATCACATATCAATTGGAGTTCTTCTTCACTGATGGGGGAATTAGTTTTCTTTTAAGTTGAGGCCTCATGTACGTAATGCAGGGATCTAATGATTCTAGTAGCTTATGAAACATATTATAATATCAATCTTTTATTCATCCACTCATAAAATCTAGTTTTAAACTTATGTCTATTAAAATTAACCGATTTTAAATTTTGTTTATAATGAGGGGAAAATCGCTTATTAATTGCACAAAATTGTAAAGTTATCAAATCATCCGATTCCATAGGATACTTGTTGCTAACAAAAGTTTCTAATGTCACTAAAAAATACCTTACAGAGATCGGAATATCTTATTTTGATTCATAAAGTGAATGTATATGTTAACACTTTTTGAGAAGAAAGCAAACCTAAAACCGAACTGGAGTGTCAATTTTTTTTTTGGTTATGTAATTTTGATTAAATTTATCATATAATCACTTATTTGTATTACCAAAAAATGAATTTATCCATGAGCGTCTATAAGTGGAATAAGAAATAACTATTTCTCAGAAAACGCAAAATAAACTAAAACATCTACACCTAAATATTTTTTTGATCATTTGAGAATTAGATCACTTCATTTGTATCTATCTCTGAATCCCTTACTTTAGGATTAGTATATACAGTTTGTAAATAAACAAACATAGGGACCACGAACAGGTTAATCTTAACTTTGTAAATAATCGTTGATTCTTTTGCACAGTTGTCATCAGTTTTCAATAAAATTTATAGAGATATTAAGTAGTGGTATAAGCTTTATGACGATGGCAGTTTTTAACCGGAGCTCAGCTGAGCTTTTATTGTAGGACCACACATGTTAAACAGTTCTGGTTAATTTTTCCCTCTCGCTCTAGTATATTTTTTGATAATATATTTCATACATAGGACCAATCTAATATTTTTTCATTATTCTTTAGAGGTTGAACTACAAATGTTTATCTATAAAAATGTTTAGAGTTTCAAATGTTTATCTATAACTTAAATAAATTTAAATAAATCCACAGTGACCCAAATGGTAGCTCAATAGAAATAGGCCATTTTGGGATGTAGTATTATTGTCCAACTTTAGAAGGCTTCGGAGTCGCAAATAAAAATGAAATTGAAAAAAAAAAACAAAAAAAAACTGGAACTGTTTGCACCAACTAATAATGAATACAATGGTCCATCAAACAGGACAAAAATAATAAAGTCGCTTTTAGAGTTTTTTCCGTGTTTGCTCCACTGTGCGCCGTATCTTTGTGACCTCTCATCTAGAATGTCGCTCGCCACCTATCGGTCAATTTTTAAACTTCACTGTTATCCACATATTTTTTAATTACAAATTTATTGAAAATCATTAAATTTTATTATTGCTAAAACTTCATAGGACTAAGAAGATTAAAATTTGGTTCAGATTAGTTCAGTAGTTTTCGCTGTTAGTGGTCACATATGAAAAATGGCTTGTCCTTTTATATAGTAGTACAGTTATGTGTGTGTGTGTGTGAATTTAAGTATTATTTTTTATTTGAACTTTAATTTGATTTATGCATTTATTTATTTTATTTTATTTATTTATTTTTTTATTTTATTATTATTTTTTTGGGGACATCTTCAATGATTTTTTTCTTTTCTCTAAGAATAATACGAAACTAAAATAAAAATTATTACATTTGCATTATAGTTATATAATAAGAAATACTACTGTATTTATTACTACAAAAGTATTATTACTGTTATATGAAACTGGAAATATGTAGCACATATGTGTAATGTGTCTTGTTTACACTCATGTATAAAATTGGACGGCGTTCAAAGGGATGTTAAAAATTAGCCTGGCCTGTATTCACCCTGTAAGGAATGAGTTTTTGAGCCAAGAAGTGGCTTGTAATTGAGTTATGAAGAGTGTTAATTGAGTGGTGATGATGAGATAATGAGCTTTTAAGTCTTCGAAAACTTTGGTAGGGAAGAGATGTTCGAGATTCGCTGAAGGAAGCTGTTAAAAACGTGAGACCAGAGGAGGCACTAACTTCCCAGTCTCATTTTCAGTTTTCTCCTGTATGTGGCTACTGTTTTATAATTTGAAAATATTTTGATTTAAGATTATTATTACTATAATTTATTACTATTATTTCAAAGCCAGTAATTTTTTTTTCTTTTTTTCATATCAAATAAAATAATTTTTTTTTCTGAGATAGTCTCCTGAGTAAAATGCAAAGGCAATTAAGCATGTTGTATTTGTTTGGCTAAATTACTTTTGAGCAGACAATAAATTTGATACAAGAGTCTTGATTGTATAAAAAATAATAAAATTAAAAACGATTTGCATGTATAGAAACATAAAAGGAAATTTACAAGAAACTACATATACATAATAGAAAAAGAGGGAGATAAATAATTTTAAAAATGGGAAAATAGACAAAAATAATAATATATGCACATTGATAAGAAATAAAATTAATAAATCCAAGCTATACTTGGCTTATTGGCCATCTGAGAAGTTAGCCAAGCTACTTCATTTACAAACTCAAAAATATTTTCGAACAATAAGTAATGTAATAAATCTAGATGAATCCAACTAATAAGAAAATTTTCGTATAATGTATTTGTTGTATTTGGTGTATAATTTTATTGTTCTTAAATCTGCCATTTTTGGCAATTCCTAATATTGCCATTTCATCCATTAAGTATATAAAAAATATGAATATAAAATCTAAGAAAAAAGTTTAATAATATTAAATATTATAAGATAATAATAATAACGATCCCTAATATATTGTGATTATTATTTATTGGTGCTACGTCCCAAGTTTTCCGGATCAAGTGCTGCTGCCTTCCAATTTCGGGTTCCAAACAGAATCCTGGCATCAGTAGCTACAGAATCTTCCCATCTAAGCTTTGGACGACCAACTCTTCTAGTTCCATACACTCGCTCACTTAACACCTTCTTCGGAATTTCTTCAGGGTTCATCCTTATTACGTGACCGGCCCATAGTAATCTGGCTAATTTAATGACATGCACAATATCTACATCTTAGTAAAGGTTCTTTAGCTCTTTATTTGTCCTTCCTCGCCAGGTTTGATTAAGGCATACAGGTCCGAATATTCTTCGGAGAATTTTCCTCTCAAACCTCAGGAGCGACAATTCAGTTGCTTTAGTCATTGTCCACATTTCTGAGCCATAGGTAAGGACTGGGAGGATCAGCGTCTTATAAATTCTAAGCTTCTCATCCCTGGACAGAGCTCTACTTCGGAAGTATTTTTGCAGTGAGAAATCAGATTTTTCGGTATAGCAAAAAAGGCGCACATAGAACGGCTTAAAACTTTTCATTCAGAATCCTTAGAATTATTGCAACCCTTGGGTAAATTTATTGTTTTAACAGGTGGGGATAAAAAGAGTACTATATTTTTTTAAAAACTATTTATTGATATTTACAACTGTATAAATATATGTACAATAAGTAAATTTAAGGAAATATTACAATGACTTGTCAATAACACGTGAAGAACCTCACTCATAAGTTAAATTAATATAAGTTTAAAAAAAAAATCTATATAAGCTCTTGGCCAACATATTTTCAGACGCCTCGGTCAATTATCGGGAATAGAATGGGAAGCAAGTTGAGAGTCTAGTGGATTATAATGGAGTTTACTATGAAAGGATAGGTATCTAGTTTGGGCTAAATCAGTAACGTATGGAGCATTATGGTCAATATGGATACGGTTATTTGGGACAAAGTAAGGAGCATTAATGATTTCGGATAACAAGGATACGCCTAAATAGGTCTAACTGACATGTAATCGAGCCTTTTGTTATTAATAGGTAGGCTTGAACGTCTGTCTAGTAAATGTTGAAGAAGTCGAAAACGACGAGCAGTTTCCTGTCGTTTTAGTCTTGTATGTGGATTCCATGTTAAACGCTTGTCTAGTTGGAGTCCTAGTTGGCGGATCTGTTCAACAGGGATCAATGGAATGTTATTAAAGGAAACTGTAGGACAGGAATTCGTAGGTTTACGACGAAGGGTAAAGGCTATCTGATAAGATTTATTTGGATTTATTTTAATTCCCCAATTTTGACACTATTCTTGAAGGTTTATTATATGAGATTGGAGTGTTTGGGATGATATAAAATGATCATGATTTACTGATAACACACCTGTGTCATCAGTAGACGTGGTGCGGACTATGAAGAGTAAAGTTAAAAAAAAAAAAAATTACAGAAATACTTATCATTCCAGTTATGGCTCTCCAAAATTTCAGAAGGAAAAGAAGCCCCTTGGTTTTAACTTACTGGATGAATTTCAACCGATTCGTTACTGGAGTATGGTTGCCAAGTTACCTTATGAGTTCGACCTGACAGTTGGAAATTTGGTTCAGCGCCGCAGTCAGAATTCATCTTCGGGTGCTACTTTGCGAGTTCCCCACCCCTCCCCCCGCCCCTAACTATAAAACAATTTGTGATATTTTCCTCCCTGATTAAGTCTCCCTCTCTTGTGATTAGCTTAAATGTTTACCCGATGGAAGCCCTTGTCCCTGCAAGGAGGGGGTGGAAAAAGCACTCCCACACATTCCTAAATATAGGCTACTTTTCCGGATTATTTCTTTGGCCAGGAATTTATTTCATTAAGGAGTTTTCCCCTGCTTCATAATACCTCTAAATTGATTAAAGCATTTAAAAGAGAAAAATAAAATGCCGCGTATGGATGATAAAGGGATCTCTTATTCAACTGCCGTGCTTTTATAATTCCCTGCTTGTAATGATGTTTAATAGAAGAGAATTATCTCCATAACTTCTAGGGAAATACTTGACAAACCTTTATCTTGATTTGCTATTCTCCTAAATTCATACTGCTTTACAGTAAAATTAAGTGTATGAATACTGAGGCTAAAGTATTGTTATTAATAATTATACTGGTTCATATAACTGACTTAATAACTCATCCCAGCATTTTATACAGGGTGAGTATCTGTTAGTGTAATAAAAAACAAAATGGGTGAAACTAGATCAAAAATGTAGAAAAATGCTCACCTTTCTATTCCAATCCGTTGCAGATATACGATAAATCAAAGACTTTTTTGAGGAAACCACATTTTTTACAATAAAAGCTGTAATATCTCCATTTTGTTTAAATATTTTTCAAATTTTGACCACATTTCCGGATTTAGCATTAAATCTTCTAGAAGTGCAGAGTACATGTAACCTTAAATTTGTGACCAAAAGAACAGAAGGTACAATTTCTATTATAACTTCACCGCTCACCGTTTATTGAAAAAACCATCCATAAAACTGCGAATCTCATAAAAACTTTAAAATTTAATCAGCTTTCGAATGATATGTTAAAAGTAATGATTTTATTTCGATTTCATGGAGAAATTTACTTTTAAAACCAAAAAAACATGGTGTTGTCATCTGGTATGCAAATCAGTTACTTGTGTAAATAAAAAAATATGATAATCCCTTAATTGAAATGTGCATTCTAAACATAATAAACTCTTCATTGGAATAAAAACCAAAGAAAAAAAAAAAAACTACTGTTTAATAGAAAATAAAGGAAAACTGTCAATAAAGCGACACCAGGTCAGAGGATTATGTTATTATAATTATTTATTTGTTATTATTGTTTAGGATTTATTTTATTAGATTTTCATTGTCAGATTTAAAACCCAATGATAATGAACATAGACCTCAATTTTTTCCGTTAGCGTCTGAATGCAGATGATATTGAAGAATACCACTTTTGAGGTGAATTTATAGATAGATAAGTCTATTTTTACAGGGGAACGCATTTCTACCTTTCCATGAGGGGTATCGTTGGTTTCTTTATCTTTGTATTGCTGTCGAATAGTGTTGCCCAACAGTCGAATAGTTTGCCCAACAGATTGAATGATGAGAATTACTAAGATTTGTTACAAAATATCCTACCACAACTTCACCACGATATTCTTCCTGAAGTTCGGCAAAATATGATTTTCCAATTCTTATTGTTTTTCTTTTAGAAATTTCTTTATTTTCTATTAAACAAAAATTATTTTCTTTGCTTTTTATTCTCATGAAGAGTTTATTATGTTTAAAATGCACATTTCCATTAAGGGATTGTCATAATGTTTTATTTACACAAGTAACTTATTTGTATGCCAAATGAGAACATCATGTTATTTCGGTTTTAAAAGTTAATTTCTCCAAGAAATCGAAACAGAATTATTACTTTTAACATATCATCCGAAAGCTGATTAAATATTCAAGTTTTTGTAAAATTTGCATTTTTGTGGATGATTTTTTGAAAAACGGCGAGCATTGAAATAATATAAGACATTGTAACTTCCCTAAATAATTTGAAGATAAATCGGTTCTTTAAATCCCAATTTTTTGTATTTTGTAAAATTGTAGGTTACATATACTCTGTTCTTATAGGAAATTTAATGTTAAATCCGAAAATGTGGTTAAAGTTTGAAAAGTATTTAAACAAAATGGAGATATTACAGCTTTTATAAAAAACGTAGTTTTCCCCAAAAAGGTTTTGATTTATCGCATATCTGCAACAGATTGGAATAGAAAGGTTTCTACATTTTTGATCAAGTTTCACCCAATTTTTTTTTTTTTACACACAGAGGTACTCACCCTCTATGTATATATATATATATATATATATATATATATATATATATATATATATATATATATATATATATATATCTATATATGGAATACTATCCTGTTTCTACACGACTTTGTCGATTACTTCACCTTCCTGATGTCTCATTATTATTTGAACTAACTTATGATTTATAGGAATAAAATGTATTGAATAACGTTCATATCAATTTAACCTCGACGTTAAGTCTTTATTGCTTCTATAGAACTATATCTTTTCGGGTCCTGGTTTTATGTTACAGTCGTAACAATTGTATTTCCTTCTGGAAACAAATCATTTGTTCTTATAAGGTGTAACATTATATATCTATATTCTCTTCCAATTTGAGCATTATTGTCACCTAATACAGTCTTTAGGGAACCATGAGTCTTCCGACCTTCATGACCCTTTGTTCTCAACCGTTTGGAGAGGCGATACGCTACAAAGAGATTTTCCTGGTTTTTACCTTAATCCATAATTGGTTTATATTCATATTAATATTATTTATTAAACGTGAGGCATTAAGGATCAGACACATCAATGTTTTTCCCTATTAATAACAAACGATGGAATTTTTTTTTTTTCAAATTTCCTTCAGTCCATATTTATCATTCGTTTCATTATTTATAAGTATTCCAAGACTAGTGGAAGCAGTCATTCAAGCCAGAGGGGGAAAAATTCTCATTAAATATAAATTTAAAAGTTAAAAGTTAAAAAATTAAAATTAAAAAAAGTGAGTTTTATAACTTTTTTGTTTATTGGAAGAAATATTGTAATTCATTTTAATAAAAATTGTTTATGTCTAGTTTAGGAATGTTTGTTATAGACTTCCGAACCTTTCTTTATTATAAAAATAAAAACACGTTTTTATACAATTCAAATATTTCAAAGTTTTGCGATACTTTTGACGGGGAGTTTGTGTCATTTAGAAAAAAATGGCTATGATATTGTATTATAATTTTTTTTTACTTTTATTGAGTGATAATTACAATCTGCCACGGATGTGGGCCATTGCCGAACATATAAAAATTATGTATTTTAATTGGAAAATTCTGAATTTGCACGTTCTGGATTTTCCATTACTAATTCAGAATTTCCAAATTCATTAACAGATTTATGTATAATTATACAGCTGTAAATGTCAATAAATAAAGGAGGAAAAAATTGCGTGTTTCCGAAAATAAGATTTTTGCACTTAACTATTCACAAGTGCCACAGATATATGACGATTTCGAAGTCTCATTGTTCGAAATTAGCAATCAGAGCTCATTAACTATTAATTTTGAGATCTTGGACACTCATTCGGTTCAGTGAACTGATTTGTCTTCCTTGTTCGGCTGTCCCTGTGCCTGTGGAAGATTGAGGGCCCACTTCCTTCCAGTATCTACTCCCATACAGGAGCTATACACAAGTTAAAAATAATTAATTAACTCTATCCACAACATTAATTGTTTAATTTAGGGGGGACGAGGAAAGGGTAATTAATTTCCTTTCCTGTAATTGACAGTTTATAGGAAGGCCTTACCGAGCCGGTTGGTGTAGAATGTCCGTTGTAGGTTAATTAGAAGGGTAGTTCCGTAGCTTATCATACATAAAAAATAAAATGTTTAAATGTATAGAAGCTTGGTTATGTACAATTCCGATAACATAGAGAGAGAGAGAGAGATATGCTTTATTAAGATAATAAAAACACATTGCTGTCCAACTTTATTGGGTTGCTATACAAATTGCAAACTTATCTATCTAATTATGGATAACAACATGCTTCACATTAAAATAGTAATAATAATAGTAATAGTAACTATTTATTTATATTTACAACTGTATACATTATATACAAGTAAATTTGTGTAAAATGATTACAATGACATATCAATAACATGTAAAATTACTGCTCACAAGTAGCACTTAAATAAAAATTCTACATTAGAAAGACTTCTTTTTAGCCTGGAAGGATTATCGGGAATAGAGTGTGAGGCAAGTAAGAAGACTAGTGGATTCGAGTGGGTATGGAGTTTACTAAAGGTATCTGGTTTGGGCTAAATCAGCAACATATGGAACATTAAGACTTTTATGGATAAGTTTGTTTGTGACATAATATGGAGCATTAAGAATTATACTAAGAATTTTGGATTTTAAGAATTGGATACAAGAAGAATTGGAAGGTTTTTTAGAGCCCCAAATCTCAACTCCGTAAGTCCAAACAGGTCTGATTACTGTCATGTAAATGAGTCTTTTTTTATTGATTGAAAGCTTTGAACGCTTGTCTAGAAAACGTTGGAGCAGTCGGGAACGGCGAGCAGTTTTTTCTTTTATGTATGGTATGACTAATTTATAAGTTTTTCTGTTATTTTCCTCATAGTCTCTACCAATCTCTTATTTTCTTATTTTTCTCTTCTTTTTTTATTTATTTTTATTATTTTCCCGTTTCAGCAATTAATATTATTCCAACCTAATATACATATGCACATACAATTATGCCTACAAACGAAAAAAAAAAGTATACATATATATATGCTATAAATTAAAAGATCAGTTCATTCTATCTTAAATGCCAATAAGAGTTTCGGAAATCTCCAAACAGTTCTAAATCCAGAATTAGCACAACCAATTTCATAATTATACAAACTGATTTCGGAAATCTCCATTTTCAGATTTTTCCAATGCGAATTCTGAATTCCCAATTCAAATTCAAAATTTTTCGTTATGCAGATTTTCGACTACTTTTTACCTATGAATATGGAGTTGACTGAGATACTTTAGAAGAATTGTTTCAATATTGCTAATAATGTGGCATTTTATTCGGGGCTGGAAAAAAAAAAAAAATAAAATAAACCAATCATACTTAGGAGTGTTTTCGATTCCATATCTTCATAATTTCAATGAAATAATTAAAAATTGACTTTGATGGACCATTCCTTTTTTTCTAAATCCAGCGGTCATGTCATATCCGTTGCTGTTTAAATTTGAGTCGGTCAAATGTTTTCCCAGCACTGAATAAAATGCTCCGTAATGCAATATTAACTATATGGAACAATTTTTTTTTAACCGCCCAAGCCTGATACATACACAGTTGGCATAAAATTCTCATTATAAAACATTTAGAAAAATCTGAATTTAAATTGGAAATTCTGAATAGCCTATTGAAAATAATGCAAAGCCTATATATCTAGGAAATCGAAATACTTTTCAACATCAACATCTCTAGTCAGAGCTTTTATGATATTTGAAAGCACAGTATACGCCCCCTTATCCGGCGTTATCGGCGCCGACGGCGAAAACAAAAGGAATATTCCGGATAAAGGAAATCATCATTATAATTAGAAAAACATATCGCTAATAAAAACAAATATATAGGGGAAGGTGCTGTACCTGTGGACAATTTTAACTTACCAATCTTTCTAATGTTCGGTGCTTTATTTATCTGAGTGGTTATTGTGCCATTAAATAAGAAATTTTAGGAACTATCGAACCCTGGTATCTTTATTTTGAAAAGTAATTTTATTTTTACTAATAAAATTAAAATAATGTCTTGTAACTTACTGATTAGTGTCCATAGGTACCTTTCACTTTGTACCTGTGGACACTAGTGGTTGTACCAATAGACATTCATTTCTTCATAGGTTTGTTGGGATAATTGAAATGATATTTAGAGAAACACATCAGCAATAATTTTTTATAAAATTTACTAAACTAAATAGAATATTTAAACAAGGAAAGTCGACTTGATTATTGAAGTAGAAGACCGACAGAAATAAATTTAGCGTATTAAAGTAAATAGGAACTTAACTTATTTTTAAACGTTTTAACAAAAATAAATCTTTTATTTACCCATAATTGTTATTAACGAGTGCCACAGATTTTTAATGGAAAAATCCAATCATTAGAGATCGTATCCATGAAAAGATGTAGGAAAATGTACTTGTTTACATAATCTCCCAGTGCCAGTTATAAAAGATGGCTATGGTAATTTACTTTTGATATCTCTTATTTCAATTTCATAATCAGTATCCATGTCCGGAAGAATAAATTTTGGGGTCATCATTTGATGAAATTTTCTTCAAGTAGCAAATGTTGAACGTGAACGAGTCTACTTTTTCTTTGATTAAAGCTATAAAATGCTTTACAACACAAAACATAACTCCCAACAGCTATTTCTTCAATTTCTTTGCCTTGTTCATAATCATTCATCAATTCATCCAAAAATTACAATATTCGCTTGATGGATCAGCCAAGATCACATTTGTGAAATCACCATCTTCACTAGTTGAATAGTTGGTTATAAATAGTGATCGGCCAGTTTTCTCCAATTAAAAAAAAAGGCCATACGAATAGTAGGTATCCAAATTTAGGCTTTTATATTAAATGCCTACATACTTTTCCGCAATATTTATAATTGAAATAATGAACTAATAAACAAGGAGAAAAATCTGTTGTACCTGTGGGCACTTTAACCATCTGTCCACAGGTTAAGCTGGCAATGTTGTCCACAGTTGCAACTGAACGCCATGTTGTGCGGAAAGCTCTGTTTCACAAAACCCGTAAGTGATAACTGATATGAAAACATATGAAGTTATGGTATATTTATCGGACAACCCAATGAAATATTACTGCCTAGAAAATTTCTGTTGATCTGACAATCTTGAAAACACATGTGCAACTGCAGGGAGATGCACTACCAACCTTCCAATTTTAATTTCCCTCCTCCCACTCTCTCTTTATTAAAAATGTTCACTGGTACAACTGTGCTTTAGGTATAGCACCTTCCCCTATATTTTTATTTTTTTAAGTTAAAAGGTTTTCAGTGGAAAATATGACGAGTATGGTGTGTAACCATTAAGACGAAATTGAACATCACTATCATATATTTGTTTTTCTTTTTACATTTTTTTGGTTAGTATGTCAATATCATTTTAATGTTGGTAATTTCAATTTATTGGTTGCTGATATGTAAAATATTAATTTAGTTTTATAAATTTTAAACATGTATGGTAAGAAATTTCCTTGTTAGCAAGGAAGTGTGCCTGTTAAGAGAGCACCGGATATTAAGGCGGGTACCTACTGTGTTCGCGAAGCACCAGCCCAGGCGAACACGTGCTCCGTTTTGATACACGATCGTTAAAGGAACAGCATGAGTCAGTGGGAAGTGCAACCTATATGTTTAATAACTATTTGGTTGAAGATTATAAAAGATCTCGTTTTTGAAGAGTTAAATTTTATGAAGAGAGAGCTAAAGTTAACTTACTGTTGAACCTCAGGCTTCAAGAATTCAGCAGGCACTACAAAGTATTATTCAAATGTCTTCCTCAAACTTTGAAAATCATTTAACCTTGGCAGCCCTGGCTATTCAAAGAAAAAAATACTTTAAGTTCTGAAAGGCTATATTGGCTCAGGATATTTTTGACTTAACATTATGATTTCTTTTCACTGTTGATAAATTTACTAGTTAACAGTATTTGTTCAAAATTTCAATGAGTAAATTTGAACATGAAGTTTTTGAAGTCATCATACCTGCATTAAAATATCCTCCGTCCCAACCATCCCGACAGAAATTAGGGGATGATGAATGCATGATCAAGTGTCTCCTCAAGTTCCAAAATGAAGTGAAGATAGTGTCGTTATTATGATCAATAATTCTTCTTGCAACCAACCAACCTGCATTAAAATACAAAATATAAGTAAACATACAACAATTTTTTTATTTAAATAAATCAAGCTTTACTGCAAATTGTTAAGACTAAGTACTTTGGTTTCGGTAACTATCAAATTTAATAATATATAATAATAGATGAAATTATAATAATAAAATAGTAATAAACTGATAAGGTCGCACGAATTTAAGCAGAGATGCGTTAATATTCAAAATTCTATTTAAACATATTTTTCCAAGTCTAAAAAAAGAACCTGCCTGTCGTTACAGACTACTTCAACATTTTCTAAACAAACGTTCAAAGCTCCCAATTAATTACAAAATACTCATAGACATGACTGTGATTAGACCTATTTGGACGTACGGAGATGAGCTTTCGGGCTCATTAAACCATCCAATTCATCTCGTATTCAAACCTTACAATCTAAAATTCTTCGAAGAATTCTCAATGCTCCTTACTTTGTCACCAATAAACTTATCTATAAAGATCTTAATGTTCCATATGTTGCTGATTTAGCCCTATACCTATCCTTTTATAGTAAGCTCCATAACCACTCAAATCCGTTAGTTTCTCAACTTGCTTCCCACTCCATTCCCGATAATCCTCTGAGGCGTCTGAAATGAGACCTTCTAGTGTAGAATTCTTAGTAAAGTGCTACTGATGAGTAGTTCTTTTCAAGTAATGACATGTTATAATATTCGTTGTCAATACATTTACTTGATGTACATATTTTATATAGTTAACATACAAAAAAAAAAACAACATAATTTTCAACGTCTAAAAATTGGTCAAATTCACCGCCGTCTCTGGTTGATTTTACACGAGTGATAAAAAATACTATGTGTTCCGAATGCCGTCCACGAACAGACAGCGTTTTCCTTAGAGTTCGAAAAAACCGACTGACAAGAGCGTTTTCATGTTTTCATGTATGGAAATTATTAATCATTGTTTTTTTTTATTTATATTTATTTCGATCGAATTATAAACTAGAAATGAAAGGAATACTCCAATTTTGAAGTTATTCGCCTATGAATACATCAGAAATCTTATTAAAATCTGCCCAAAACTATGTACTACTCGTAATTCTCTAAAATAGTTTGAAACAGCTCTCATTGAGAAACCTGGTTCTGAAGCTCAAAGTGACATCATTAGAAAGTTTGCGAGCAGTTGGTGGCACCTTGTACAAAACCTATTACAACCAGCACTATCATAGTTCTCCCAATTACTAGAAATATTATAGGACGTTTCAAAATCGTTTGATGGTTCAAAATTGATAAAAATTTAACTGGTTTATTTTTTTTTCTAATAGGGCATTTGTGAGTAGTAAATTTGTTGCTAAAACGAATATTTTCATTGTAAATAATAAAACTAAATTAATATTAAATCACTAAATTTAGTTGGGTAAGGAAGTGTAATGATTTCTTCGTAGCTTCTGGGGAAACAGAGAAATGAAAAATAGATACAGATAGAAAATTGAAAAAAGATTATATAGAAATTAATGCCATAATAATGTGACGAAAGTACCTTAACATGTTGAAATAAAAAAAAGTGGTATACAAATAATCTTAAATGCAGTATGCTCTAATAATATTAAAATATTATATATTACTATAGTTTTAACCAATGATATAACAGTCGAACATGATTATCGCAAAATAATATTTTTTTATTTCAAATAAAATATCTTAGCAGTAGACATTATTTCAGATACAAAATAACGTATTTTTTTTCTTATGTTTCACTATCTTTCAAGGCGGTTAGGATATGAATAATAAGATTATTTGGAAATTATAAAAATTTGAAGGAAATGCCTTAACATGATCTAAAAAAAAAAAAAAAAAAAAAATGTTTAACTTATTTGTTTAACAATAAGTATTTTGTATTGTCGCATGTAATTAATAAGTATTATTTCCTCAATGACATTTTACGCATAGCAGTATTTTTTAAATTGGTTTAAATTGCGCTGGTTAGGTGGTTGAAGGTTACGTAATAGCATAATTCGACATCCAATTTAAAATTTTAAAATTCCCATGAATTATGAGTTTTATGCACAATATCAAAAAGGAAAGGGTCGGAATTTTGATTTGTAATAATATTTATTTGGCAGAATTAATTTTACTGATTTCACTTCATTGGGTTTTAATTTATAACCATTAAAGTATTTGACAGAGTGGCGAACCTCGTTAATGTAATATACATTTAAATTTTATTATTGCTAAATCTTCCTAGAACTATAAAAATATAATTAATGTAGTTAAAGTTTGGTAGCGGTAAGTTAAGTAGTTTTTCCAATGAAAGCTCTATTGTGGAATATCGCTACCCACATATCGGTCGATTTTCAAATTTCACTGAGATCTACATGCTGTTCTACATATTTAAATCATTTTTTTTTAATAAAAAAAATAAAATAAATAAAGACTAAAAAAAAAAAAATATATATATAAAAAAATCCAGTAATTGGTGGTTTTAAATACAAGTTATATCAAATCTTTTTTAACAATTTAATTTAATATAAGTAAATTTCAAGCTCTATATAACACCGTACCTTTCACGTAACATCTCATAAAGAATAAAGCGTGCTACATATTGGTAAATTTTTAAACTTTACTATTATCCACATATTACCGCTTTCATTATAACTGATTAATTGAAAATTAATACATTTTATTATTGCCAAATCTTGTTGGAAGTATAAAGATAATGTGGTAAAAATTTGGCACAGATTGGTTACGTAGTTTTAGTGGTTAGTGATCACAAACGAAAAATGGCTTGTCCTTATATACAGGGTGAGTATCTCTTAGTGTAAAAAAATTGGGTGAAACTAAATCAAAAATGTAGAAGAATGCTGCAGACCTTACCTTTTTATTCCAACCCGTTGCAGATCTACGATAAACCAAAGACTATTTTGAGGAAACCACTTTTTTGACCATAAAAGCTGTAATATCTCCATTTTGTTTAAATATTTTTCAAACTTTGACCACATTTTGGGATTTATTATTACATCTTCTATAAGAGCAGAGTACATGTAACCTTGAATTTTACAAACTTGTAACCGAAAGAAAAGCTAGATCTTTACCTTATTTAGGAAAGTTACAATGTCTTATATTACTTCAACGCTCACCGTTTTTCGAAGAAACTATTCACAAAACTGCAAATCTTACAAAAACTTGAAAATTTAATCAGCTTTCGAATGATATTTTAAAAGTAATGATTCTGTTTTGATTTTATAAAGAAATTTACTTTTAAAGCTGAAAAAAACATGGTGTTCTCATTTGGCATACAAATCAAAAAAAGCAAAGAAGAAATTGTTTAATAGAAAAAAGGGAAAATTGTCAATAAAGCGACACCAGATCACCAGTGATATTCAGATATTCACCAGAGATAGTCACCCTATATAAAAGTATAATAGTAAATTATTGTATTTTTTCTAAGTTTAAATTATAAATTCAATCGTCTCCTATTATCAAACCTTCTCCTCCATCCTTGATAACTGGACGAGTAGACTGGGACAAATTCCGTTCGACTTTAGAAAACCATATAGACTTAAAAACTCCTCTAAAAACATGTCAACAAATAGATGCGGCAATAGAACATCTTACTAAATCAATACAAACCAGCATAACAGAAAATACCTCACAAAATAGAATAATACATTCAGAAGGGATGGTCTTACCTCAATATATTCGGGTTTTACTGGTAGAAAAACGACGAGCTAGAGCCAAATGGCATAGAACTCGATACCCAACTGACAAAACCAATTATACCAAATTAACTAACAAACTTAAATCAGAACTTAAAAAACTAAAATTTGACAATTTACAGAAACAAACTGAACAACTATCTATTTCCGACAAATCATTATGGACCACGACCAAAAAACTTTTAAAGTTCAAAACCTTCAATTATCCTCTCCTTACTCCAGCTCAAACCTGGACCAAATCTGATTCGGAAAAATCACAAGTATTTGGTGAACAATTACATAATACTTTTAAACCTCATTCTGACATCCTAAATCCTATCCATGTAGAATATATTGAAGCAGAACTTACTATTTCTCTCCAAATGACCCTTCCTCCTAAAGCCTTCCACCCGTCAGATATAATATCCATAATCCGTAGATTGCCCTCCAACAAAGCTCCTGGACATGACCTTATAACCTCAAGAATCCTCAAAAGTCTTCCAAAGAAAGCAGTACTACTCCTAACTTATATTTATAACGCTATCCTCCGTACTACATATTTTCCCAATTCCTGGAAATTATCAATTATTAAAATGATCCCAAAACCTAAAAAACCGCCAGAAAATCCTTCCTCATACAGACCTATTTCTCTCCTACCTATCATGGGCAAAATCCTAGAAAAGCTCCTTTTGAAACGCCTTTATCCCTTCCTCGATTCCAATCACATTATTCCTGACCACCAGTTCGGATTTCGTCAGTTTCACTCCACTACCCAGCAGTGCCATCGTGTGGTGGATGTTATCTCATCTGCATTGGAGCGCAAGATGTATTGCACGGGTGCCTTTCTAGATGTTGAACAGGCGTTTGATCGGGTATGGCATTCAGGACTGCTTTATAAACTTCGCCAATTCCTTCCATCTACATATTTCCTCATCCTCCGTTCCTACCTTTCTGATAGAGTATTTAAAGTTAATCACAATTCTAAATACTCATCTATCTTTCCCCAGACCGCTGGTATTCCTCAAGGTAGTATCCTGGGTCCCATCTTTTATACAGTGTATACAGCTGATATCCCAACCCATCCTAATACTATCCTCACAACCTATGCTGATGACACCAGCGTGTTATCAGTCAATGAAGATCCATTTGCTGCATCCCAGACACTCCAGTCACATATCACTTCGCTTGAAGAATGGTGTCATAACTGGAGAGTTAAGATAAATCCTAGCAAATCCCAGCAAATAACCTTTACTCTCCGTCGAAAACCTACCTCATCCTGTCCTCCTGTTTCCTTTAATGGTGTACCGCTAAATAATGTGGAACAAATACGATACCTGGGATTTTATCTGGACAAGAGACTTACCTGGAACCCTCATACAAGATTGAAAAGACAAGAAGCTGCACATCGATTTCGACTGTTACAACACTTACTTGACAAACGTTCAAATCTCCCTATTCACTACAAAAAACTCATCTATATGACGATTATCAGACCTATTTGGACTTACGGTATAGAGTTATGGGGATCCACCAAACCATCGAATTCTTCCCGCATCCAATCACTCCAATCCAAAATCCTTAGAAAAATCCTTAATGCTCCTTACTTTGTCACAAATGAAATCATCCACAAAGACCTTAATATCCCATACGTCGCTGATTTGGCACGAACCAGATACCTTTCCTTTCATAATAAACTCACTCCTCATCCAAATCCACTTGTTGCACAACTTGCTTCCCATTCCATTCCTGGCAATCCTCTGAGGCGCCTGAAAAGAAGATGGCCTCGGGATCTTCTTTTGTAAATATTCATTAGAGTACTACCAATGGGTAGTTCCTCTTCAAGTTTTATTCATGTTATTATATCTTATATACACCGCATATTTACTAGATGTATTTTGTAATACAGTTGTAAATTTCAAATAATAAAAGATAAAAAAAAAAAAAAAAAAAAAAATCGTATTATTATTTTGATATTTCATTCAAATTTATAAACACATTAATTTGATAGTTAAAATTAATTTGACATACCAATCCATAAATTTTTAATCCCTATTTAGACAACATGTATTTGCTACATCAGACAATTTATTTAATTTTTTTTTATTTAATGGAGTTAAAAAAGTGATGTGGTTGGTACATTTTAAACGTACTCAAACAATATTACAAGACATTTTCTTTTCTCTTCGAGTTCAATTCATTAAAACCTTCTCACAATTCCGCTGAAACCCAGGAGCGGTTGAGACAATGAAGGAGATGAAGAGGTTGGTTTCACTCTATCTGATTAGAACCTACAGATCGACAACGGAATTGCATGACATCACCGACCACTGACAGCTCCCATTAACAATTTCCCACTAAATCGTGCTAAATTTCAAACGTCCAAATGGTTTGATGAACACCTGGATCCCTGTCAGTTCCACGCCACCTTTCCGCGAGCAAACTAGCCCAATGAAATTTGTATCTATGAATAATATACACTTCAACTAATTAATTTACTCGGGATGTTAAAACCGAACGTCAATTGTAGAGAATCACTTAGCTTACACATTCTATTACTTTCCTACGCTAACTAGAGACTACAAAATGGTGCAAAGAACTATTAACATTATTTTTTATAATGAGAAAATGCTGAATTTTATACAGCAATTAGAAAAAACAAAACAAAAAAAAACATGAAAAATATTTAAAAAGAACATTACATACCAGATTTAAAAGACAAGTAACTGCTCTTCGTCTCCACCTACTCTAACATTTACTAGAGAAGCGTTTAGCGCTCCCAATAAATTACCAAAGACCTATTTGGACATACGGAGTTGAGCTTTGGGGTTTCACAAAACATTTCTATTCTTCTCGCATTCAATCCTTAAGATCTAAAATCCTTCATAAATCCTCAATGCTCCTTATTATCTCACAAATAAACTTAGCCATAAAGGTCTTAATGTTCCATATGTTGCTGATTTAGCCCAAACCAGATACCTTTAGTAAACTCCATACCCACTCGAATCCACTAGTCTTCTTACTTGCCTCACACTCAATTCCCGATAATCCTTCCAGGCTAAAAAGAAGTCAAGAGACCTTCTAATGTAGAATGTTTATTTAAGTGCTACTTGTGAGCAGTAATTTTACAAGTTATTGATATGTCATTGTAATCATTTTCCACAAATTTACTTGTTGTATATAATGTATACAGTTTTAAATATAAATAAATAGTTTTAAAATAATTATTACTATTTTAATGTGAAGCATGTTGTTATCCATAATTAGATAGATAAGTTTGCAATTTGTATGGTATAGCAACCCAATAAAGTTGGACAGCAATGTGTTTTTATTATCTTAATAAAGCATATCTCTCTGTCTCTTTCTCTCTCTATGTTATCGGAATTGTACATAACCAAGCTTTTATACATTTAAAGAAGTAAAGTCAAGTCAAGAGACCTTCTAATGTAGAACATTTATTGAAGTGCTACTGGTGAGTGTTCTTCGAATGTTATAAACATGTTATTGTAATCATTTTCCTCAAATTTATTTGTTGAATAAAATGTATAAAGTTGTAAATATCAATAAATAGTTAATATATATATATATATATATATATATATATATATATATATATATATATATATATATATATAAACTTCATCCAGGCGTCAAGCAAAATTTATAACAATCTCTTGGGTTTTTTTTTCCTATATTTGGTATCTATTGAAGTAATTATCTAAATTTTCAAAAATGCAAAATTATAATTCTTGAACGGTTGAATTGATTTAGATAAATATTGAGTTTTTTTTTTTTTCATGTACATTAAAAAAAATGTTGAAAACAAAAACACAGCATAACCTCAATTTGTTTTTGGTTTAAAATTATATTTTCAGTCGGAATTTCATTGCAACTACCAAACTTTTTATTACTCTCTTCTATGGTTAATAAAATATTGTTTTTTTATTTTATTAACCATAAAAGAGAATAATAAAAACGTTTGGTAGTTGTAATGAAATTCTGACTGAAAATATAATTATAGTATATATATATATATATAGATTATATAAAATATTATATAAAATAAAATATTATATATAATATAAATATAGATTATGTTTTAATATGCCAGGCAATTATTAAAAACGGTGGATGAATGTACAGTGAACATTTAGGATTTTTACGTTCACTCGATTTATTTCTCTGTTCATCATCAAGTAAATTTTGGTGTGAATCGAAACACGTATACTTTGCAAGTTAATACATTTTCCAGGATTGTAAGAATATGATTTATCACAAATAATGATGAAAAACAGGTTTGCGAAAAGTACCCTGGCATCCATCTTTGATCGGCCATTTTGAATAGCTTACACGTGAAATCTGACTTATAATTTCAGTTTATTGAAGACCTTATTTTCACTCAGAATTTACAAGGATATTATTTAAATCGCAAGCGTAACTTGACGAAGGAAAAAAAAAATACAACAAATCTTAATATTTTTATTTTTTATTTTATATTTGGTAAAACCTTTTTTTTTAAAAAACATATATTCGTGGAAAAAAGAAAAAATATATAGAATCGTGTGTAAAAAAACGGCTGGCGTGACAACATCTACAGTTCATAACTAGCAGGCCAGTAGTTAATTAAATAACAGTTAAAATATGGAAGCGATGGTGATGGGGTGAGGGGGATATGGAGGGGAGGGGGTTTGTCCTATCCGGTATAGGAATTCTGGGTATGAACTGAAACTTATCGAAGTAAATGACTTTAAAAAACTCACCAAGGAATGTCTACTATGCTATACTTTTATTAAAGCCGTTAATCAACTAAAGGCTGTTGAGAAAATTCATCAATTTGAACACTTAAAATGTTTCAGGATAATTAAAACCCTTTATGAATGATTAAAGTTTTCTATGAATTCGCTATTACTTCTAAGAATGGAACAAAAGGAATTAATTAATCTTTCTGAGCGACAAGAAATTGAACCGTAACATTGATAAAAGTTTATAACTTCAGTCAGATCTAGCATTATTTTATATTCCTGAAGTTTGAAGATAAGAGCTTGTTAAGTGTTCAAACTTTTATTTCAAAAACACAATTTATTGTTGGGAGATAGCGGAAGATATTTTAATGTTCGTGGTATTTCTTGTGAATGACATTTATTATTACGTTCTGAAGTATCTAACAACTTGTTTTAGTAACTTCTTAAGAACAGAGAAGGCAATAAAACTTTTTATTTATTTTCTGATAACAGGAAATGTAGTTTTTACTAGCCAATCTCCTAAGCAGAATATTCCTAACATAATTCAGTGCTTTCCAAACCGACTTTAGAATTTTCTAAACCGAATTCATAGATTTCCAATACAAGTATAGATTTTTTTTTCAACTCGGATTCAAATCTATCTATTCCAAATACAGTTTTTTTATCAATATTTTGTAATGAAGTTTTTTTGAATTCTTTGAAAGAATTGTTTAATTTATTTAATAATGGAACTTTATAATCGGTAATCTTCACCCTCAAACAGGTTTTTTTTGTGTCATATCCTATAGATTCAAAAAATATTCCAATGGTTCATAGAATACTTCTTTCAATTATTCAAAAGAAACTGTGAAATCAAATCTAACTACAGGTTTTTTTTTTTAGGGTATTTTTTCTATGATTCAAATCATGTTCAAGAAACAGAAAACAACAGAGTATTCTTTTTGGATAGAAAGGGGGAGTTAACATTTTTTTTTTTTTCTAATCCTAATGAAATTCCCTAATATAAAAAAATTAACCATACACGTTGCTAAATAAGTTGGTTAAAATCTTCATAATAACAAAATAATAAATTAAAAAAACATGGAAAATTCTGAGTTTTAGAATATTATCGGCATAGAAATTCAGGTTTTGCAGGCCAAACTCCGCATTATACAAATCATTTTCAGAATTTTATATTTAGCTTATTTTGAATATGATCGGTATTTGAAATAGAAAATTCTGGATATTAAATGAAATATCATAACATTTTTTTTGGAAAACTCTGAATGTGGTTGGGAAAAAAAAAAATCTTTAAATTCTATTTTATTCCTTTCTTAGTAAATTCGTGAAATTAATAACCTTATTTTTATACTTAAATTTCTCGTAGTTACAGACTACTTCAACATTTACTTGACATTTACTCAAAGCTCCCAATTAATTACAAAAGACTCATATACATGACTGTGATTAGACCTATTCGGACGTACGGAGTTAAGCTCTGGGGCTCCACTAAACCATCCAATTCATCTCGTATTCAATCCTTACAATCCAAAATCCTTCGAAAAATCTTCAATGCTCCTTACTTTGTCACCATTTAACTTATCCATATAGATCTTAATGTACCTACCAGATACCTATCTTTTCTTAGTAAGCCCCATAACCACACAAATCCGTTAGTTTGTCAACTTGCTTCCCACTCCATTCTTGATAATTCTCCGAGGCGTCTGATACGAAGAAGGTCTCTACTTCCAGTGTAGAACTTTTTAATAAAGTGCTACTGATTAGTAGTTCTTTTCTAGTTTTAACATGTTACCATAATCGTTGTCAATACATTTACTTGATGTATATAGTTTGTACAGTTCATATACTTTTCAATAAATATATATATAAAAAAAAGAAAAAAGGATAAGTATCTGGGTTGATCTAAGTCAGAGACATAAGGAATATTAAGATCTTTGTGAATAAGTTTGTGTCAAAGTAAGGAGCATTGAGAATTTTAAGCATACATATTTAAAACATTTAAATTCACTGTTCTTTTTTCTTTTTTCTTGGTCTAATATTGAACAAATCCAAAAAAAAAAAAAAAAATTACTTTCATTTATTACAATTTTTTTGTTTAATCTTCAAATGTTTTTGAATGATAGGACCCTTTCAAACAATCTATGGATTTATGGTGTACTGTAGTACAATCTGCCCTGAAAAGGGTTAAAGGGGTATGATTTGTAGTAGAACACAGAATTGTGCTAACATGATCTAGGCATTAAGTTAGGCCATTTCGTTCTTGAATATTTGAATAGGTATATTTTTGTTATTGCTAAAAAATAATAATTTAGTTTAAAACAATTTTAATCTGGAATCTTTGGAGGAATTCTTTGCCAATCCACATATTACCCTATAGATTGTAGATAAGAAGCCCCTTAGACAGTTGCGTTGTAACTTTATATGCTTCACCGAACTAAAACTTCTTTCATAAGATAAGAATAGTTGCTTTACGACTGTAGAATCAATACCTTAAAAAAGTCTTGTTTTATTTGCATCACTTTGACTTATCAAACCTATCGCTTCCCTTTAACAAATAAATTACTTTCCGGAAAATGTTTAAAATATAGTTGCATAATGTTTTTTTTTTATTTTTTTATGAATTGAGAGAAATATTTCTTCTAGTACACTTTTAACGGAAAACATATCTTGAGAATCGATGAGTGAAATCAACAACTGGGAGAATTGAGGACAGGAACTATTATTCGGCGCCGGAGGGGCAATGGAAGATTCTTGGCAGTTAACCTATATGGGGTAGTTAACCCTGACAAAACAACCCTTTTATTCAATACTTGAAAAAATGAGCAAGAATAATTTTTTACGGTACTATTTTAATAAATATGTATGGTTTTATTCATTGCATATGCATTATATGCATGGATTGAAGCTAAAAGTAGATACATTTTTAACATGGATATATCCTTGGCTGCGGTTCATTCTTTTTCGGTGTAACGTTTTCTTCACCCTCAAAAATATAACATTTTGACACGCTTTAGCTTTGGTGTTGCTCGAGTCAAAAATTTGGCGAAAAGTTTCTTATCAGAAATTTAATAGAGAATATTTTTGGATAAGTATTTTACGCTAGAATCCCCTACAGCGGATTCACTCGCACTCATAAGTAAATAATTTACATTACTTTTACTAATAATTGAATTTTTATTTTTTATTGATAAAAATCTTGTATTAATGTATGAAATTGAGCATTATTTCTTCAATGATAGTAATCTTAGTAATGATAGTAATTGCACTGATTAGTTGTTCGAAGACTACATAAAAGCATAAAATTTGACATCCGATTTTTAATTTTAATGTATGAGTTGGTAACCTAGATAAACAGAGACTGTTAAGAAAGTATTGCGGATAGTGGACTCCATTATTACTGCTTACAACAGAAGGTCCATGAATCATTTTTTTTACACCCAATATTATTAAGCAAAAGATTGACGTTTTGATTTGGTTTTATTTTTATTCGGTGAAAATAACTTAATTGATTTCATCAGTTTGGATTTTAATTTATACCACTCAACATTATAGATTTAAATTTGTGTTATTTTAAATTTTATTTTTGCTAAACATTTCCATCACTATGAAGATAATTTTAACTTCCCTTAGATCCACATGTCGCACCAATTGAATATAATTAAATTTTATTATCAGTTTAAAGCTTTATATAACACCGTACCTTTGTAACCTCTCATGTTACAAAGAATGGCGCTCGCCTCCTATCGGTCAATTTTCAAACTTCACTATTATCCACATGTAGAAAATATAACATAAATTTCAATTAAATTAATTCGCGATTAAAGAAGAAAAATTATAATTTTCATGGATAATTAAAAAGGATATCTCGTTCATAAAAATAAACTAATTGTAAGTTTAATCTCGAACTGGGGCAAATAAGCCATTATTTTAGGTAAGGTTAATTAGATACTAAGCTTCAATAGATTTTAATAGATACTATTTCAGAATTTATCTCTGGTTTATTGAGTTGAAGAAATATCTGATTGTGAGATAGTGTACACATTAAATTGCAAGAAATATTTGCCGTTGATACTGTTAAGTTTATACTTCTGTTTTAAGTTTTATACTTCTGTTTATGGTATCAATGAAGAAATAGACAAATTAGCATTTTCGTACATTAATTTTACTTTTATGAAAAATGGGGTAAACCATTGTGTCACTTTAAAAATCCTGAATTTTTATAATTAAAAAATAATTATTTATTTAAATAAAATATGAAAATGTATTTTTCCCAACTTAAACTGAAACGTTGATTCATTTTCCCAAATTTTTAATCCTCTTCGTAACAACTAAAAAAACGAGTCACTCTTCTTTCGATTATAATTTACAGATTACGATTTTTTGATGAGATATTTATTGGCTGTGGCATAAATGAAGATGTGAGTAGCTCTAGTGTGCAGTCATAGAAACACAAATGAATTATAAAATTTCGATTTATTGTGCTAACGTTTCATCAGGGCTAGAAGAAAGACAAACCCAAAGATATAACAAAGAGAGAGAGAGTGAATATTTTGAATATTTTATTTTTGTAAAGGTGAAACGATATTAATATTTTTTATTTGATCTACTAATATAGAAATGTCTTGGTTAAAGAAACATGTGGATATAACTTTTAAAATTCGAGATATTCTGTAACGTTTGGATCTCTATTAAATTTCCAAGGGTCCATTTGAAAAAAAAAAAATGTATCGTCTTATTTTCCGATGTTGAATGAACAAAAAAAAAAAAAAAAGATCAAAGATAGGTGCCAAACAACTTTTTTTCCAACGCGTTTTTAATAAAAATATTTTAACTGTATTTTTTTCCATTTTGAATAATGTTGGTACACGCAAATGTATGTATGGTAACTTCAGTGCTACACTAAGTACTCAAGTTCTAAAAAGTGATAGACACAAATGTTACTCGTGAAAACTGAGGATATTAATAATCCTAAATATTCTATCTTCTTTGGAATGAATTTTTTTATCGGCCCAGTTTCCGCTCTAAATGTACTGGGCCTATTGTCTTTGTTACTAATGAACACACTGTTCTATCTTTACAAATATTTAGAAATTTATACGAATACAATACAGCTAATTTTTTTTTTATAGTTATAGTTTTATTTTATCTATGAAATTTAGAACTGCATACAATTTAAAATAAAGTACATCGTGTAATTGTGATGATAATGTTAAGATGGCATGTAAATTGCTTGTAAAACAACTACCCATTGGTAGCACTTATAAAATTATTTACCTTAACTTAGAAGGCCAAATTCTTTTCAGGCGCTTCTCTGGAATTAGATTTGAAGTAAGTAGTGATACTAATGCATTTGAATGGTTATGGAGATTGCTATGAAAGGATAGGTATATGGTTTGAGTTAAATGGTACATTTAGTTCTTTGTGGATAAATTTGTTTGTAAGGAGCATTGAATATTTTTCGAAGAATTTTGGATTGCAAGGATTGGATAAAAGAGGAATTGTGAGGTTTAGTGAAACCTCAGTCATTAAAAAAAAAAAAAAAATGATTATCTTTCATTTATGCTAAAATTAATGGAGAAGATGATCAGGGATGCAGTCAAGGAGGAACACCACGTCAGAAGAAATACTTTAATACGTGCCAACGTTTCGACGTTGCAGGTCTTCTTCAGGGCCACCGAACCACACTTGTGAAGAGAAGGACGATGATGCTAATGTTAATATTTTGATACCCTTTACTCAATATATCGATTAATAAAAGTGCATCCATTCTTTTTCCGAAACACCAAAAAAATTAATGAGCTATAAGTTCTGGCAAAAGTTAAATTCAGGCAAATATAATTATTTCAGACCCAGCATGTAGGATACCTCACATAGTATAGCATAGCAATGGTTTCACTTGCAGGTTAATTGGAATTTGGCTACCAGCTATTGGAATATAGATGGTTTGGTGGAACCCCATAACCTTATAGTGCTAGTTTAAATAGGGCTGATTATAGTCACATAAACGAGTTTTATGTAGTGAATCATAGGATTAGAACGTTTTTAAAGTAGTTATTGGAGCAGTTGAAATCGACGAGCAGCTTCTTATCGTTTCAAATCGTGTGTGAGATATATGTATCTTAATTATTACTTACGATCTTGAACTAAGAATCTTAAAAATAAAAGTCGTTTAAATATATTTTCTATGATGAAGTTAATTAAATAGGGAGGGTTCAAATGTTGTGGAGGCCATTCTAAGTAATGTGACGAGGGTACAGCGAAGCGTTCCGGAAGATTTCCGAATTTCTCAACTACAAGTCAAAAGTTTATATTGGAAAGACGGGATGTCGAAAGTTGAATACAAACTTTTGTGAACTAATTTTTTTTTCGTTGTATATAGTCTGTCCCAAAACTGATTAAAGTCACATTTTATGTGTGTATATACAAAACAACTTAGCGAACCAAATGGTTCGAAGCCGGTACAATCTGACTACACTCACTAAAGAACAAAAGGTATTACCTACCCTGAGCTAAAATTGGTAAAGTTAGAAGTTAAGAATCTTTGAGAAAAAACAGATTTAAATAGAAGCCCAGCGCAGTTCTAAAGTTTACAACAAGAAATTTCATACCCATATAGTTTTAAATGAAGATAATTAAACTTACGTTTTAAGTTCTTATTATTGGACAAACATTCAAGGCTTCTAATTAGTTACAAAAGTCTCATTTACGTGACAGTAATTAGAGCTATTTGGACATACAGAGTTGAGCTTTGAGATTGAACTGAACCTTCCACTTCTTCTCGAATTCTATCCTAACAATCTTCGAAAAATCCTCAATGCTCTTTACTTTTTAAAAAATAACCGTATACATAAAGATCTTATTATTCCATATTTTACAGATTTAGCCCAAACCAGATACCTATCCTTTCATAGTTAACACCATACTCACTCGATTCCTCTACTTTTCTTAAGTTGCCTTACACTAAATTCCCGATAGTCTCCCGAGGCCTCTGAAAAGAAGATGGCTTCGGGGCATTCTAATAGATAACTTTTCTTATTGCTTAACAGGTTATTGCAATTATTTTCTCACAGATTTACTAGATGTATATACTTTATACAGTTGTAAATATTACATTAAAAAAAAAAATTTAGAAGAAAAAAAAAATTTGTTGTATTTTATTTTAAAGCGCTTTAGCTTTTCGAGAGGACAAAGCTGAAATTCGTATTTAGCTTCCCTTATATATATATATATATATATATATATATATATATATATATATATATATATATATATATATATATATATATATATATATATATATATATTACCTGGAATTTTCCTCTTTTCGCTTACTTACTGCACTCCAACGCTCTTTAACACATACATAATAAAATAATAAATTTACAAATAGTAATTGTAAGGAATGATTTTTATGAAATTTAATTTATCTTCACTACAATGTAGTTATATGTTTCGGGATCTGTTATCCCATCTTCAGATTGAAATACCATATTTTACATCAAACTCCCCTCACATTTCACTTAAACATTACAAATCAAAATGAATTAATGAAACAAAATAAGGAATAGGCCCTTGAACCCTAATAGGTAGTGTATTTTAAAATTTAACAGTTTTAGATTGACAAGGTGAGACAACACCAAAAGAAAAATGAGGTGAATTATATTGTTTTATTTTTTAAATTAATTCATTTTGATTTGTATTGTTTAAGTTAAATGTGAGAGGAATTTAATGTAAGACATTGTGTTTCAGTCTGATGATGGGATAACATATCCCGAAACATGTAACTACAAGATAAATAGAAATATGAGAAGTTTAAGCTAAAATAAAGTATATCTGAAAATAAATTAAATATTATATACCCCTTTATTGAAGGAATTAATTCTGCTCTTTTTTTTTTCAAAACGCCAATTTCAATTCTTTCTCCCTTGCCCTTTTTTTTCTTCCAGTATGCTTTTATCTGTTCACCATGTTTCCTCTATCTGTCCTCAGACCATTTTGCACCAGTCTTTTTCACTTTCCTACCCTGGAATCCCTCCATTTTCAATACTTTTTGCCGAAAGTCTTCTCTATTATTTATTTCTTCTATTTTTATATTGTTTTTTTCTAAATCCCTTTTTACTTCATTGACCCAGCTTGTTGTTGATTTCTTACTCCACAGATATCTGAAAATCTTACTTGTCAATCTACTATCTGGCATTCGATCGATATAAATGTCCAAAAAACATCAATCTTCTTTTTCTCCTTACATCTGATATATTTTCTGCATTTTTTATTTTATGAATTATTTTATTTATAGTTACTCTGTCAACAGAATCAAAAGCCTTTTTGAAATCTGCGAACACAACTATAATGTTCTTATTTTCATTTTTATTTTTATCATTTGTATTTTTTTACAATTGCAAAATAAAGGTTTTTTTTTCCATGACTCACTTACATTGTTCTCTAGCGACTCCACTTCATTGTAATGTTTTAAGTTGTTTTAATAAACGAGAATGATACACGGATAAATAGTGAATAGAAAACTTCTAATAGTAAACTTCACTACGATACCGACCTATATATTGTATGTAATATAAAATCATATTTAATTTTTAGTTATAAAAATAGTTAGATGTTTCTTTTGTGCGACAAAGTAATTAGCTAGAGAATTTAATTGAGCAGTGACGTTGCCAGAGTTTACTTCCCTCTCATCAAAATTAATTTATCAAGTTACATCCCTGAGTGATAGAATACACATTCAACATTTATCACAATAACAATATTATACAGCTGATAAATCTAATGGAATTTTCCGTTTTTCTGATCAAGACATGAAGAAATGTAGATTTTATTTCAATTTACAGTGTAGTTAGAAATAATCTCAAATATATTACTGATGTTTATAACATCACCAAAAATAAATAGTTACTAAAATATTAAGACTAGATTAAATGCCATTACATTGGCAGAAATTGTTTTGGCCTTTGGATTTCTTTATAAACTAAAAATAACAGATAATCTAAAAATATAAACTTTTGTTCAAATATAAAATCAAGGCTAAAGAGCAATGGTACTTCGAGTTGACAGTGCTTCAATAGTCAACACATAGTCAACAGCTTACATAATGAGATTCTGGATTAATATTCTAATTTTACATTTGACGTTAGTAATTTGTTGAAAACTGAATCTTAGAATTTCGGGAGTTATACTGGCAAAATCTTGTATGACCTGAACCTGTGGTTTCTGCTAACCCGTTCCAATAGTCGTTGGTCCACGATATAGCAGAAAGCTTTCTATAAACATTATACGTAAAAAAAACACAAAAAAACTACCAAATTGATCGTCTGAAGAAGAGGAATGAGTGCCGAACGATGACGAACGGTCAGGTGAAATCAGTGGAATATTTGAACAAATTTGCATTTAATACTCGGAGCTGAAAAAAGCGGTGACCTAACCTAAGAAATGCTCAGTTATTCAGAAGGATTTTTTTTTTTAATGCAACAGTAGTAGACGAAACCCGATCTGAGACATGCAATGAGGAAGAAAATAAAAAAACCTTAGACTTCCAAGAGAATCATAAGTGTTGATGGCAAGTGTTCTCCAAGAGCATGAATAAGGAAATGTCATTGTTGAGAAAGGCAATTTTACTATCGTTGGATTTTCAAGTACGATATATAAGCGTAGAAAAAGTCAAAGACTAAAGCGACAAGAAACTGCTCGTCGTTACAGACTACTTCAACATTTACTAGACAAACGATCAAAGCTCCTAATTCATTACAAAGTACTTATTTACATGACCGTGATTAGACCTATTTGGACTTACGGAGTTGAGCTTTGGGGCTCTACTAAGCCATCTAATTCATCTCGTATCCAATCCTTACATTCCAAAATCCTTTGAAAAATCCTAAATGCCCCTTACTTTGTCACCAATAGACATCCATAAAGACCTTAATGTTCTATATGTTGCTGAGTTAGCCCAAACCAGATACCTATCCTTTCATCGTAAGCTCCATAACAACTCAAATACATTAGTTGCTCAACTTTGTTTTCACTCCATTCCCGCTAATCCTCCGAGGCGTCTGAAAAGAAGATGGTCTTGATATCTTCTAGTGTAGAATTTTTATTGAAATACTACTGATGAGTAGTTCTTTTCAAGTTTTGACATGTTATTATAATCGTTATCAGCTCATTTACTTAACTCTTTTACTTACTTAACTCTATTACTTAATGTATAGTATTATACAGTTGTAATTTTCAACAAATTGATATATATATATATATATATATATATATATATATATAATATAAAAAAAAAAAGTCTGGTACATGAAAACAAGTTTTGTTAAGATATATTATACACAGTCCTATGATCTGGTATTTATATCCTTATTAATTAAAAAAAAAAAATGTGAATTTATCAGTTTATAAATAAATTTTATTAATTTTGATAAACATTATTAATTACAATGGTGAAAAATGTTTTACGAAATTCATAATCATAAACCAAGTAAAATTTTATACCCAGTTTGTCTAGAGAGGTTGTCTTAAAGAAATTCATCAAAACGGAAATTATCTAATTTTGGTATTCTTCTTCTTTATAAATATATTTAACATAATGAGACATATTTAACATAATATATTTAACATAATAAGACATATTTCGGAAAAATATTGTTTCTCATCTCCAGGTTCAACCTCTTTAGTGTTTTCAAGCGTTGTATTTAAATTTTGTTTACATTTGATGTGATCTAAACTATGCCATAGTTGAAAACGTGTTACACTTCTAAGCTTAAATCTAAGAATGTAGAATAATTATTTAACATTAACTATGGCAAAGTTCAGATAATTATTGATTAATAGTCAAAATTATTGATTATTTACCTATATTTTTTTTCTTAACCTGTCTGCCATTAGTACAGTTCGATGTTTATTTTCGATTCACTTTATATATTTTTAAAATTATTTTCGAAGAATATAAATGCGACCAACACCTTGACATATGTATGTAATTTAATATCGAGAGAGATATATGCTTTATTGATATAAAGAAGATACTGCTGGCCAACTTTATTTGGTTGCTACATACACAGCTTACTAATCTGTCTAACTAGAAATAACACTATTATAATATGACAGTAATTCATGATATTTATAATTTAGTTATAATTCTAAGATAATATAAGATACCAGACTAACTAAATTTTTTTTTCCTATTTATTTAATTTAATTTTTCCTTTTTTATTTTATTTCTCTCATAATATTTACATGTATCTTTTTTATATATATATAAAAATATTAAATAATTTTTTATTTTAAAACCCGAACAAATTTTTATTTTTTCTGCTCCGTCGATGTGAGAATTTTCCGTTCAAGTGGGGATTTTTGGGACAGCTAATTGGAGAAATCCGAGAGCTGTCATTTAACAATCCTTCTCGGGGCCCACTGGACAGGTTAGTTCAGGAGACTTGCACTTCTCAACACTTTGAACGCTAATTTTCAAATTTAAAAAAATCAAATATTTATCGTATTATTTTAATTATTAGAGTATGATTAGGCTATATAATGTTTCGGCAGTGCAGTATAACTTTGAAAAAGTTCGGATTCTTATTTGCGAAAGATCAATTACGAGGTTAATGTTTTTAAAAAGATTATCAGACCTAAGATTGCATAGTTAAGATCTAATGTGAAACTTCTGTGGCATACAACCATAATTAAATCAGAAATTACATTTTATAATTATGTTAAAATCATTACGTACTGGTTTCCATGTCCAAAAAATGGAGCATATTTTTAGAAACACGTTTTGCTTATGTCTTTGTAAAATTGAAAGCCTATGGATACCGAAGGCCCGCTAATCCACGCCTTGATTTTCGAACACCCGATTGACTAAACAAAATATTTGAAAATTATTTTTAAACTATGTATCCAATCCTTACAATCCAAAATCCTTCGATGCTACATGCTCCTAACTTGTCACCAATAAACTATTTCATAAATATCTTAATATTTAAAAATACCTTAAACGCTACTATAAAATATATCGTATGGGTATTTGTAGAAGAAAATTAAACATATCTTGGTATATATATTATATGGTAATTTTTTGTCATTGTCATTAAAATTATCTTTGTCACAATAAAACAAGGAATTTTAGAGGTGACAACTTCTCCTAATTCAGCACAGAATTATCTGCCTTCGAGACAAGGTCTCCAGAAATTTACGTCCGCTCTTCCGCCTTCAAGTTTCGTCAGGATTATCAGTACGTGACATTCAATGATAATTTTATCTTAATCTGGTCTAATCTGGACCCTTAGAGGAAGGGGGTGTGAATGGGGAGGGGGTCAGGAAGGTTCACAATTACAACCATTACTAACTCGTTCTAAAAATAATAATATTTTCCCGGAGGTAGCCCTGTGCTGTTGGCAGAACCTTTTTAATTTAGCTTATCGATCAGAACTTGAGTGTCTTGTCAGCAAAAATTGAGTTGTGCTCTAAAGGGGACAATTAGTACCCTAGGTCAAAAACCCTTATATTGCCGAAGGGAAATAAAGCAGTAAATAGAATATATAATTTTATTGTATTGTTGATTAAAAAAAAAAAAAAAAAAATAAATAAAACGTGCCAGATAAAACCATTTGATAAAAATATCGAAGAGAAAAAAGACGTGGATTATTAGTCTAACAATACGATAAAGTGCTGCGTGGCAATTACGGCGGGCGCCACGCACGAAGTTTTTTATTTTTATTTTGTTTTGTTGGAGAGTTATGGATTATGTCTACTTATTGTGATAATAATATGAATTCATATTTTTTTGTTCAACATTAAACTTGGGATCCACATACAAGACTAAAACGATAGGAAACTGCTCGTCTTCAACATTTACTAGACAAACGTTCAAACCTTCCGATTTACTCCAAAAGAGTCATTTAAATGACAGTTATCAGACCTATTTGGACATATGGAGTTGAGCTTTGGAGCTCAACTAAACCTTCTCATTTTTCCCGTATCCAATCCTTGCAGTCCAAAATCCTTCGAAAAATCCTTAATGCTCCTTACTTTGTTACAAATAAACTTATCCATAAAGATCTTATTCTTCCATATTTTGATGATTTAGCCCAATCCAGATACATATCCTTTCATAATAAACTCCATAACCAGACAAATCCGCTATTATTTCAACTTGCATCCTATTATATTCCTGATAAACCTCCGAGGCGTCTGAAAAGAAGATGGCCTAGAGACCTTTTAGTGTAGAATAGTTATTGAAGTGCTACTGATGAGTAGTTCTTTTAAAGTTTTGACATGTTATTGTAATCATTAACAACACATTTACCAGATGTATATATTTATACAGTTGTAAATTTCAGTAAATGAGAAAATATATATATATATATATATATTGTACATAATAATAAGAAGATGAAAAAAAAATATAAAAAAATTAATTGAAATTTCTTCAAAGAAAGAAATATTTGTAATTTTTCCAACTAGATTTCATCAAATGGAAAACTAATTAATTTAAAAAAAATATTTCTATAAAACAAAACGCGGTGATAAAATTAGAAAATATGTACAAAAACATAAATATGTATTTTATGACATTTAATTAGATTTATTTTTTAATAATTAAGTGCTTTGATATCACTTGCGTAGTAATGTAATAATTATTTTTTATAAAAAAACTGATTAAAGAGAGAAACTTCAACTTTTCAGTAACAATTAACATAAAACCACTTAATTCGTGCTTGATTTTAAAAATGAATATTTTTCCCCAAAAATAAGTATATTTAAAATACTAAACACCTAGGAATCATGTTATTGTTTATTAAAAATATAATATAATATCACTATGATTGCTATGGTTGGAGGCAACACATTTTATTGGTGTCAGCATCGGATCATATGGACCTTCCAGGATTATGGTTACTAATTATTTATATTAATATAAAGTATCTTGATGTAGTAACAAATATATCAATGGTAGTAATAAAACATCATAAAAATAATAGTCAGTACAATGGAAATCTGTTAAGTACGGTTGGCAAGGTAGAGTCACATAATCAAACTCCATCAATTTGATGTGCAGAGAAACACCCAGCGACTGTCGATTTGCTAACATTAAATCTGTTTTTTCACCGCGACGTCAATACAAATATTGTCATCAAGGAAATTTTTGTTCGATAAAGAATTAATAAGTGTAGACAATCGAAAAATATATTTTTCGAAAAACCCAATAGAAGTTTCCGAATTCATTTTCAACCAAAAAATATACCACATTTTTTATGTAAAATACATTTCAATTTTCCGAATATTGGATTTATTATATATATATATATATTTTTTTTTTTATGATTAAAATAAGATGTATATATATTTTGCATAACATTTTTTTTTTATGATTAAAATAAGATGTATATTGTTTAAGATTGTTTTTTTGTTTTTTTTAAATTTTTTTAGTAATTATCTTTCTTCTTTTTCAGGTAAGTATCTTCAAGTGCATAGAATGGTTAAGCAGAATGTAAGTTTTTTAATTATATCAACTTTTAACTTTACGATCTTCAGTACTCAGACTTTTATTTTTCGTATAATTAGATTTTATTCAGCGGGGCTGCTCGTAAACCTTAAAAACCCTTTAGATAAAATTGGATCTTAATCAAACTTCGAACTTGGAAAAACAGTTTACCATTTGTCAGCAATGGTTCACTCTAAAAGGTGAAAATTACCATATTAATGTAGAATGCTGATAGATCTTCTGATTGAAATGTTTTATAGGTTTTATGGACCTAATAAAAGCTGAGAGGTTTAGGAGTTGGTTCAAAATTAAATCTATAAAAAGTATGACATTCACAATAGCATTCTGATAAATGATTTTTTTTTCATATTTCTATTTCATTTTATTATTTCAAAAAATAATTCAATTTCGGGCAGACCGATGATTCCAACAAAATCCTTTAATTGGAGTAACAATTAAATTTGAAATATCAAATTATCACTCTAGAAAAATATGTTTCAGATAAAAATTAGAGCTAATCAAATTTCCTATAAAATTGGTTATATACATATTTGTCAAACTTCAACGATTTTTGAGATATACGTTATTGAAAAGAGATAATTTTCGCAAATAAATAATTTTTACATTACTTTTTGTCAAACATATGCTTCAAGATCCAGAAACGTATATATGAAATTAAAGTCAATTTAATGCTCTACAACTTTGCTTCTGATATTTCTTCTTAGAAACGAATGTGAAAGGTACTAGAAACAAATATTTGACAAAAAGTGAGGTAACAATTATTTTTTCCAGAAATTATCGATTTTCAATAAAGTATATCTCCTATAAGGTTGGAAGTTCGACAAATATGTATATTAACAATTTTATAGGAAATTTCATTACCTTTGATCTTTATACGTAACATATTTTTCTACAGTCAATCGTTTTCGAGATATAACAAAAAAAAAAAAAAAAAAAAAAAATGGGACCTTCTCCCCTCTCTCCAACGTTAGCTCACCCCCAAGGGGCGGGGACTTTTAGTATGTTTATGTTCCACCTACTCCTAAGGAGGCCTTAAGGTAAAAAATAATCGCATATTTTATGCACTCTACAATATGTTTATTGACTGGACTATCTTTAGAGCTCTACCCTACCTATTACTAATATTTAAAGAACTTAGATCACTTTTTAAACATTAAAAAAAAAAAATAATAGAAATTAGAAATTGCTAATACAAGAATTCAAGTTTTTATTCAAAGGAGCTTATACGTTAGTAGAAACGTATTGAGAATAATTAAGGGTATATTGATTAATAAAAATTAAGGTATTGAAAATCGGTAATTTTTGCAAAAATAAAATTTTTGCCTCACTTTTTGTCAGCAACATATGTATTAAATTAAAGTAAATTTAATGCTCTACAACTTTGATTCTAGAATTTATTTTGATAAACGATCGTGGAAGGCCCTAGAAGCAAAAGTTTCACGAATAGGGGAGTCAAAATTATTTTTTGATGAAAATTATCGATTTTCGCGTATATCTCAAAAGGTGTTAGAGGTTCGACAAATATGTATGTGAAAAATTTTTTAGAAAATTTAAGTAGCTTTATTTTTTAACTAAAACATATTTTTTTTTTATTCCACTATTTTCGAGATATAATCGAAATAGCCAAAAATGGGACTTTTTTCCTTCTCCCCCTCCCCACGGGTGGAGAATATATATGAAAGCAAGGTATTCCTTATCGGTTATCTTACTTATTTCTCCGTTCTACTTTTCCAGAAAATTTTCACCAATCAATCAATGTTTGAGTCATGTGACAGTATATGAAATGAAAAAGAAAAAAAAAAAACGTTGAGTTTTGTTTTCTGTTATAGACCAAATTATGTGAGGCCGGCTCAACTGCATTACCTTTTAACGCATTTCGAAAACTATTTTTTATATTTTAAATCTATTTTTTATATAGTCTACTTTAATTAGTTCAAAATATATATACAGATATAAGTTTTTATGTTAGGATATTAATCCTGATAAATTATCCCTTTTTCTGTATCTGCTTTAACGATTGATTCGTCAAAACTTTTATGCACTTTTCCTTTCTTGCAATGCTAGAAACAAAGAAGGAGCTCTAGGTAACAAAGGGGGCGGCCAAAGGGAACAAGCGTGCCTTCCTCTTATTTCCATATTCTTTTTTCCCTTCTGTGTTTTAGAATACACCCGTGTGCTTAATGCCTCTACCAATCTCAAGTGTCACGCGGATAAAGACTCTCTCAGATTTTAAAACTAAATATATCTTGGTGGAGCTTTTTTATTTAAATAAAAGAAAACCTTGGGACTGTATAAATATAAATATTCGTAGTATAAACCCCGGTGGTATTACACGGTCCTTTTATATGTTGTTTACATAATTTTGTTTTGTATATTAAATATATTTGAAATTTATTCGTGATACAGTTATAAGTCCACCGCATTCAAATTAAATAAATATGTGTACTAAAAGAAATGTATTCGCATGATAAGTTACGTATGAATATGAAAAAAGCAGCTGAACAGTGTATGCTGTTAAAAAAACTACACTGACAGGCAAAACATTCCTCACAATTTTTTCATATTCTGAGTTCAAATTTTCATTCTTTTTAAATCTTAATATTTCCCTATACTTTAGAAATTCATGTGAAATATGTTATGAAAATAAAATATATAAACTTAATTTACAAAATTTGAAACTGATAAGGTTAAAAAAAAATCTTACCAATAATTAATCTGAACATTTTAACTAAAAAAACTTAATTTAAATAATGGTATATGATTGTTAAAATGCTTCAACATAACTATTTCTAAAACGATTTTAATAACCCTAATTTATTCGATAATTTAAATATTATCAGACTCCTTCAACATTTACTTGACAAACGTTTAAACCTTCCAATTAGTCAAAAAAGACACATTTACATAACAGTAAGTAGATCTATTTGGACCTATTGAGTGGAGCTTTGGACTAAACCATCCAATTCATCTTGTATCCAATCCTTACAATCTTAAATCCTGAGAAAAATCCTCAATGCTCCTTACTTTGTCACAAACTTATACACAAAACTCTTAATATTTCTTATGTGTATGACAGCCCAAATCAGATACCTATCCTTTCGTAGCAAACTCCAAAATTATTCCAATCTATTTGTATCAAAACTCGCTTCCCACTCTATTCCAGATAACCCTCCGAGGTGCCTGAAAAGAAGGTGGCCTCGGGATCCGCTAATATAGTACTTTTTTATAGAACTTTTTTATGTGGTACCAATGGGTATTTGCTTTAAAAGCAATTGGGATATCACTTTTAGCATTTAATTTTTAAATAAAAAATTTTGTGTGTTATCAGTAAACAATGATCCCTTCATTGCCTCTCAAACACTCCAATCCCATATCCTAAACCTTCAAGAATGGTGTCAAAAATGAAGAATCAAAATAAATCCTAATAAATTTCACTAAATAACCTTTACCCTTCGTCGTAAACCTACGACCTCCTGTCCTACAGTATCCTTTAATGATATTCCACTAATCCCTACCTAACAGATCCGCTACCTAGGACTCCTCTTGGACAAATGTTTAACTTGCAATCCACATACAAGACTAAAACGACAGGAAACTGCTCGTCGTTTTCGACTTCTTCAACTTTTACTAGACAAGCGCTCAAACATTCCGCTTTATTACAAAAGAATAATTTACATGGCAGTTATCAGACCTATTTGGACATATGGAGTTGAGCTTTGGGGCTCAACTAAGCCCTCTAATTCATCCCATATCCAATCCTTACAATCCAAAATCCTTAATGATCCTTACTTTGTTACAAATAATCTTATCCATACATCATACTGATTTAGCCCGAATCAGATACCCATCCTTCCATACTAAGCTCCATAACCACTCTAATCCACTTGTCTCCCAACTTGCTTCGCACTTCATACCTGATAATCCTCCGAGGCGTCTGAAAAGAAGATGGCCTAGAGACCTTATAGTGTAGAATTCATCGAAGTGCTAGTAGTGACTAGTTCTTCACAAGTTATTTACATGTCATTGTATTCACTATCACTAAATTTACTTGACGTATATATTTTGTACTGTTGTAAATTTCAATAAATTTATATGTAAAAAAAAAAATAATACAAAATTTTAGAAAATGTAAACAGTATAAATTTGATGAATTTGATGATGAATCAGAATGTACCAATGATTAAGCAGAACAATTCGCCATTCGCAATTCTTAGAAAACACATAATTTGTGGATAAAATATAATATATATAAATCCACTAAACCATCCAATTCTTCTCGTATCCAATCCTTACGACCCAAAACCCTTCAAAAAATCCTCAATGCTCCTTACTTTGTTATTTACCCATACTTAGGTACTTTATTATCACCAATAAACCTATCCATAAAGATAAGGTGTTGCTGATTTATCACAAACCAGATACCTATCCTTTTATAGTAAGCTCCATAACCACTCAAATCCACTAGTTTCCCACTTTATTTCCGATAATCCCCCGAGGCGTCTGAAAAGAAAATGGACTAGAGACCTTTCAATGAAGAACTTTTTTTTTCAAATCGCTGCCAGTGACTAGTTCTTTACATGTTGTTGACATATCTTTGTTATCATTTTATATATATTACTGTTGGAAAACTAATTTAATACATAAAGTGCACAAGCTTTAATTTTCTAACAAGTGGTAACGGTGATAGAGCTCAGGGAGAGCATGTTGTATTTACTCGTATATTCTATGGGACAATACGTGCTTTAGCGGGGTCCTGGATCACTCCCTTTTTTGTCCCCTCTCCTATTTTCACAACCTCCTCCTATAAAATGTCTATTGTTCTACCTACTAGTAAACTTTATTTTTTAGGGAAAAATAAGAAGGGAATTGTATGTTTCCCTCTAGTTGTTTAGTTAAATACCTAATTGTTAAACTTATTTTGCAGTAGAATATAAAAAATTACTATAGCAGGTTTTCCGTTTACTGTATTGTATTTTTAAAGGTTGCCACTTTCTTTCAAAAATTTATATCTACTTGTAAAAATGTAAGTATTTATATGTGTTGTACTATGATTTTTCAGAAATGATGATGACCTTTTAAAAGGCAGTAAACGTAAAATACTGATTTACAATAAAAAAAAAAAAAAAAAAAAAAATATATATATATATATATATATATATATATATATATATATATATATATATATATATATATATATATATATATATATAAAGCCCTTAAGGATGATTGTTTTCCTACAATTATGTTCCTATAACTACCATTTTGGTTAAAGTTTCAAGAGCTATACATTTATTTAAAAATTATTTATTGATGTTTACAACTGCATCCATTAGATACAACAAATAAATTTGAGGTCATCTAGAAGCCGTAAAACTGCATAGTTTAGCCTAAAACGCGAGGTCGCAGGATTTCCCCTTTTTATTATAGCTGACCTCGGATTTTTTCGGAGTTTTTGTACTAAAATCTGGAGTAATCCCAATGTTATATGAATGGATAAAAAGCAGAATGTATGCTGATTCTAGTGATGGTATTACTATAGTAATCGGTTGAACACAGCAGTTGTTATGGCCGTTTGAAATTATTGATGAAATCTCAACATAAAAATGTAAACCTCTAAATGGGTAAAATATCAATATTTTTTTATTTTGATAATATTTCACATATAAGAGTTGTATGGTGCGTTAAATCGTTATTTGAGGTCAGTTGTCGTTGAAAAAAAATTTCCACTGATTTACAGCTGATTTCCTTGGAATTTCGTCATTGTTATGGAGTTTTTGAGCACCATAAAGCCGGGCAGTGTCTTGAGCATAGCGGAAGTATTTTTATATCAAATAACATACATAACTGCAATCGAATGTGAAAGAATCATTTCTCTTGATATTTTTTTTCTCATCTTGACTGAGAGCTGAGAAAAAAAATAAAACGTGATTTTCATGTTTTATTTTTTTCTCGGCTCCTAATGCTCATTGGCGGCTATGTCTCTAGTTTTGCACTATTATAGGTCCCTACTATCTACACAAAAATCGGCATTCAAATCTGTGAGTCACAATTCAAAACGTTCCTTAGTTATATTTAAAGATCTTTGGTATATTATTTTAATTATTATCTGTTTAGTATTGTTATGTACATAATATTTGTAGTTGTATTAATATTTGTATTTTATTTCATTGTACATATTAAATAGCCGAACTTCTTTGAATAGGGAATGGCCCTGCTTACAAATAAATAAATAAAACAGTACCAATATAAGTGGCAAATGATTTATAAATTTCTAATTTTCTTGATCCTTTTATACCTCCATGCCTGCCTCAACTGATAGAGCTTTTTATATGATGAATGGCATTCTGAAGCGGAAACTGACGAATGATTATTATGTAGAAGGATAATTTTTTTTTAATGTGGTCAGCATTGGATGTGGTGCTAAGCGGATAAGCGGGAGGCCCTGTTGTGCCACTGTTGGCCGGAGAGTTGGCGCTTATTAAACCGGTTTAAATTGCGGGCGGTCCTCCCTTGCAATATATTCGAAGCGTACTTGATGGAATTCTGCCCCCAGCTGGCCGGCATATCTGTGGTCCCCCGAGCATCCCAACCTTATTTACATTCTATCCCTCAGCGGCTAATGAGCGGATTCGTGACTTAGCTACTTGCTTTCCAGTTATCACCGCCTTTGTTGCCTACAAAGAATTTAAAATAGTAGCGTTGTTGTATCGTGTTACAGTGCTACGGGGACAGAATCATACTCATACGGAAGGAATGATAATATGTATTCAGACGTTTTGTACCCCTCAACAAATTTATGGCATTAATTTAAATGAAGGAAAACTGTACACATCCTACTTTTATCTCGTAGGATCTAAAAGGACGAATATTTAAATTGTATTTTGGACCTCAATAATTTTTTTCTAGTATAAATTCCTCACTTTTTTTTTTTTTTTTTTTTAAATGAATATTTCTTTTGTCTTTTGGCTTTAATATTTTTATTTTAGTTTATTATTTTTAACGTTTTTTCACCCTTAAAAAATGTAACTTTTTGAAACGCTTTAGCTCTGTTGCTGTTGCTAGGGTCGCACATTTTTTGATAATTTCCTTAATCACAAAATTTATATGAGAATATATCTTGTTATATCACATCTGTCGCTAAAATCTACCGTTAAGGAATTGTATTGGTTTGACTTTAATAACTTCTGTAATCATTAATAATTATTAATTGTTAATTTAATTTAAGTAATTTGATCCTTTTAATTCTTAAATGCAAGACTAAAACGACAAGATACTGTCCGTTGTTATAGACTACATTAACATTTACTAGAAAAACGTTCAAAGCTCCCAATTATTTACAAAAGACTCATATACATGACTGTGATCAGACCTATTTGGACGTACGGAGTTGAGCTTTGGGGCTCTACTAAACCATCCATTTCATCTCGTATTCCTTACAATCCAAAACCCTTCGAAAAGTCCTCAATGCTCCTTCCTTTGTCACCAATAAACTTATCCATAAAGATCTTAATGTTCCATATGTTGCTGATTTATCCCAAACCAGATACCTATCCTTTCATAGTAAGCTCCATAACCACTCAAATCCGTTAGTTTCTCAACTTGCTCCCCGCTTCATTCCTGATAATACTCCGAGGCGTCTGAAACGAAGATGGCCTAGAGACCTTCTTGTGTAGAATTTTTAACAAAGTGCTACTGATGAGGAGTTCTTTTCAAGTTTTAACATGCTATTATAATCGTTGTCAATACATCGTCCCAGAATAAAGTTTATTTTCTATTCTATTCTATTCTATTTACTTGATGTATATATTTTGTACAGTTGTAAATTTGAATAAATGTATATAAAAAAAAAAAAAAAAAATCTTAAATGTAAATTAGTAAAAGCAGTATATTTTGATAGACATATCCACGATATATTGTTTTTGTGTCAGGGAGAAATAGTTTTTATATACTCTTTTAAGTTGACACCATTATTATTATTATTTTTTCCATCAGACAAAAGCTATTTTTAATTTTTTTTTTCCATAAAAATGAAACCAAATTTATGAATATTGGTTAGGCATTTTTTATTGTAAGTGTTAAAATTAAAAAAATAAAATAATTTCTCCCATTTTCCATAAATTAAAAATTTGTAATCAGAGTTTTTCTTATTATTATTTTTTTAATTCAGGAACTCGTGAGGAAATCGTATTAATAAGAATTGTTAATTATCAAAATGTGAGAAAATAACTGTTTTTATTTGAAAAATTATGACCTTTTTTTATTTCCCATAAGAATAAGTAATTAGTGTCTTTATCTTAATAAATATAATACAATTTATTTATTTTGTTGTTTTTTCATATGGCGACAATTACACTGTTTTGTTCTGAAATATATCATTTGTTCACTATAAATGACACCGAATTCAGGAACGTCGGTTAGAAAATCTTAATGATAAGAAGTTTAAAACAGGAAACGTGAGGAAAAAAAAAAAAAAAAAAAAAAAAAAAATGTGGACAGATAATAACTTTTTAAAATTATAATCATTAATTATTCCTATTTTCCATAAATTAAGAATTTTAGAGTGTCTTACTTTTTTTTTTAAATACATATAAAATAATTAATTTTTTTCACATAGCAATATCTATTTTATTTTTTATTATTTGTTTTTTTAAATTTTAATAGATGGCATATTTTTTCATGAAAATTCATGTGAGCTACAGTTAAATAGCATATCAACTTTAACGCTTATTAACGGATAATTTAAATTTATACGAACAATTAAATCCTGAATTAAAATTAAAAAAAAAAGAAATTGATTATTTTTGGTGTAGTTTGTCTTTTTCAAGATTATATTAATAAAAAAAAATGTAACGTTTTATAAATGTATTAAATTTTTAAACGATTCTAAGGACTTTTTTTATAAAGAAAAAAAATCTGAATTTTCCTTAAATGAGCTGTTCATGTTGCAGCGCGTGTAAGCATAATTTATATAAAGGCCATAATTTGTAGCAATCTCCTGATTATACACAAAGGAATGTGATCCAGTCACGAGATACTGTACTGAACAAGACTCCGGTGTCCTAAGCAATTTGAAGTGTCGCTATATTGAGAAGCCATTATACTGTACGTTAATAAATGATATATTTAATATATTTAAAACTTAATTATTTATTAAAAAAACATCCTAAAATTAATTACATTACCTTATTTAAACGTAGTTAAAAAAAAAATTATTCTATTATTCTAAACATGTTATTTATGTACTGGTAGTACTAGACACTGCTCTAGTAATGTCCTCATGGAAAATTAAATAGTTATAATAAGGCAGTTAGGCTTTGAATCAGCTACAAAGTGAAGTAAAGTTTATGAATTTTTTTTTATTTAAGGTTACCATAGAAACTGTTGGTAATTGCAAATAAAGACTATCTGGCATGTTTGTTCTTGTCGAATGTTCAATTTCAATGTCTAAGTGGGCACAAATTCCAATGCTTTAGAAGTTAAAATTGTTAAAATAATATTGAATTATTTTGAAATGTATTGAATTTCATAGATCTAGGAGTCAATTTCTTGTGGAAAGTTGGGTTTAGGGGAAAATAAATTATAAAACTCACCTTCAATAGACCATTTATTTTCCTAGAATTCAAAGAAAGTTGGTGCATGTAAGTGAGTTATAACAAATTTCATAACTGCCTTGAGGAACCGTTCGCTCAGAAGTAGTGGAAATTGTATTTTATGCCCACTGTCGGTATATAAATGGTATTTTCTATGTTAGTATATTATTTATTTTATTATTTAAAACAATTTTTACTCGACATTATTTAGTAAATAAAAAAAACCCGTTTATTTAATATTGATAACAAAATAACGAAATTATCAATGTTGATATACTCAGGCATGTATTTTAATTGGAAGTACTATTGCTTATCGTGGACTATGAATGAGAATAGTAAAAAAAAAATAAAAACAAAAACAAAAAATTAATTTTTTTTTTGTTTGTAAAATAAAATTAACTTTCGAAATATTACCCATTGTGGTGCACCACCATTTCCAATCTTTCGGACTGTCCCTTGATCCTATTCTAGTACTACTCTTTAGGATGGCTATCGAAACCTTTTCAAGATTTTCATACTTCAGTAAAATATAATTATTTTTTCTCTTTTAAGAAATGGGGCAATGATTGAAATAAATTATAATCTGTCGGTTCAAGGTCCGAACTTTATGGTGAGTGTGGAAGATGTTCGATACCATATAGAGTTAAAACTTGTTGGTCCGTTAACTCGTATTGTCCACTACTCCTTTTTACCCATGACGTGCAGAAACTCCACTATTCTTGGCAAGATCACAAATACTTATGGATGGATTTGATCCAGAAGATTACTGAAGAACCTTAATATCGAGAGAGCCCTCCTTCCTTTCCAAGGACCTACTTGCTCTAAGAATGTTTTGCTCTAGGACATCTTCTTCAGGTCTATTTTACGAGCCGCTTCTGCGGTTGAACAAACGTTTCCCAAACAATTTGTTAAAATAATAAGGTTTTTTTTTTTTTTTTTTTTTTTTGGGCCCAAGACTTTCATTTAAGTCCTAATAAGAATTTTGCAGAACACCGTAATGTTACTTTTTACAATACCAACTTTTGAACTAACGCTTTATCAAGGCAGTCCATTGTTGACCACTATGCTTATATCAGTGCTCTAAAGAGGGAATTCTTTGTTGGTAAACCATTAATATGATATATGTGTTTATAGTTATTGCGATTTATTTGACGAAATTTGGCGTCATGTTTTTTTAAAAATTCCTTTGCTAAATATTAAATAAGAATGAAACGTAATGATCATGTTATTATTTACTCTATTTCTAAATGGCCCACAGTTATATTAGCAGCTAGTAGTTAGGTAATAAATTTGGTGTTTTAATACTGCAGAAACTACTATGTTGAACTTGTAACGCTGCGTCCAAAGCATAGGGTACGAACCATTGTGTTTTAATAATAAAATGTTTGGATATGACATTTTACTAAGCGAATATCCATAAGCTATTTAATCGAATACAGAAACGTTACCAGGAACTAAAAAATAATTTTGTCTTGGAATATATAGAAACCCAATTATCAGTTTAATTGTTGAAATGACTATGGTTTTGCTGGTACTGACATATATAGAGAATTCATACGAATATGTACTGAAATATTCAAAGAATATTTTTTTTTATTATTTTATTTATTGTTCGCCCTTCCTTGCCTTCAGGCAATACAGGTTTAGGCAATACTAACTTTTAATATTGCCAAAATATCAAAACATATCCATATAATTACAATGTAACATTATACACAATAACAATATATAAACAATATATAAAACAACATATACACAATAACAATAACCACGATACCAAAAACTATAATAACAATAAACATAATAGCAATGAACACCATAACAATTTATCAAGGTAACTGAGAAATCTAATCTTAGGCTGCTCCAAGGCTGTCATCTTCTTCCTCAGCTCCTCCGCTGTCAGGCGGCCTCCCAGGAATATGTCCTCTTCTACTGAGATTGAAATGGGATGAGCCAATCGCAGTCTTCCACCCGTATACAAAAGCTTTGTAGTGCGGGTAGTTTTCTTCTGTGATCAGCTGAGGGAAATCATTCTCCGAGAGAACATATAGTCCGGTTTCCCTCAGTAGTTTGACCCTTAGAGCTTCAAAGGCCGTGCAATTCATAATGATGTGCTCAGCAGTTTCTGGAATTCCACATCTAGAACATAAGGGATCTATGTCTACACCAAGGCTGTGGAGTTTAGCCCGGAAACCCCCATGTCCTGTGAGAAATTGCGATATCCAGTAATCCGGGATTACCCATGTTGCATGTAAACGTGCCTGAACGCTGGGAAAGTATTTTCTCAAGGTAGCACCTTTCGAAGTTGCCTCCCACCGCCGATTCCACGTATCTATAGAATGATCTCGGATAATCATTTTCCATTTTCTGGGTTCTTCTGTGATTCTCGCTCGTATGTTCTCCGGAAGACCAGCTGAGTCCCCTCTCTTGAACTTATCCTTCAACACTTCTTCTCGTAAGAAGAGGTCGATAGGTATTCCTCCAGCTAAAACTTGTGCCGCCTCGTGAGACACACTCCTGTAAGACTTGGTTACCCTGAGCAGAGCCGTTCGCTGGATGGTTGCCAATCTGCTCTTTTGCCGCTGTGAAAGGTTCTGGTACCAGGCGGGTGTTGCGTATCTTAGGATACCCAAAATCACTCCATTATATATCGTCATCGTAGCCGGGTATCTAAGGCCCCAAAATGCACCCCCGACGCGGCTAAGACCGTTTAAGGCTAGTGCCACCCTATTTCTTAAGTATTCCAAATGAGGGGTCACATTAAATCCTCTTCCGATTCTTATTCCCAGATAGGTGACTTCCTCACTGGGACGGATTCTGATGCCTTCTATACATATGTTTATAGGATGTGCCCTATCCGTTTTTCCTCTAAGTAGAATAGCCTGTGTCTTTGAAACTGCCATTCTCAGCTTCTTACTTTTACACCATTGTCCTACCAGGGTGGCGCACCGTTGTGCCTCTTCTTTTATTCCAGACCTACTGTTGGAGGCCACTATAGCAGCTAAATCGTCGACGTAGGCCGTGGCAGAGAAATGCTGTTCCTCGAGCACACCCAGTATTTCATCAAAAACCAGCTTCCATAAAGCTGGGCCAAGAACTGATCCTTGTGGGCATCCCCTCTCTATAGAAGCTTCTTTCTCATAAGAACTTCCTCGGACCTTTACAGTCCTGTTCTGAAGGTAGCTGCTTATGAGAGTATATAAGTTACTGGGGGCTTCGTATTTCTGTAGTTGTTGGAGTACACGTGGCCACCAAACGCTGTCAAAGGCAGAGGATATATCAAAGAGCAACAACATAACATACCGTTCATTCCTCTGTTCGACATCGGCGCGAATTTTGAGTATAGCATCTGTAGTTCCCTTACCTTTTGTGGAGCCAAATTGCCGTGGATGGCTTGCCTTTCTAAGTATCGGCTGTAGTCTTATCATAATAAGATTCTCCAGTACCTTACTCATCACGGGAAGAAGACATATAGGTCTATACGACTTAGGAAGCTGCTTATCCTTGTTCCCTCCCTTGTAGAGTAGTCTCAAATCTGCTATCTTCCAGCTTCTCGGAAAATATCCCCTATCTAGGCAGTCATTGAAAATTCCTAATAATATATCTTCCATATAGGGGATACTATTTTTCAAGATCGCAGCGTCTATAGAATCGAGCCCCGGGGCACGACCGGTTTTCTGCCTATCAACAGCAATACGAAGATCGTAAATATCCCATGGAGGGCAGAAGTCTGTTCCAGTTGGGTAAGTAGTTGTGCGTCTAACTAATTCTTCCTCTTCATTATCTTCCGACGGATCATCTTTAGGATATGTAGCCTCAATAAAAATGGTCGCTGCTTCTTCGAGGGTAGTCGCCTGAACATCTACATGCTTGAGGGCTGCTAATGTTTGCAAAGGAGTTAGTTTTCCTAGAGCAACTCTGTATGGAATTCCCCATGGATTCTTCTTTGATTCTTCGACAATGAATTCATCCCAGGACCTCCGCTTTTGTAAACGCACTTCGTTTCGATATTCTTTAGCTTTGGCCTTGTACTGATTACGAAGTGCAATACGCCTCTCTTCATATCTGCATCGCTGGTACAACCTTCGTGCCTTGTAGACTTCCCTCTTCATTGTTGTTAAGGCCGGTGTCCACCATGGAACTAGTCGAGCTCTGGCCTTTCGCCGTTGGAGAGAATTTTCAGCTGCGTCAAGAATTGTATTAGTTATTTTAGAGACTCTATAGTCCAGATCGTCAGCACATTCCGTTTCCACCGATTCCCATTCTTCGTCGGCAATTTCTCCCTCCAGCATGCATTTGAAGACGCTCCAGTCATTCCTTCGAGTTACGTAACCCTTGTCAATATCGTGAAAATCTGGCATATCCTGCACTAGACTGAATTCCAGGACTTTGTGGTCAGAACTAGTTTCAGATCTGAGGTTCCAGTCAACAATGTGTCGTACTAATGTCGTTGATGCCAATGTCACATCAATCGAACTTTCACCCATTGGCCCTGAGAAAGTGGGAGTGGAAGAGATGTTGTTGTTGACTACTACTAACTGGCTCCTTGCTATAAAATCACCAAGCTTAGCCCCTCGTCGGTCTGTTCGATTGGAACCCCAAACCGTGTTCCAAGCGTTAGTATCCGAGCATAAGATCACATTCCTGCAACTAGATGTGATCGTTTCCATGACAGAAATACTTTCCTCTATATTACTTCCGTTAGGCAGGTAAGCAGAGATCATCGTAAAAGATAAACTGCCCCACTTTACGTAGCATGCGACACAATCAGCCGTAGAATATTGTCTAAGATACATCACGTCAAGATTTGGATTGTTGACCACTATAGCAGCCCTAGGCCTCCTCTCTCCACTGCTCAGAGCTATAACTCTTGACGTGAGACCAAACCCCGTGACCAAGTTCCTATGGCTGGTCGGTTCCTGAATTACCATCATGTCGTAGCGTCGAGAAAGAGCTCGCAACTCGTCTGCCACTACTCTTCGGCGACCCATGTTGAGCTGAAGGATGGTAATTCTATTCATAATAGGTACGTTTCGCTATTTCCTTGCACTCCCGACTGCCAGCCTTGTGCTTTGTTTTACTATGATCTGCATTCGCCCGTTTACAATTAATGCAGGTTGGGTCGGCCAATACTTTCTTCTTTGGACATTCTTTCATTAGATGGCCACTTCCTGCGCACCAAATGCAAACCACTGAGTTTGCAGTGCAAGTGGCCTTGGTGTGTTCATAGCCCTGGCACTTGGTGCAGCGAGGGGCATCCAGGTAATCCTTAAAAGTCATGGACCACCATCCTCCATCTAGACTTCCTATTTCCAACAGCTGAAAACGGATCATTGGGTGCACTTCCAATACCCAGTTCTTAGTTAAGCCGTTCCTGGCGACTGAAGCAAATAGTGGGCGAAGATCTTCAATAACAAGGAGAGTTGGAACCGATTTTTCAGGTATTCTTTGCCACAGAAACCTCACTAGGTCTGCTGAGTTCCATGCGTGAGGCACACCCCTCACTTCAAGTTTAGGTTTTTTCCTCAGTGCTAGCTAGCTTAGCATGTAGCCCATTTTGGCGCAGCTCCTGCCATCCAATGACTTTAGTTGCATGGGATTCTTCTTCTAACCGAACTAGAATCGAGCCCGCCTTGGTCGCTCTAACTATAGAAGCGTTTACACCTATATTTGTGGGCGACGGGAGCCCATTTATGATATCCACTGGGCTTTTTCCAGAGCCGCTGATTGTTAAGTATGCTGGTCTTGACGTCAGGGACGGCTTTAATGGCAGCGATTTAACAATATCTGCCAACGTCTTAGGTTTATTCTTTGGTGTAGATTTATCATTTGGAGAAATCTCAACAATTTTGTCCTCAGTTTCGCTCCGTTTTTCATTAGTTTTCTTTTCTTGCGATTTTGCCTTTCTCCTATTTCTTTTGCTCTTGTATATCTCAAAAGTTTCAGCTTCCTTTAAATTTGCATCTTCATTAGTCGACATTAGCTTCCCTTCAGAGGATTCGGCCTTGGCAAATTGAGGGCCGGAGGTTGCTATGTTTACCCCTGAATGGCTGTGAATAACCTTTGGATGTGACCTTTCCATGATTTTGCTTATTATTGTATCGACTACTATGGGAGACTCCAATATTTCCTTCACCACTCTTTGGACAAGCGACGAGACTGAATCTTCTTTCTTTTTGTCTTCACTTTGCTTGACCTTGGAGTTTAAGGTTTCCAATATACCGATTAATCGATCAATTTCTCCATTGATATGTTTTCTAGTTACGTTTTTCATCTCGAATGAATTTACGTAAGCTCTCCTGAATTTTCTTTGCTTCATTCAAACAGCCACCACTATAAATTTCTTCATTTTCTTCTTCAACATCAGACCCATTCCTAGGTCTTTTTGCGGATGGGCGTGGGTCCTTAAGGACTTTACATCCAGGAGGCTCCTCCTCCATTTTCTGAAAGGCTAATCTCTAGAAATCTCAAATCTAGTATAACCTAACCTTAACAGTTTGACCTACTTTCACTAATATTCGCATAAAACAACAAAAATATGTTCTAAAGTTATTGGAACTTCAAACTTTGTTGTAAACAATAATAGCGAACAATGAATTAACATAAAATAAAAGAAACGAAATAAACAAAACACCAAAAACTAGATTCAAATGCACGAAACACAACAGCATGAAAATCCACAGCCTTCTCCCTATTCAAAGAATATTGTATCCAAAACGAAATCTAGGGAAATAAAATTAAAGACAGATTATACTTATAAAATTATTTTTCCATTAAACTATTTGATTTACCCTCAGAAAATCTCATACTTAGAGGATGTATAGAAGCAAAGGTAGAATAAAGAGAAAATTTTATTCTGGGACAAAGTCCCTTAAGAATAACATTTCATAACACAAAGTAAAATAATTTCTAGCTTAGATATTTTTAAAATAAAACAAGATGAATTAAAGTGAATACAAATTTACATTAGAAAAAAAACATAAGAAGCAATACTAGAACCCTGTCCTGTATCGGTGATCTCACCCGGCCAGAGTTGGGCAAAATTTAATCATAACTAATTATTTGATCACAAATTTCCTGGAATCAATCACCAAATCTGATCATGATTACATTAGGTGATTAATTCCAGGATATTATTTGTCAAGTAATTAGTTATAGTATAGGGGGGGGGAGTTAAAGTTTATTAAGAAACGGCAGGTATCTAGCTCATATCAGCAACATATAGTTCAATAAGAGCATAGTGGATAAGTTCATTTTTAGTAAGGTTCTTTAAGGATACTAGATTGGAGAGACTTGTAGTAAGAATTTGATAGTTTGCTGGAACTTCATAAATCTACACCGTAATTCCGGGTAGTCCTGATAAAGTCGTAGATGAGTCTTTTGTGGCGAATCGAAAAATTAGATGGATTGTCAGTTTTTTTTTTGTTTTTCCTTTTCTAAGGAGTTCGTGAACAATGTCGATGGAGCAAACGATATTGGTTCAACTAGGCTCGGTGCCGCTTGGAACGGGAATGAGATCCAGTAGGATATTTCAATATGAGGATGAGGGCTTCATCCCTGAATCCAGTATTGCAATTGGATAAACAGCACGGGCTCGGGGCACAGAATTGCCATTCTAATTAATTGCAATTCAACGGGAACTAGCTAGTCCTGGACGGAATTTAATGGCCAGCGCGTAGGTGTCCTTCCACTTAGCAAATATTTCATGTGAAACGGTACCAGGCTTGAAAGAAACTGAATAATACATCACTTAACTGATAATTAAAACAGGGAAGTAAAAGAATGCCACATAATAATAAGAAATATGAGATAAATGAAAACACGGCCTAATTTTTGTAATCTACATATACTCACCCATTAGTTTTAGCAATTAAATATTGGGTTGTCCGGAAATTTATGCAGGATTTAATGTTTAAACCAAAACCTGATATTATTATTAAAGAGATTATCTATCTCATTACCACAACCAAAACCTGATTGTTTTTACTCTACGTCGTAGTTTAGGCTCAAAGGTCCCTTTAAATAAGATCCCATTACCCAGATCTGATACAGTGTGATATCTTGGTTTCGTCTTACAAGGAGACTTTTTGACTTGTAACTCACAGATTTAATTGCCGATTTTTGTGCGGGTAGTAGAGACCTAGAATAGTGCAAAACTAGAGTTATAGCCACCTACGAGCATTGGGAGCCGAGCAAAATAAATATAAATATTTTTTTCTCAGCTTTCAGTCAAGTTAGAGAAATAATCTTTTCACGTAAAATTGTAGTTTTGTATGCTATCTTTTTACCACAACCTAAACCTGATGTCTCTTTAATAATAATAACATATGGTTTAAACATAAAATTCTGCATTTATTTCCGGAAAACGGGTTTTGGTTGTGGTAAAGAGATAGCATACACAACTACAATTTTACGTGAAAACATTATTTCTCTATCTTGACTAAGAGCTGAAAAAAAAAAAAATAAAACGTGATTTTCATATTGGTTTTTATTTTATTTTTTTCTCGGGTCCCGATGCGCATTAGCGGTCATAACTCTAGTTCTGCACAATTATAGGTTCCTACTACACGCAAAAAATCGGCATTCAAATCTGTGAGTTGCAAGTCAAAACGTCTTTTTGTAAGATGAGACCAAGATATTACACCGTATCAGATCTGGGTATGGGATCTTGTTTAGTTGGACTTTGGTTGCGGTATAGAGATTAATGATCTCTTTAATAATAATATCATGTTTTGGTTTAAACATGAAATCCTGCAATAATTTCCGGATAACCCAATATTTATGGTTCAACAACACTTAGTTCTACCTATGAAGCAGCTATTTGGATTGACATAACACCTTTATCCACTTGGTGAGTTGATGCAAGCATGACTGTGAAGAACTATCAGTGTGATATGGTAGGAATGAATGATTTTCTACTTCTATGATACTTAGTTCATTGTGAAACTATTTTCCAGTACCATATAAATTTCTTTAATCATTTTTCAGTCATTTTTTTCCTTCTTACCGTCGATAGTATTTTCTAGCGGCCTTTTTCTTTCAAGTGATTCAAATCAACATGCATCTTTCATTTCCGCACTCCATACAAAATCTCTGCCATTTTACAATCATATTTACTATATACAAATGCAAAAAATGAAAGGTTGCTCTTCCTCCTAAGCCTAGGTGAGTGCCAAGATGTATTTTTCATTTTAATTGATCCTTCTATACCAATATACATAGCTGAGGGGATGTATTTATGGTTTTGTGGTCGTTCATTTGTATAAAAATATTATAATCTCAAATTTGTAATCAACATTTTTAATTTAATGATGATTTTTCTTTTTGGAGGGGAGATAAATGTATCACATTTGAAACTAGTTTTTTTATTAACTAAATGTCATAGAAGTGGTGAATCCGTGAATTATCCCGCATTCACTCATTCATTTCTTAAAATTAAAGTGATAATTATCATTCCATTGAATTATCCTTTTATTTCGCAACAATAGAAACAGTATTGAATATTATCTAAAAATATAATTCATGGGGAAAAACATGTAAGTGTTTTCCTTTTCATGCCTTATATTATTATTTAACAAAAAATGTTTTTTAAATTTTTCTATATTCAATACTTTAAAAATAGGCACAAATTATATCGTAATGCTATTGATCAAAGTTGAAATTAATATTAAGTTTCACCCTTCGACATTCGACCATTATCAAACAGAGATCTCAAGTATGCCTTAAAATAAAATATACATGCATGTCAAACTCGCGTTTGCGTGTGTACACAGCTTGAGGGTAACTGAGCAGTTAATTGAATAAAATAGTAGGAGTGCGGTCTCAGATGCCAAAATAAAGGTTCTGAGGAATTAATTACTTGTGTTTACGCAAACCCTCAAGTAGGCCTTGTCTCTGCCATTGGTAGGATGAACCCGGAATTTCGTTTATTTAAGGTAACAGAAAAAAGTTCCGGAAACAGGTTCCTGTTGTCTTTGTACACATCGTTTAAAGTTCTAAAATAAAATAATAACTACTCATGAAATGTTTAAATGTGAACTAAAAATTCCCATGATTTGATAGTAAAGATATAAGTAAAGATGCGGAAAATCATTACATATAATAACGCAATAAAAAATTAATACTTATGAAATAGTACATATGGTTAGTAGTAGAAAATTCTATAATTTAGGCAATATTAATATAAAAGATATTAATTTTGATTACAAGTTTTAGTATCAGGGGTCTTACAGAAATAAATTCTTTACAGAATAACGTAAAAGGCAGGGAGCTCTTGTCAGACAATGGTATACAATATATACAATTAGCAAATGTGCAGCAAGATGAATATAGTAACATGTAAAGAACTACCTATTTGTAGCACTTCAATAAATATTCTACACTAGAAAGTCCCAGGTCCATCATATTTTCTGACACCTCGGAGGGTTGTCAGGAATAGGATTGGTGGACTCGAGTGGTTATGGAGTTTACTATGTAGGATAGATATCTGGTTTGGGCTAAATCATCAACATGTAGAACATTAAGATCTTTATGAATAAGTTTATTGGTGACAGAGTAAGGAGCATTGAGGATTTTTCGAAGGGTTTTGGATTGTAAGGATTGGATACGAGATGAATGATGGTAAAGTGAAACCATATATCTCAACTACGTATGTCCAATGAGATCTAATTACTCTCATGTAAACTTACATTTTGTAATTCATTGGCATCTTAGTGAATGTTGAAGAAGTATATGACGAGCAGATTCTTGTCGTTTTAGTCTTTAAGGGGATTCGAAGTTAAAAGTTAAAAGGAGTCCTGGGTAGTGGTTTTGTTCAACAAGGATCAGTGTAATATTAAAGAAAATTAAAATCTTTGGAAATGAAGTATTGCGTATAATATTTGTATGATGGGATAATTATGATGCTACATGATTTCGTAACCATAGGACATTGTAATGTATGTATATGTAAATACAGCTCTTGTAATAGCCATACAATGGTTAAAATGTGCAGAAAAAATTTTCGATAATGAACACATCCAAAAGAAGGCTATAAGGTTGAATCGGCAGGTTTAAAGTCTGAGGGATAGATAAAGACGTTGGACGTGTCAGGTGTGACTTAGATACGGCAAGATGAGCTTGGTGCCCGTTATTATAGTCATTGGAATTGTGCTTTCGAGTTCATTTTCTTTTTCATTTATTTATTTAATTATTAGTCGTTTTTGTAATGGCATATTTTAATCAACGAAAAACAATGTATTTTTGGATCTAAATGTTCTTATGCTGAAGTATTCTGTACCAATCTACTGTCTGTTTCTCTGTCATTGATAAAAAGGAAATTTTATGGATTGGAGGGGGAGGGGAGTATATACTGAGGGGTAAACGGTAGGGAAAAGCTGATAGAATACTATATCGAAGGGAGGTATTTCTCAATAGCTTTTCATCAAAGCGGTCGAATGACACATTGAAAATTTATTGCGATCGGCATAAAATTCTCATCGGTCTCTTCCTTGTTGTGAACTAGCAGTCAGGAAATAGCAAACATCATAAGCAAGCATACCGGCAAAACGGAATATATAGTAAATTCAATGGCTGGAAGACTTTCATTTTTTATGAACAGGAAACAACAAAAATAGAAAATTCAGTTTTATTTTTTATTTTTTATCTTTGTGTTGGACGAAAATGGTTGTTATTCAGGTTATAAGTTACTTTATTGATTACTTGATATCGGATTATTTTTTAAATGGTATTTCTTGATTTGTTCTGATATACAATTTTCAGGATCGGGCCTAGTTATATAAGATTTGAAATATATACACGAAACCCGAGAAAAATAATAAAACTGACAAGTCTCGCTAGAGGAGCGGATAGAATTTCCAATCAAGTTTCAGTGGTTATGCTATGAAAGATATCCGCAGTCAATTCCTAAGTCCATCGTGGATAAGATATTTCCACGTTTGGACTTATATTTTCGATAAACTAGGTTTTATATTTCCTCCATGTCTAGTTAAAACGAAGTATGAAATGTTTTTCAGCAGCGGTGTATGTACGCTTACTTAAAGATAAATTTTAACATTTTTAAATTTTTTTACCGATGAATTCATTAAAAAAAAATTAATGCTTTTATTGATTTATGTACTTAGTAAGCTTCTTTTTTTTTTTTTTTTTTTTTTTTTTTTTTTTTTTTTTTTTTTTATTTTTTTTTATTTTATTTTATTTTTTTATTATTTTTTTTTTTTTTCATAACTGCACTTTGTCCTACATAATAACTCAAAATTTCCCATCTACGAACTAACATATGATAAAAAAAAGAAATATGTCGTTAAGTTAAAATATATTTATTTCCTAGGACTTCGCAACCTTAGGTCGTATGCTGAGACCCTACAAGTTTGACGTCCAGCATTCTCTATATTCCCAACCGATAGCCGAGTTTTTCACCCGCTGCATCCTTGAAATGCGACACTTCTTATCCAAAAATCCATTTCTATGGCTTGTAGTCTCTTTGCATCTTAATTTTATTTGGGTTTGAGATATGGGTGCTATTTTTACGAGATACGGGATACCCTGAATTCAAACCGAGCCCATTTAGTAGACAGGGTACCTTCACTACGGCAGAGTCCAGTCTACACTATTACTCCTTTAGTCGCCTATTACGACAAGCAGAGTTTACTGTGGATGTATTCTTTATTCTCCCATCCACCGGGGACGTTAAGTTAAAAATGAGAATTAAAAAAAAAATAATAATAGACTATAAAAACTATAAAATTAAAACAGAAATAATTATTTTTTTTTTTTTTATCACAGTCAGAATTGTTCGTTTACTGTAATAACAAGGTCGCTTTGAAGTTCAATCATATATTTTAAAATTAAGACTTATTTATAAATATTTATGACTTGTTTATAATTTTGATACCATTTTTGTTTTTATAATAAAATATTTACATTTTTTATGTAATATAAATATATTAATCTTTGTCGTCGTTACTAGATTAGATAAACTTTTATTTATATATTTTTTTAAATTTATTATCATTATATCATATTTTTTCCAAGCTTTGACGAATAATTATACGAATTTCCCCAAAGACAAATAAATAATCAAGAATTAGCAACATTTTATTTTTGACAAAATTACAGTCTGTAACAATAAACGTCAATAAGTAACTATATAGACATTCATCCCTTATTTACAATGAAATCATAAATTAAAAACTATCCTTTTAAAATAAAAGAAAATTATAATAAAATTGAGGAAGAGATAAAATAAAGAAATGAAAGAATAGAGTTGATAAATAATAAATTTGTATTATTTTTCAACTTATTTATTGTATTATATATTAAGAGGCTACTTATTTATTTTTATTTTCATTTCATTTATCCTCATTGTATACATTGTTTGAATTGGTCCATATTAGTTATTGCTCTCTCTGAGGCAGATTGTAATACTCTCAATAAAATATTTATTAAAAAAAAAAAAATTAAATGAACAAAATAAAACACCTCTAAACAGAATCCAACTTTATTAATTATTATTATTATTAAAGTTTTACCTCAGAGACATACTGTACTTTTTTTTTTTTTTAATATCAGTATTTGAAGTGCATCCGATCATATTAAAGTTCTGTAAAGCAAAATAAAAAAAAAAAAACGATTTCTTATCAACGGTAAATATTGTTTTAGTCAAATCGATCACATCACCTGTTGAAGGAACAACCTTACGCGGAAAAATAGGTGCAAAAATTAAATACGAAATCATACCTTTGGTACTCGTACCTTTGGTTAATATATGCCAACTAAAAAAAAAAAAATTAACTCTGTTAATTTATAAAATATCGATTTTTTTAAAGTACCTTATGAGTCGATTGTAAATTAATATAATCTAATACAACAGCACATAATTTTTGAATAATTTTAATTAACTATAATTAAAAACCTTTTTAAAGTGATGTGGGCGTACATGGATCGATCATTGGAAATGAATAACCCTGTTGCATGTCCGTCTAAATATAGGCAGCCATTTACCGTGATTACACCGAGGACACATGAATTTTTAATGTGCTCTTCAAGGCATTGATTGAAAATTACTTAATTAACTTCTGTTATTAGCATAAACTGTGGTATTAATATGTAGCGTGCAAATACTTCGATAATATATGACAGATGTTAAAAGGTTGTTATATATCATTTGAATTAATATATATGTAAAAATAAATTGTTCTGACGCCTCGGAGGGTTACTATGGAAGGACACCTATCTGGTTTGGGCTCCAACAGCGATATATGGAACATTAAGGTTTTTACGGAAAAGTTTATTTGTGACAAAGCAAAGAGCATTAAGGATTTTGGATTGCAAGGATTGGATTGGATTTAGTGGAGCTCCAAAGCTCAACTCCGTATAATATGTATAGGTCTTATAAATGAGAATTTTTTAAAAATTAATTCGAAGAATTGAATTGTTTCTCGTAAATGTGGAAGCTGTCGAAGACGTGCAGGTTCTTTTTGTTTTAGTCTTAAATGTGGATTCCAAGACCATTGTCCAGATGTAGGCTTAGATTGCGTACCTCTTCAACAGGGAATACAAAATTAAAAGTTGTATTTTAAGACCATTTAAAATTGAAAAGAACAAGAAGAAAATTAAGAGACGGTTACGGTTATTAAAATTTAATTGAATCAAAATACCCAGATCACAGTTCTTAAGGATCGAGTTCACCTAAAAATGGGTGTTTAATTGTATAGTTTTAAAGAGCCAAAAAAAAACGCCAAAGAATAATTTTAGGTAAACTCTTTTGATCTACAGATATTTTAAATTATTCCTTTTCCCGACATTTAATTTGTTATACTTTGCGCTGTAAAAAAAATTTACACCATGAGACTATATAAAATACTAAGTGTCGAGTAAACTTTCGAATTTCGTTGGTCTTAATTGGTTTTTCTTTTTTGTAAAAATATGATCGTCAATTTTTAAAATACGTCTGAACTGGAAGCATTTTCCTAGAACTTAAGACTTAAATCTAGAGAAGGTACCAGAAGTTCCTAGACTTTATTGATAATCTTTTAGGTCATTTCAAGTTAAACATAATTATTTGATTGATATAAATTTTTAGATATCAAGTAAATGAGGTGTACATACAAGAAATAAATTAAACGAATGGGCGTGTGGAATAGCTACCTATTAGAAGCACTCTAATGAAAGATTTAGAGATCATGGGCTGTTTTTCTTCGCAAGATCTCTCTGACAATTATTACATATTGCATGGAGGATTAATTACACGCGAAAGGATTTGGGCGATATAGTTGTTTAATATGTAAACCTAGAAAATTCTGCAAGAGAGGAACAGAAGAAGTGGAAGACCAAGGAGCCGGCGAAGTTAGGAGTTCGGACATGGGGAATTGCTGCAGGAGACCGCAAAAAATGGTAGGAAATAGTTTGAAAGACCAAGGGTCACACCGAACTGTAGAGACAGGGAGTTAGTAAGTCAAATGTTCACTTGACTTAGGCAGAGGTAACTTAGACAAAGATCAGTTGCTGAGTAAGATTGTAGTTAATCTTGAAAGGATATCCTGGCACTGATCTTAGCAATCCCGTGGTCAGTTTGCTATTCTGCGTGATCCAACACATGTCTTTTAAAGGAGGAGTTAGGAATCATTTCTTGGGGGTTTAACACTGTGAGTGCAGGTGTTTAGGATATTTATTTTTATTCGGCCACTCTCCTCAAACTGCCATACCCACATATGATCTTTTAAAATCTCCTCTCCTGACTGATTAGGTCGCCCTATTGAAGACGTCGAAACCTCCTCAATCTAAAAACGTTTTTAACTTGGACGTATTTTTTTCTTTATCGTGATTGCATACCTGATCATCTTCATCCTATATAAATCAGGATAATAGTTAAGTATTTATTTACGACATATGTTTGCTGATAATTGCCGGAGGAGCCGAGAAATCTTAATTATTTTGTGATAAAAGAATGTGATTACGTGTTGCTTCCAAAAACTTTACTTAAAGTTTGAAATTCCTTTTACTAAGCATCTATATAACTATTAAATCATATCGTGTTCGATGGTAGCTCCAGTTGTTCGTATTGAACCATCTTTATCAATGAGTTGCAGTTCGCCAATAGCCTTAGTTGAATCCACTCGAATGGCTATATTCGGCTCATCTCTTCGCCTACCCCCCTCCCCCCACCCCCCACCCCCGCACCCTTCCCCCACTCCGCTTCTGTTGACCAGGCTGACTCACGATACGTTTGTCCTATCAGCAAATATTGATTCCTGTGGTGTTTCTCAGATTCCATAATAAGACTCTCGCATAAAATATTTAACGGACTGTTTTCAAAAAAAAAAAAAAAAAAAAAAAAAAAATCGTACAATTACAGCATTATTCTCATTTCGACAAAACGTAACAGTTCATCAATCTGAAACTAATAACATAAACATGCTAAGGATACTAAATAACAATATAAAACTGGCCAATTATCTTGAATGATCCTAAAGGCAAAATACCCAAAGCAGTATGCTAAGAATGAAAATAATATTAAAACTAAATAATGCTATAAAATTAATTTAACATTAACATTATAAATATTACATGAAAATCAAAATAAATCATAACGTAAATAAATTTTAAATAAAGTAAGGAAGTAGAGAAAGAAGAAAGGAAGAAAAAAAATTAACAAAATAAAGTAAACATGGTTAAAAATATATCTTATCTGAAGATATTAAATGAGATCTGAGATAATGATATAAGTAACACCAAAATAAATACATAAGCAAAATTAAAATTATATTTTGATAAATATTTTTCTTTTCTATATCACTGTTGGATTGAATATCTAATAAGTAAAGGAAGAGTCGGAATTTAAAGCTATTGAGAGTGGAAGAAGGGCCTATGCTGGAGCGTTTGAATAATGCTGTGAGGAAGAGAGTTGGGTAAGGGTCAGAAGGACGGGTTCTGGTTTTGCGGAAACTCACAGATAACTTTAATTATTAATTATAATTAAGTTAATGCTATTATTATTTAGAAAGATGCTCAAGAGGAAAGAAGTCTATAAAGGAACGAACCAAGAAAGTATTGTCGAAAAGAAAGGAATAACCACTTTAATATGGTGTAGTGTTGAGCGATGTGGTCAATACTGGGTATCCCCGGAACCCAGAACAGAGCAATACACAACTTTATCTGAAAGTAGATTTTTTTTCCATTAAGAATAAAAAAAAACGAGCATTTAAGAAACGATCAAACCAGTTTAGAACTTTTAGTTAACCTTTCTACCTCTTTTTTTATCATCGAATTTGCATACAGAAAATATTTATTTTTAACAATTGAATCGCCCTGATACTTAATAATGATTTAAGGATTAGCTGATTGTTTTAAATTTGTCATGATTACATCAAGATTGTAGTTTCAAGTAGAAGTATCTGTTGTTTAAATTTTATGTTAAACAAGATTTTTTAAAAAATATATTCGGAATAATCAGTGGCAGACTTTTAGAGCTGTGGTTTATAACGTACAAATCTGGGATAATAGATGGATATTATATCACGTCTAGCATTTGTATGCTATAGCATTTGTATGTAGCTTAACGGGACACAACATCTATTGTATATTTATAATATATTTCGTTCGTCATTGAATGACTGCAATTATTCTTTCACTTTTGATTGAAAAAAATTATAAATGATAACTTATTCCGGCGGAAATTCAAACACTTTAAGTCAAAGGAACAAACTATACACCTCTTAGGTTCAAAGGATTCCTTTAGTAAAGATGATTAGAAACATTACCTAACCTTGGTTAATCAAGGGTTCTAAAATAGGTTGCAACGTGAGCCTTGAGACAAGTTGAACTCTGGGGCCACCCCCGCACTCAGCTTAAGTCAGTTTCACTCAAAATTTGTTTATTTTAGCTGTCATATCTTGAATAAAATCAACAATCCTGCAACTTCAAATTTCCCAGAGCTAACCTTCGTCACTCAAAATATTTTTAACTCCATCTACTTATAGATTGAACCGATTTCCCTTTTATAATAACTTTGACTTATTAGCAAGAGTTGGCCATATTTTATAATTTTGTAATCAATCATTTTATGCACTCTTATTCATAATAAAAATAAATAATAAATAATATTCTACTTGTTTTTACCACTATACCTGAAATTCTCCCTGAAACCCACAACCATAATATCAGTCATGCCGTAGGGATTTGCCCGAAATAGATATTCATCCTTTCCCTATGAATTCCACACAGTAACCCACTGATTCGTTATCTCGCTTCCGAAACGACTTCTCATCTCTGATATCTGAAAAGAATATGGCTTAAAGGATTATTTTATATGTAACATATTTTTTTTGTTTTCAAGGATACTAAAAGGTGTGAAATGGATAACAATAAGTCTTACAAGTATTTTTAGTATACATTGGAGGAAAAATAGGATTTATTGACACTCTGGATAACGAATCATACGTATTTTAAAGTTTGCTAAACCCCGGTTTCCAATTTTATGCTGCCAAACCAGTCACGAACTGCTCTTTTTCTATTAGCCTTTATTAAGTAAATATTACAATCTGCGTCGATTAAGGGCAATAAGTAATATAGATAACTATGAATTTATTCATTCAATATGTACAATAAGAAATAAATTCCAGCACTGCTGTAACCCAGTATAGGATGAGTGAGAGCGCTATAGTACAGTCCCTCAAGGCATGAGTAGAGAAGCTGGCCAGACCTTAAACATGAATACATATTTACGAAAGTTCTTGCGGCCACTGCCGTTTTATCTACGAAGTGGGTTATCATTTTATGATTGAGGATGAAGGTTGAGATGGTAGCAGAAGTTTTGATAAAATTTCAAAAAAATTAAGAGGTATGAGGTCGAGGAGTGAGGTAAGAGAATAGGAAGTATTGATATTCGCCCTTTTTGCTGTCCCCAACAGTTCGGGTCTACTGATCCTAGCAGGTTTAATAATGGTTGTGTATGTAATGATGTTCAATGGAAAGATGTAATGTCCTATTTATTAGTATATCTGCTCTGCATAAATGAAATTGAGAAAGTATATTTCGAAAAAAAAAATCATATCCGAACATCCTCAAAAAACTTTCGGCATGCGGGACATGTAGTATTTTACAAACATTGTATGGATAAAAGACAATCAATCATAGGTCCATTCCACTATAATAGGTATAAATTTTTTGCTAGTTTTTATTGTTTCAATGATCTTTATACTATAAATTAGAGGAAAAGTTAAAAAATCTATTAATTTAATAAGGATTAATTTTATACGATTTTCAAAATTCATTATTCATAACCTTCCACCGGTCGTTCCAATTTCCGTAACACGGTCGCGCGTAGTACTACATTCCCTGTTTTTTATCCGTTTTTGTCCAAATTTTGTATTAAATCTATTAAATAAAATATTTTGACCGTTCTAAATTTTAAGTAGAGTATACGTAAAAAATATTACCTGAGAGAATAATATTTTAAAATATGTTTATGACTAAAAATAATAAAAAAAAAACAAATTTATAACTAGCTAAATTTTTATTTACCATATTACAGTCAAATATAATTATTTGCAGATATAAAATGGTTGGTTTTATGAACAATTATTGTAAACAAATTTTTTTTTAGGAATGATTTTTTCAAATAAAATTTCGATATCCCCTGGCTGCCCCTTTCCCTCATACCCATCACTAGCCTCAACATGGGTGTTTGTTTCATTGTATCTAGAACATTTTATATTTCCACTCAATTACAAATTTTTATTTGACTGTCCGGTTCTTTTTACTTTCTCGTCTAGTCCTGCAAAATTCGAGGAATATATTCCACTTTTATGGGTTTCCACTTAATCAAAACATTCCAAATAATTAATACTTCGCTGACTAAGATAAACAAAAGTATAAATGCAAAAGAATCTAACTTACAGGAAGCCTGTAACTTATAGGAGATGATAGGTGATTGTCAGAAGTTACAGAATTAAACATTGTAGCCTGAACCACGATTACCTGATGACCTGGAGAGGTCCCCCTCAGTGCCAACCCAGTAAAGCTACTCTCATATTGAATCATTTTCCAGGAGTGTTCTTGGTTTTGGAAAGATATAAAAAAAAATTTATACTTCGTCACCTCTGTAAGGCCTATGTGTTATATATTTATTTCAATTATATTATTGTTGAAACGGAATAGTAAATAAATTAGTTCATATACAAGGGCAATATTAATCACCAGAAGGTTTTTTACACTTAATACCAAACGAGGAATTCTAAACACACTTTTGACGGAATTTTATAAAGCAGATGTTTGACAAATATTTGGGGCTATACGATTCGAAATCCACTGTCACAGAGCAATTGGGCCGAGGCGATGGCTGAATGAAGTAATCTGCTGCTAAATAACCAGTCAAGGTTCGCCTTGCAGCCTCCAGAAAGAATCGAAGCAGGCAGCATTGCGCCTTGAGTAACTCTTTCAAGAGTTCGTGGCTGGTATTTAAATGTTAGGGATTGGTAAACAATTAATATACCATATAGAGTAAAAATCATGAACGAGATGTCGTGTGAGTGAGGGAAATATGTTAGTCCATATTCACGCCTAACCAATAACCGCCGATATAATTTTTAACTCCATTCAAAAGTAAACTGTACCCTTATTAGACAGAATAATATGAATAAAAATTGCATGAAGTTGTAAAGGGAACCGAAGAACAGGCGATTTGTTACAAAACCAATGGGTAAAAAGAGCTTGTTTATTTGCTTTGAACGTCCTTGAGTACTCCAACTAGGGCAAGAAGAACGTTTACCAATCTATCATACGATTTATTCCGTAGATAAAACCTTAGTATGCTCAGACTCTATGGACCGAACTACTTCAGGAAGATTGTTTTAAATAAATCAAAAAGTGAATAGACAAAAGAATATAAATCTTTTTTTTAAATATAAATTTATTGAAATTTACAACGGTACAAATATGTACATCAAGTGTACAAGTGTTGACAACGATTACAATAACGTCAAAACTTGAAAAGCAGTACTCATCAGTAGCACCTTAATAAAAATTCTACACTAGATGATCTCTAGACCATCTTTTTTTCTGACGCCTCGGAGAATTATCGGGAATGGAGTGGGAAGCAAGTTGAGAAACTAATGAATTTGAATGGTTATGGAGCTTATCATGAAAGGATAGGTATATGGTTCGGGCTAACTCAGCAAGATATGGAACACGAAGGTCTTTATGGATAAGTTTATTGGTCACAAAGTAAGGAGCATTGAAGATTTTTTGAAGGATTTTGGACTGTAAGGATTGGATACAAGATGAATTGGATGGCATAGTGGAGCCCCAAAGCTTAACTCTGTACTTTCAAATAGGCCTAATCACGGTCTTATAAGTAAGTCTTTTTTTTAATTAATTATATGTGGATTCCAGTTAAGATGTTTGGTAGTCTAGTGGAGTCCTAGGTAGCTGATCAGTTAAACAGGAATTCGTGGAATATTAATGAAGGATATTGTAGGACAGGAAGTGAATATAAAAATAAATATATTTTTTTCATTTATTAATTGGATTTGCGACTGCACAACTATATATACCAAGTAAATCATCTGTGTTACATGACTTACATTCTTGAGTAACTACCCGTTTGTTACACTCAAATTAATTTTTTATGCAAGATCACGATGCAATCTTCTTTTCAACTGCCTTTGAGGTTAATCGGAAATGAAAGGAAGTAGAGAACAAAACGGATTTGGAATTAGCAACATTTAGGACATTAAGGTAACTTTAAATCAGTTCATTTGTAACTTAGTAAGAACCTAGAGGATTTTACGAAGGGTTTTGGATTGTAAAGATTGCATACAAGGATAATAGAATCGTTTAGTAGAGCCCAAAAGCTCATCTCTGTAAGTCCACGAAGGACTAATTATCGGCATGTAAAGGAGATTATTAGTTAATTAGGAAAATAGTACGTTTGTCTAATATATTATGAAGTAGTAGATAAGAAAAAGCAGTTTTTTGTCGCTTCAGTCTTTTATGTGGATTCATAAGTAACACATTTGTCCAGATGGAGTTCTATCTAGCAAATCTGTTCAGTGATTAGTGGAATATTAAAGGATACCATTAGTGAGTGTTGTGTGAAATGGGATTGGGATGCAACGCAGGGATCATTATTTGCCGACAACACATTCATCATTAAATTGACAGCTTTCCACATTCAATTTCACAACAAATTAGCCTGATTAAAGACTCAAAAGTACTTTCAAGGGAAAATGAAAATAAGTTACAATACTGACTGTGTTGTGCTCTAACTATACTATATAAATCAGACCAATGCCAGGTAGTCATTGATCTATTTCAGTATACTCAATAAGCATAATTAAAGCAAGGTTTAAACCCTTACCAACGTCCTAATTTTCTGTCAAAAGTAGGGATGGGTATCGTAAGACAAATATTGATATTCCATATCGACGGTTCTGAATTTAGATACCTGAAATATCGGTTATAAAAAATATCGAAATTCCGATATATTGTGATTTATTTTCTAATGAATCAAATGCCATTTTAAACATTCCTATCGTTTTTACAGTAAAATTAATGAAATCGAACCACTGCTACACCAAATTCGTCAAACCCGAATCACTCTTGCTGATCTATTTCGATGATTCACTACAAGTTTCACATTTATCGAAAGCTCTTTGCTATAACTTCTCCTATACGTATGATTCTATTGTTTAGTGTGTTGATATTATCTTATTCCCTCCACTCAAATGTAAGAAGATATAAAAGAAATTAACATAAGTTTTTATATGATTCAGTGTATAAATTTTTGTTTCGACCCTAAAGTGAAAAATTTTCATTATATGTATTGTTTGAATGTGTAACAAAACTAACTCAAGACATTAAACTCATGAAAATCAAAACCACAATAAAAAAAAAAAAAAAAAAAAAATTGGTGGAACCAGCTCAAAAATGAAGAAAAATACAGACCTTACCTTTTTATTCAAATCCGTTGCAGATATACGATAATTCAAAGACTTTTGAGTAAACCACCTTTTTTGACATAAAAGCTGTAATATCTCCACTTTGTTTGAAAAGTTTTCAAATTATGATCACATTTTCGGATTGAGCATTTAATTTCCTATAAGAGCAGAGTGCATGTAAATTTTACAAACTTGGGGCCTAAAGAACAGCTTGATCTCCACCTTATTTAGGGAAGTTACAACGTCTTATAATACTTCAACGCTCACCGTTTTTCGAAAAAAAAACTATCTACAAAACTGCTAATCTCACAAAATCTTGCAAATTTAACCAGCTTTTATTTGTTATGATCAAATAAATGATTCCGTATCGATTTCATGGAGAACTTTACTGTTACAACTGGAAAAAACATGGAGTTTTCATTTGCCATAAAAATCAGTTACTTGTGTAAATTAAACATAACAATAATTAAATGTATTTCAAACATAATAAACTCTTCATTGGAATAAAAAACAAAGACAAACTTTCCCGGTTTTAAAAGTAAATTTATCCATGAAATCGACAAGTAATCATTAATTTGATCATACCATTTTTATTTTATTGTAATTGGAAAATTTGAAATGCCATTTCTTTTAGAAAATACCAGTATATATCGATATTTTTGGTCACCAATATATTCAGAGTTTAAAAAATTGTTGATATCGAATTTCGATATTTTTTTAACGATTTCTAACCCATCCTTAATCAAAAGGGTTGTTCCTTCAATTTCTAATTCACTGTAATTTTAAAACCTAATTCAGTGACATTAAGTGTATGCTAATTTAAATAAACATATTTGAAACTTGTATATTAGATACTGTTATTGACAATGTTATGAAATGCTACAGGAAAAAATAATATTTCATAAACAATTCAATCTACTAATAAGTGTTGCCCTGGAAGGGCCGGCTTTGTTGCCCATACTCCCAGGTAATAAATAATCATCTTCCCCCAGAATATCCTTAAAATATGAAGGTTCTAAAAAAAGGCTGGGAGGTGTAAAAAAGCGTATGATTTAGGCCCAAGCCCTTAGGCCCTCTCAGCTTATATCCCACCAACCTTTAATAAAATTTAAATTTTAATTACCTAAATCCCAGTTATGTTGATTTGGGTAAAATTTAATATTAGTTCTTCCTAGTTACTGATCCTGAGTTACGTTTAACATTTCACCTCCGTATAACCTAAAGATCCTTAACTTCGTTAAAGATATTTTTTCCTTTTATTAATGAAGATTAAAATGATTCGATATTTACTTGATATTTTTTATCAGTTTGGTGTATTAATCAATTAATTAAAAATTAAAAATAGTGCAACTGTCTTGGGTTCGAATCCTACCTGGGTAAATTAAAATTTATTTGTTTGTGGAACAGCGGACTGAATCCTGACCTTCCTTCCTTAGCTAGAATAGGTTGGTAACCTGTAGGATAGCTTGTCCTTCCAGCCATCGTTGGAGTACAGAGGGACTTTAAGTTAGGAATTTTAGATTAGGAAGAGAACCTCATGATAGGTTTCAATCCGGGGAAATTACTAAAACAACAATTAATAAATATTTCAAAATAAAACAACAAGGAAAAAAGTGTACCTTGTTTAATATCAAGTCCCACATTTGACAAACTGAAGCTCAGATGACTTAATAGTTATTTTTTAGATATATTCGGTCGTCGTAAATATCTGCAGATCGTAACAGATCCGCTACCTAGGACTCCACTTGGACAAACGTCTTACTTGGAATCCACATACAAGACTAAAGCGACAAGAAACTGCTCGTCATTACAGACTACTTCAACATTTACTAGACAAACGATCAAAGCTCCCAATTCGTTACAAGAGACTTATTTACATGACAATAGACCTATTGGACGTACGGATTTGAGCTTTGGGGTTCTACTAAACCATCCAATTCATCTCGTATCCAATCCTTACAATCCAAAATCCTTAATGCTCCTTACTTTGTCACCAATAAACTTATCCATAAAGATCCTTATGTTCCGTATGTTGCTGATTAAGCCCAAACAAGATATCCTTTCATAGTAAGATCCATAACCACTCAAATCCGCTAGTTTCTCAACTTGCTTCCCACTCCATTCCCGATAATCCTCCGAGGCGTTTGAAAAGATGGCCTAGAGATGTTCTTGTGTAAAATTTTTATTGAAGTGCTACTGATGAGTAGTTCTTTTCTAGTTTGTGTCATTGTAAACGTTTTGGGCACATTTAATTGATGTATAAAAACTCACCGTCTAAAGTACTGCAATACCCATAATTCTCAAGATTTTTCTGTGTTTTACCTTAAGCTATTCTTGGTTTCATATTCATATTCATATTATTTATTTAACGTGAAGCATTAAGGATTAAATAAATCGACGTTTTTCCCTGTTAAAAACAAGCGATGGAATTTTAGATTATTTTTTTCAAATATCCTTCAGTCCATGTTTATCATTCGTTTCGTGACTTACAAGTATGCCAAGATTAGTGGAAGCAGTAATTCAAGCCAGAGGGGACAATATGTCTTATTTGATATAAATTAAAAAGTTAAAAGTTAAAATTGTAAAAAATGAAAATTTTATAAAGTACGTTTTCTAACATTTTTGTTTATTCGAAGAAATATTCTAATTTATTTTAATAAAAATTGTTTATGTATAGTTTAGACTTACAGACTTCAGAACCTTTCTTTATTATTAAAAATATTTCAGATACTTTAGACGGGGAGTTTATTTGGGCAGTTGTAAATTTCGATGAATTGATTGAAAAAAAAAAAAAGTTGTTTAGAAGAAAAAATTATTGCCAAATTTGTTTTATTGGTCTTATTGAAATAAAGAATTTAAAAAAAATGTTATTAATAGGGTATTATCATCGATATTTTGTATGTCAATTATAATAACAAAATATATTTTTAATTGTTTATAATACTTTTGTTTAAGGATTTATGTAAAGTTGTTTAATATTTTTTCTCGAACATTTAATGGTTGAGTACACTGCCCTAGAACATGAGAAATAACGCACCTGGAAAATCATGAGGAATAGCTGGAAACAAAGTTGCTGAAGTTCATATTAACAAGTTTCAGGAAATTAGGGTTATCTTGTTTTCAAAGTCAACATATTTTGTTTCACTGGTAGCTTAAGGTCAATTATTTTTGTTGCTACTTTTCCTAGAGGGATGAAATTCATTTGCCTAGGGTTAGCTTACTATTAGTCTAATAAATATCGAGTTATTTATCACGAAAAATAATTAAATTATTATAAAAGTAAATATTTTTCTAATGTTACTGAGAAAAATAAATAGTTCGTGTAGTTGTATATCTAGTCATTTACTGAATCTACTTGGATTGCATATGTTTTAAAAAAAGAAAGAAAAAAAGGAATGAACTTCTTACGATTACGTTTTATATATATATATATATATATATATATATATATATATATATATATATATATATATATATATATATATATATACTAGCATCCTCCGTCGCGGCTTCGCCCGCTCTGATAAATAAAGAATCTGATCTAATAATTTAATAATTGAATTTCATTTGCTTATCGATGATCTTGTATTGAAGTACAGAATTTAGCATTATTTCTTCAATGATATTTTTAAGCACGGCAGTAATTTTTAACCTGGTTAAAATTGCATTGGCTAGTTGTAAAAAGCATACTTAGACATCCAATTTGGCCGAAATAGTTTTATGGATCCATCTGGTCGGTTTTTAATTTCTAACCATAAAAGTATATGACAATTTGGCAAACTTTGTTTCTGGCACTCAATAATAAAAATTTTAATTACTATTATAGTAAAATTTATTATTATAAACCTTCCGAGAACTATGAAGATGTAGTTAAAATTGGGTACTGTTGAGTTTAATAGTTACACCATTGCAAACTCTGTTGCTCTTATCGAAAAACATTCAGTATTCTTTGTTGTCAATCTTACTTATTGCCCTAAAGTGAGACAGATTGTATTATAAATTCAATGAAACACATCCATCTAAAAATAAATGTGAGAAAGTATATCACAGGTTTCATATTTTCCTATTTCCTTGAGGAAATATAGCAGAAATTGACATCGTACCTTTCAACAGTAACTAGGTAATTTATTTTGTTTATATTTCCGTAATGAATTGTTTAAGACAGTATGAATTAATAATGGACTACTAGTTCGCTTGTAATTTTTCAAAACCTGGTTATAACATTATTTTCATAAATAAATTAAAATTTATTTTTTTCCTATTAAAACATGGAGTACTTAATTTAGTACTTAATCCAGGAACTTCATGAGCCATATACCTAGTTGTTTTTTTTTTAATAATAGCCAAATAAATAAACCTTTCTCTTATTTTTTAGGAATGATATATGTTAAGACCAACAATAACAATACGCATACATTTTCTGTTCTTCGTTACTGCTCCGTATATAACACCAGTCCTGAATTGCAAAATAGTTCCGTAAGGTAAGGCACTTAATCGGTTAAGTATCTCATTGGTGGCATACGGGCGTTTAATTTTGCATTCGCATAAATTTTGTCCCCTTGGAGAGCTAAGGGGATGGGGTAGGGGGTGGGTTCTGATTAAAGAAGTCTTTTATCTCCCTGTTGGCGGAAAGTATTTATTGGAGGGTGACTGTCCTTGTGAATACCCGCGCTGTCCGGAGCGATTTATTGTCGGTTACATAAGGCCCGTTTACTCGTAGGGCGGATCGCTAACCGCTATTTGGGCATCTCGGCGCCTTAAATTTATGGGCGAGGTTTAAAAAAAAAAAAAAAAAAGTTTATCTCTGTCAGACGTGATTGAGATAAGTACATTCGTCTATTTCCCATCTTCTGAGAGCATTCCCGACAAAACAACAAAAGTTAATCTGCTAATTGCATTGAAGTTCTAACAAATAAAAGTTGAATAATTCACAACTCACACTCAACTGTATTAAACAAAAATAAAGCAGATTAAAAGCATCATATGAAGTAAAGAAATCATATGAATATACATTTTTGTTACTTTTTAGTAATCGTTACCATAAAATAAATATTATTTTTTACCTAATTACTTGTTCATACTAGGTTTCGAGCATGAAAAAAACTATTAAAACAATATTCGAAGTTTTATCATTGCTTTATTTATCTACAGAGTTTAGAGATAAGTTAATGTAATATTTAAGTAGTAAATGGAAACCAGAACCAATGATATAATTATTATCTTAAATAATAATTTAGGATTTTTTTTTTTTTTAAATTGTTTACATTGCAAATACGTTTTATATATTATATTGTTGATAATGCATGATATTTGATGTTTACTTTTAATTTTTGGAATAATTATTATATTTTAATCAATGTAATTCACGTTTTAGATCTCAAATAAATTATTTTTTGTAATACCAATTCGTTATAAAACCTAGGTTTATCGAGTATATTGTTGTACCGATACATCACTATACTAAAAAAATTAAGAACATACATGCGCTCCAGGGGTTATAGGTCACCCGATGCTGTGATAGGGGTGTCTTCTTATTCCAAAAGAATCAGAAGCGGAAATATTAAATTATTACACAATATAACATAATTAAATCACAAAGCACTGTAACACCATATAAAATATTTTTAAAAAACAGAAAACCGCACCACACGACCGTTAACAGAGAACTGTTCGAGATCTTAAATTAAACTGACCAAAACAAGCCTTAATTGTAGAAGGCTTGAAGGCCTAATTTAAAAAAAATTCAATCAAAAATAATCGAATCTGATTGGCTGAGCCGCATCGTACCACTCTGTATATTTCCTTTATCCTTTACTTATTAGTTTTTCTACTTTCCGTGTAAAAAACATAAGGAATTTCCAGTTCTAACCAGATTTGATGTTAACTCAGAAATAATTTTTTTTCGATTGCTGGAGAATAATATAATATATCGAAAGCAATCGAAAAAAAATTATTTCTGAGTTAACATCAAATCTGGTTAGAACTGGAAATTCCTTATGTTTTTTACACGGAAAGTAGAAAAACTAATAAGTAAAGGGTAAAGGAAATATACAGAGTGGTACGATGCGGCTCAGCCAATCAGATTCGATTATTTTTGATTGAATTTTTTTTAAATTATGCCTTCAAGCCTTCTACAATTAAGGCTTGTTTTGGTCAGTTTAATTTAAGATCTCGAACAGTTCTCTGTTAACGGTCGTGTAGTGCGGTTTTCTGTTTTTTAAAAATATTTTATATGGTTTTACAGTGCTTTGTGATTTAATTATGTTATATTGTGTAATAATTTAATATTTCCGCTTCTGATTCTTTTGGAATAAGAAGACACCCCTATCACAGCATCGGGTGACCTATAACCCCTGGAGCGCATGTATGTTCTTAATTTTTTTAGTATAGTGATGTATCGGTACAACAATATACTCGATAAACCTAGGTTTTATAACGAATTGGTATTACAAAAAATAATTTATTTGAGATCTAAAATGTGAATCAAACTGATTAAAATATAATAATTATTCAAAAATTAAAAGTAAACATCAAATATCATGCATTTTCAACAATATAATATATAAAACGTATTTGCAATGTAAACAATTTAAAAAAAAAATCCTAAATTATTATTTAAGATAATAATTATATCATTGGTTCTGGTTTCCATTTACTACTTAAATATTACATTAACTTATCTCTAAACTCTGTAGATAAATAAGTTGCACTGATAAAACTTCGAATATTGTTTTAATAGTTTTTTTCATGCTCCAAACCTAGTATGAACAAGGAATTAGGTAAAAAATTATTTTATGGTAACGATTACTTAAAAGTAACAAAAATGTATATTCATATGATTTATTTGTCTGGCTGCTTTTTATTAGTTAGTTATTTGATCGATTATTAAAAATGAATAAGAAAATTATGTTTATAACATTATTTTCTTCAACTTCAGTGTTATCAATCGGTTCGTAGGAATTGAAAAAAAATTATGAAATTCTTTTTTCAAGAATCAAACACACGCTCTTCCCTAGGTTTAGAAAGCTTAAAAGTTATATATGCACCGTAAAGATTCTTTTAGAATATATTATCATGAATTCGTACGCAACTTTGATATTCAACTAAAAACAAAGTTAGAAAGTGGTAGTACCATGAACTGATTTCTTTAAAAATTGGAAAATCTTCATAGCTTCAATTCTTTCCCCTAAATCCCAGTATATTCGTGATCGGAGTAATATTCTTAGTAACATTATCCGTTTTTTTATTTCGTCTGCTAGATTGGTATTATTTCTCTCAGTCTAATGATGACAACCCTAAAATAATTCTAGACTATTTTTTTATAGACCATCTTTATAATATAAAATAAGGAGACATTTCATTCCATACCAATAGTAATATGTGTGTGTGTGTGTGAAAGAAATTTGTTTCGCCAATTTACGGAATTTTGAAACTATTGATTAGTCATAAAGAATTAATGTCATAAAGAAAAATAGTCACTGCAGTTATTTTATTTTGTTATAAGAGAGATTAACTGTTAAAAAATACTCGAAAAAAAGCATTATGATACAAAATTTTTAATAAATTATCCAAGATCCTATCGCTTCCCTACTGCTTCGTGAGATTGTGTAAATAATAATTATATTTCTACCATGTCTAGGAACTGAGTCTTTGTTGTTTTCACACACCTGTGTCTTTTACTGGATTCAGGAATGTGAAGCGATATACCCAAATAATATATAAATATACATATATATTTTTAACTATATTAAAATATACCTTGACTTTAGCAATTTTTGAAATAATTTTATAACAAATTATATTACAAGTGTTTCACCCTTTCCCCCTCTCTCAAGAAAATATAAGAAAACGGTTGGTAGCATTGGGTGGTTGTTGGAAGGCTATGAACAGGTGTTATCAGTTAATTTAATTCAAAGAGTTTTCAAACATTTGCCAGACTAAGGGTCAATACATTTTTTTCATGATAATTACATTTTATTTATAGACCTAGATCCATGATATAGACCAATTTCTTAATAAGATGAATTATTTTAATTTTAATTTGAATGATAATAGCATTACTATTAATAGGTTTTTGCTTTGTCAAAGTTTTAATTGGGGATTTTAATTATATTTAGTAACTTTATATGCATTGTTTATATCTATTAAAATATTTTATATGTTTACGTTTAAATTACTTATATTTTAGAATATTGACTTATATTATTGTGCTTTATGAATTTTCTTTTAGTATGTTTGGTATTCTAGATTTGTTATTTTAGTTAACACTTGAGGACGGAATTTTAGCCTAAAGCGTTCTTGTAGCAATGAATAATTCTATCGATTTACAAAACGTTAGCTCACCATAACGAACGAATAGAAATGAAAGTAAAGTATAAATTTTCCAATTTTTTTTTTTAAATATTTAAATAAACACTTTTTAACGGTTTCCTGCTGACTTAGGAATACACAAAAATATAAAAATAAAATTTCAATTTATGGTCATTTTTCTTGTTGTGGAGTAATGTGGATTTGAAGATAGAATTTGGGATTATTGACTGGCTTACAAAGAGGTGTATTGTCCGCCTCCCACCTGGTTAAGCTGCTTCGGGCTACTATTGATGGCATGCCAATGCTCAGTAGATCCAGTGAGGGGGGGGGGGGTTCAACAATAGCCAAAATGAGGACTTTTATATTACAATGGGTTCAGGAGTCAAATGAATCATCTAATGAACATTTTGGGCTCAATGGGTATTATACCTCCCGCTTTCAGCTCGAGTTACTCAAATTAAAACCATTTTGATAAATTATTGCCAAGTTAGTTCTCTTAGATAATTTTATTTATTTATTCCTTCTTTCTACATTCCATTATTTTTTATCTTAATTTTATTTTATAATTATTTCTTATTTCTGATTTTTAAAATCTATTGTTTATTTTCACTACCTTTAACCTGCAGCATGTCCGGAAATAAAATCAGGACATTTTTTTTTTTTTTTTTTTTTTAAAGCATAATAAACAAGTTGATAAAATAGATAGATAAGTTGTATACATTTACAATATTTACATTGAAGCAGAGGCCCTCCAAACCAACTTTCCTCCCTCGAAATGAAAAGTAAACAACGATATCGGTTTTTAATTGACGCGTCACTAGTCGTAGGTGGACACTGAGTAATATATTCAGTTTTAATGATATGAATTAAAGAAGAATAAAAAAAAATATAAAAAAAATTCCTGGACTAGGACTATGAAAAAAAATTATTTGATTTTTTTTCTGTATATGTGAAATGTGCTATTACTACATACATCTCATTTCACACACATTGGACAATGTTTTTTTTTTTAATTTTATGGGTAACAAAAAATAAATAAATAAATAAAAATTGGAAAGTAGCACCTCATATTTAAAAAAAAAAAAGAAGAAATGTAATGCAAAATAAATATTATTAGAAAAGAAAAAATGTATTCAATTTATCCTTTTTTAATCTTCTTAAAAATTCGTTGACACGAATCATGGAATTCATATTTTCTTTTTGTAATTTAAATGCGGTTTTCAAATTGAGAATTTAAATATAATTTTAGTGCATTTCTCCCCCATATATTGCAAGCTTTTTGATAATTATATTTAATTTAAAAAAAAAAAAAAAAAAAAAAAAAAAAAATGCTTCCATAAGTTTCCATCTAATATTTTCAATTGATTCATATATTCATATATCATTTTTTCATTGTTTATTTTTTTATATATTATTTTCAGTTTTTTTAATTGCCTGTTTACCTGTACGACCTTTGGCGGTCTTGGAATTTAATCCAAATTACTGAGTTTTTATATAATTAAGTTAATATAATTAAGTTTTAATATATATATATATATATATATATATATATATATATATATATATATATATATATATATATATATATATATAATATAAAATATTAAGTAATTTTAAACAAAAATATATATAATATATATATCAGATATATATATATATATATATATATATATATATATATATATATATATATATATATATATATATATGCAGTATTTTTTTGTGAAATATAATAACCGAAAAATCTTGTAGCATGTAGATATATACAGTTTTTAAGTATTTAAAGAATAACTTCTGAAACACGCTAAAATGATGAATTCGTTTTTTAAGTAAATGTCGAACTAGTTGGAAACGTAAAGCTGTTTCATCATTGAGAAAGAAGAAAATATAACTAAAGACCGATAGATATAATTAGAATAGTTGAATTGTTTTGTAATGAGAAAATTCGGATAGCTTGTAGGTGTAGTAATGGATATTAGATAAGCAGGCGAGGTAGATAGGCAGGTAAGCCTCTGGACAGCCAATTATTGGATCCAGGTTCCATTCCGGCTGAAGCAGATATTTATATATCAGCCGAGAGTCAATCTAAGGGTCACTTCACACCCCTAAAGAGGGTACTCTGAAATGGGTAAAAACCAAGCAGTTGAATAAGATTTTAGCAAAATTTCCTTTTTTTAAAATTTTGAAATTAACAAATTTGCCAGATTTTTTTTAAACAGGTGTTTTTTCTTTTTATTATTATCTATCCTTAAGATTTTTGTTCCGATACCCGTCCTTTCATATTAAAAGACATAGCCATTTAATTTCACTAATCTCTCAACTCGCTTCCAATTCTATTCCCGACAATCCTCCTAGGCGTCCAAAAAGAAGATGGCCTTGAGACCATCTTTATAGAACTTTCATTGAAGTGGGTAGTTGCTTCAAAAGCAATTGAAATATTATTATGAACATTTTAATAATATTCACTGGATGTATTTTTTTTTTCTTACTTACGTTTTGACTTGTAACTCACAGATTTGAATGCCGATTTTTGTGTGGGTTGTAGGGACCTATAATAGTGCAAAACTAGAGTTATAGCTGCCAATGAGTCACTATTATATACATGGACAAAAAACAGAATTCATGCTGATTCTTATGGTGCTATTGCTATTTTAATTGGTCGAACACAGCAAATATTATAACCGCTAGAAGTTGTTAATAAAATCTTAACTTCAAAAATGTCAACGTCCTCGAAAGGGGTAAAACTAAATGTTTTTTGATTTTGATAAACTCTCACATCTAAGGGTTTTTTGGAGCGTTAAATCGAGATCTGAAGTCAGTTTTTCACGAAAAAAAAGTTTCCACTGATTTACAGCGGATTTCATTGGAAGTTTGTAAAAAAATTTGGAGTTTTTGAGCACCGTGATGCCAAGTCGTATCTTGAGTACGAAAGTATTTTTATTTTTAAAAAAACATACGATTTAACGTGAAAAAATAATTTCTCTACCTTGAGTGAGAGCTGAGAAAAAAAATAAAACGTGATTTATATATATATTTTTTTTCCCATCTCCCAATGCTCATTAGCCGCTATAACTCTAGTTTCGCACTATTATAGGTCCCTACTACTCATACAAAAATCAGCATTGAAATCTGTGAGTTACAAGTCAAAACGTCCTCTAGTCAGTTGTTAATTTCAATGATTATCGTCATTATCTGGCATTACTTGTTCGGTCAGAATTATCGAAGGTATTTCGTTTAGATCCGTCCTTGTTACGTTACCAGCCCAGCGAATGTTCACAATTACAGCCACATCCACATCCTTATCAATGAATATATACAAAAAAACAAAGAAAAACTTTACTGATAAAAGTAAAAATTTGATAAAATTGATAAAATTACAAAATAATTATAATTATAGTTGGACGATCTGATTTAGAATTCATTAAAAAAACTTTATTGATCTGTGATTCGTAAAAAAATAAACGCTTCTATTTAAACCTTTAAACGTTTAACAGATATAAACGATAATATTCACCAAAGTTAACTACTTCATATTTTTATCAAAAACATCGGAATGCTCGATAGTAGCTTTTTAAAAAAGTTTTTCTTTTTTGGATAAGGGATGAATAGCTTTATTATATTATCCATATGGAAAAAAGCAGCTGAGTTCAAAATGGATGTGACACTGGTATCGTAGGATGTTATCTGAGTACCTGTGTTACCCCGGTCCTCCCCGCAAACCCCTTCCCCCCCAACTCTGGACTGCTTCCATTATCTCGGTCACTGGAACGTTATGCACATTCACAACCTTCTTTCACCGCCATTGTCAACATACAAGAAAAAAAATTCACTTTATCTAGCAATATTTCCCAACTTTATAAAATTTAGATTTTAAATGAGACTTTACCACGGATTTTAATCAATATAACAAAGTCTATTTTTAATTTTCCAACATTCTTTCCCTGTATCCCAAGTTTTTTTTTACATATTTACGAATATAGATATCAATTATAGCAGATAGGAATTAAAATATTAGGGAGTACAGTCAGCGTTCCTTGTAGAAAAATAGTACCTATACAAAATTTCTTAAATGGGTCCGGATGACGCAATCCTGGACTCGCGATATACGAGATAGGATTAACAATGATGACAGCTCTGACTATCGGATATTGATTCGATAGGTTATTAATGAGTAGATTGCAGGTAAGGGATGAGAGAATAAATCATAGAACAAAATCAATTACAGAATAGAATTTTCACTGAGTTCGATGCATTATTGAAGAAATTATACTAGACTTAGTACCTTAACGCCACAAGACATAATTACACTGTTCATTAAATCACTGTCTAGCATTCTTGATTTTTTTAAAACTTTTTATTTGAATAATTACAAGCTCCTTCACTCAAGGGCAGTGAGTAATATGGATAACAAAGACTCATTCATATGTGACAATATGTGAAATGATATAAAATAAAGTAAAAAAAAATAAAGTAAGAACATTATAAGAAAGAGCCTCTAAAGGTACAGGAAATTTAATAAAATATACAAGAAATAAAAAAGAATATAACGAATGATAATATAAAATAGGTAATTGTTGAAACTAGTAAATAACTAAAAAATAAAAATCAAGGAAGAAAATAAAGAATCATAACTGAGAAACAACCCGATCTAAGCTCCCCCCCAAATGTGGAGGGCAAGCCGGGCTTAGAGAGTTCCCAGCGCTGTTTTATCAGCTGCGTCACAAATAGAATTAAGTGGAGACAGAGAGAGACTCTAATAGGTATATTGAGATCATTATGTAGGGTTTTGTTGGAGGCATAATATGGAGCAATTACGAAGGACTTTGGGTTGGAGGGATTGAATCAGTTTGATATTCGATTGTTTTGCTGTTCCCCACAGTTCAAATCCATACGTCCAGATAGTTTATAATGTACAATAAGGTAATTATGAAATAGCCTTATAAAATATACCATTACTTATCACAAATTACTAGAATTAGGGTATAAATTTAAGACTAATACACTGAAGATAATATTAGAAATAGTGGAACCCTTTTTACAACTCATAGATAATAAAAAATGGAACACTAGTATTTAGAACCTAGCAGAGCATTTCCAAAAAAAATCAATTGTTAGCTATACGATAGCAATATAAAATCGACTTACCAGAAGCCAAAGGATACTGTGCGTCTAAATGGACAGGAATCAGGTGTGTTTGGACTGGAGAGGGGAGTAAAACAGGGAGACTCTCTGAGCTCCCTTCTCTTTATTGCATGGAGTCGTCTCTATTTGTAAGAGACGTACAGCAAGAATGCATTTGGGCCAATAGAACTTACACCCTGTCCTTATACAATTTCTCCAATTTTCAGACGACATCGTGCTTTTAGCCGTGTGCCCAGAAAGACTTCAACAGGCAGTAACAGAGTAGGATGAAGAATTAAAGAGAAAGGGTATGAATATAAATGCTAAAAAAAAAGCAAAGTTCTTCAAGTCGGTAGAACACCACATGATATCCGGGTTATCTGTAATGAAGAAGTGATGGAAGTGGTAATAGAGTTTACTTACCTTGGTACGGTAATCAGTAGATCTGGTAAAGTAGGTTCAGAAATAACAAGCAGAATTGCTGAGGCGAATTTTATATACTACCAGATCTGCAATTCTGTAATTGGAAAAAGAGAGGTAGGAAAAGATACAAAGCTATCTATTCAAGTCTGATTTCTTACCAGTACTTCTCTATGGAGCGGAAAAGTGGGTTCTGAGTGAGCGGTTGCAAAGCCGGGTTACTGCTCCTGAAATGAAATTTCTTAGAAGAATTGTTGGGAAGGCACGGAGAGACTGTGTCCGGAACGACTGGATTTGGGAGTGCCTGAAAATGGGTCCGGTGAATAAGACTCTGGAGAGGAGACAGTTGAGGAGTTACGGGCATTTCTGCCGTATGGACAACCAAAGAGGCCCCATAAAAACTATGGAAGTGAAACCGGTGGAAAAAAGACCAAGAGGAAGGCCAAGAAGAACCTCCTATATCCATCATATAGAAGCAATACAGAGGCGTAAAGGAAAGATTCCAGGAGAAATGAGAGATCTCGCCAGGGAGAGATGCAAATGGCGGAAAATAAAGAAGAAGAAGGTTTATGTAAAAAAGATTTTGTGATTGCGTTCTATACTTCAGAACAATTGCCAACACCCAGTAAATAGACCGTTCGCCCCGTTCAAAAATATACAGTGACGCCTTTCTGTGTAACTATTCTCTAGTCAATATCATACTTACTTCATTTTTTCTATAATCTTTGTTTTTCAATCCTTATAAGCAGATTTAGTTGGCATACAGGCATGGGAAAGGTCAGCTACCAGCGGTACTTAACATTTAATTGATTTTTAAAACGTTTTTAGCTGAGGAGATCCCGCAACTAACTCCATTTTTTAGCCTTCTTTGGTTGTTTTCTGGCTTGTTTTCAAGGCCCTAATTTTTATAAGATTGTTGATATATCCAAAGAGTTTGTCATGGAATCCTTATGAAATCTGCGTGTGATCTAGAACCGTGGGTATGTGAGCAATATTTTGTTACAAATGTACCAGAGTGTGTAATGAGTCTTAAAGCTTTTAATTGGGAAGTCTTTTTTTTTTTTTCAATGTGTCTTTTCAACTGTCCCTTAAATTGTTGAGGTGTAGGTCCATCGTAGTTTTACTAATTAGATGTAAGTACATATTTATTGTTTGTGTAATTTTTAATGTAGACGTTTCGGCAGAAGAGGATGTAAAAGTCGGATTCTAAGACTTAGACGTTTCTGTTTCACGTCTAAGTAAGTAATCCTTCTGTTGAATATTATTCTTAAATATTGAACAGTGTTATCATGTTTAATGGGAATATCGTTAGTACAAACTGGAGGACAGTTGTCGTATCGAAGCGTTATAACAGTGGTTGCAAGACTGTTTTAAATGGAAAATTAAACTCAACAATAACTAGTCACATCACTTCATGCTGAAAAAAAAAAAAAAATATATATATATATATATATATATATATATATATATATATATATATATATATATATATATATATATATGTTTAATAAGTAAAAACAAGTGCTTATTAAACATAATTATTTTTATCAGAAAAAAATTAACCAAGTGAAATAATATATAAAGTTCACCGCTATTATTTATATTTGTATAATCTATATAAATCCAAATCGACATTACAATTGCTGAAAAATACATAGCTACTGAATAAATACCAAAAAATAGCAATAAAGTCGAATCAATACCGGGACAGCACGCTAAATAAAAAAGTTCTAATTAAAAAAAAAAAGACAGATAAGCACTTCTTTCTTCGACGGACACAGGACAAAGGCATGGACTGGTTAAAAATTGACGGATCCATCTCGATATGAACACCAAACCTTCCTCCCAACATAAAAAGAAAAAGAATATTAAAAAAAAAACAAAAAATCTTCCCACCCCCTCTCATAATTTCATTCCATCTTTTGACCCCCGACCCTTTTTTCTTTTCTTTACTTCTTTATTTTGTGTTGCTGTGGTGTCAGTTATATAGGGTCGTCTTTTCGCAGATTTGATTACCATTGTATGGAGTTCTAAATGAATTGTTTCAATTGTTACAAAGGGTTATTTGTGAATCATTTACAAATAATTGTTTGGTCTAATAGTGAGGTGTAAAAGTAATTATGGCATTTTGTAATTGTTTTATATTTTCATTAATAGTGCTTTGTATCATATAAACAGACAAATAAAAATATTTTAATGTTTCTATAAAAATTCAGATTATCAATATATATCACAGTTGATGCAATAATCCGATTAATACCTCAGGCCTATGGGTCGTTCTAAAAAAAATTTCCGCTTTCTTCAAAAAATTGTCACTCGGCGTTAACTTAGTGACAGGTGTTCACGTTATCTTATCTTTGATTTTTTTTTTTGTTACTCTACTACATCTTTTGTAATTTTTATAGGAAATTTCTTCTCCAGAGTATATTTCTGAAGTGGAAAAATGTTTTGAAACTAAACTACTAAAAATGTCAGGAGTGTTACTGTCACCAGCTCAATATGACAACAAAAACGCATTTTCGTTTAAAAAAAGCAATTTTTTTTTTTTTTTTTATTGATATAAATTAAAAGTGCGCATTCTAAAGAACAACATCCGCGTATTTTTTTTTTCAATAAAAATAGAATATACAGACAGCCAAAAAAAAATTATAATGCTGTCCCCGCGGTTTTACTAAAATGTTGGTCAGAAGTGTTACTGTTCTTTCTGACTTTGAGATCCAAGAAACTGACTCCTAAAGGGTAGGGGAACTGTTAGGGCACCGTAAGGGTGAATTTGAACCTTCTTTAAAAGGAATTACGGAGGCCAGTGCCTCATAAAATGCATTCCTTGTTTTAGAAATCAGGTCTGCTTCAATCGTTTTCTCCAACTGAACTGCTGCTGAAAGTAAAAGGTTCACTAGACCAATAATTAGTCAATAAAAAAAAATATTGAATGCCTTTTTTTTTCCCTTTTGAAGCATTTATTTATTTTTTTTTTTTCCCTTTTGAAGCATTTAATAGAGACAATAGTAATATAATTCATTCAATTTCTCTCATCTATCACTCTCAATTTACATTTACATTTGTGTTTATATATTTAAAAAAAAAATTATATATATATATATATATATATATATATATATATATATATATATATATATATATATATCTGCCGTAATGTTCAAAAAAAGAAAAATAATAAAACAAACAGAACTCTGATTTAACAAAACAAAAAAAATTCAACCAAAAAAAAAAAAATCAACTGCTAATATATATACATATTTGAAACTAATATTTATCTTTACGACAAATTACAAAATATAAATACGTCTAAACCTTTATACTGCAGCAAACATATTAAAAAAAAAAAATAAACTATATATACATATATTTCTTGCACAATTCCATTATAAATACCCTGTGAAAATGTCATCCTTTGGGTCCTGTTAATTACTAAATTTGATTCTTTTCGTCTTGGCCGGCCGCATACGAACTGCTTGACGATGGTCGTGGTCCAGGAGTCCCAGACGAAAAAAAAAATAAAGTCCTGAGTTGAGATAAAAAAACACACAATATATGAGCTATACGGCCTCCCAATTGCCGATAACCGAAAGTTTGGGTATATCTTTCGGAAATTTAATCGTAATAATTACGATTAATGATAAAAAGGAAAAATGTTCTGGCGAGCCACACAATTAACAAAAAAAAACATCGTCCGTGTTACATGACGCTCACTGGTCAACAACCGGCCACCAACTGAGCCTTAATACTACGTCCTAATACATGATTGTATCAAATGGAAACAAATAGCTGTTATAAACATTTAATATAAAATATAACAATATTTTGTTATTAACATTTTAAATAGATTATTTTTCCAAAAATATGAAATTGAGAAAGAAAGTTTTAAAATAATTTAATTTAAACAAATTATCAGGAATTGTTTTAAATATAACATGAACGGCTGAAACAGGAACTTCTTCCAAGCGTATTGCATCGCCTTCTGATTGCTAACCCAGTAACTTCCGATTCGTTGAGGAGAGAGGTAATTGGATTCGAAAACAATGGTAAGTATTTTTATTCAATGACAGGAGTGTTATTGCTATAAAATGTCTTTGACTTAATTTTTAATACATCTACAAATAACAATTATGTTCTTATAGAGCCTAGTTTGGTTTGTTTATTTTTTTATTGGTAAAAAGTATCTAAAATTTCATCAGCATGGAAAAATGAGGTGGATGTCAGGAGTGTTACCTCACGTCATTCAACAGTGAGGTGAAGATTTTTATGTTGAATAAAGAAACGTTTTCCTTATGAGTGAAATAATATCATATTTTTGGAAATGGAAACTAAATTATAGAAAATTGGTAACATTCCTGAGTAAAAGTTATATTACACCGTCCTTAGAAATAATTTAATTTTCAACCAAATAACTAATTTTAAGTAAAATTAATTGTCCCATGATATAATTTTATTGCAGTTCTGAGAGAATTTAAACATTCTTTAAGAAATTATTTAATTTAGGTCATATTCAGGACGTAAAAATCACTTCTGTTGACTTGAAAAAATTAAAGAAACAAAGTCATGATTACAAAATATTTTTAAAAATTTACATACTTAAGAAATGATACAAATATTCCCGTTCAAGAAAAATGTAGTTCATTTTTACTCTTTCTTTAAACGCAAAACGGAATTTTTTTTTTAATGACCCCTATAACATTTTATATTTCGTTTCTTATGACTCTATTGAATAAGATAAATAATTATATGTGCTTAAACTGTGTTCAACGTTTCTAATTAGTTAAAATTTCCTTTTCAATAACTTTGATAAGTTCTGTTATCATGGAATGTTATTCTGCAATGGAGGCACTTAGGCGAAATTGGGTACCTCTGAAGGTATTCTAGACTGTATCTATTGAACCTACATCGGTCAATGGTGAATAGCTGATGCTACTGGACACAACACTTGCATCACCCTTTGCCTAGACGCATATATCTAAAGGGTTGAACTATTTTAATTAATAGCAAAGTTCATTTGCACCATTTATTATTAAATTTATGACTGTTGTGAATAAAGAAATGGAAGGTTAAAAAAAATAATAAGTAAGACAAATACATAGAACATAACTAATACACGTGTATTGGGAGGCGAAATTTCCCCAGTTATTTTTTTAATTTTCTCGGCTAAAAGTTTCATTTCTCATTAGGTGTTTACGTCCCTATCCTTTAACTATGGCTTATGAAACCTGTTAAGATTATTAATATCATTAACTAAACAAAGGAAAGCAGTAATTTAAAACAAAAAAAATAACATTTCAAAATATTAAATTCATTTCACTTTTGTATTAATAGGGTATATCTTTTAAGAATTTATTCAAAATCACATTAGAGTTATACACTATTAAACGCTAGGCGTAACGAACGATCGATAAACTTCATTAATTAAAGAAATCGTAAATTTAAAATTGTCTGGTAATTTTTTTTTTTAAATACTGCTGGCCATTATTTAATTAGTTTTTTAATAATAGTTATAAGTTTCATATGTCCTGGTTAAATTATATGAAGGCGTAAATCCTCTTAAAAAATTTAAAACCGAGAAAAATAAAAAAATAAATTAAAAATCGAATTGATTGCCTGGCAGTGTATAATAATTAATACGTTTATGTATCTGATCAAAATGACATATCAACTTTTTTATATATATAAATATAAATTTATTGAAATTTACAACTGTACAAAATATATACATCAAGTAAATGTGATAGTGGATACAATGGCATGTAAATAACTTGTGAAGGACTACTCACTAGTAGCACTTCAATAAAATCTATGCTAAAAGGTCTCTAGGCCATCTTCTTTTCAGAGGCCTCGGAAGATTATCAGGAATAGAGTGCGAAGCAGGTTGGAAGACTAGTGGATTAGAGTGGTTATGGAGCTTACTATGGAAGGATATGTTTCTGGTTTGTGCTAAATCAGTAACATATGGGACACTAAGATCTTTATGGATAAGTTTATCTGTAACAAAGTAAGGAGCATTAAGGATTTTCCGAAGGATTTTGGATTGTAAGGATTGGATACAGAAAGAATTAGAAGGTTTAGTTGAGGCCCAAAGCTCAACTCCATATGTCCCTATAGATCTGATAACTGCCATTTAAATGAGTCTTTTGCAGTAAAGCAGAAGGTTTGAGCGTTTGTCTAGTAAACGTTGAAGAAGTCGAAAACGATGAGCAGTTTCCTGTCGTTTTAGTCTTGTATGTGGATTCCAAGTTAAACATTTGTCCAAGTTGAATCCTAGGTAGCGGATCTGTTTAACAGGGATTAGTGGAATGTCATTAAAGGATACTGTAGGACAGGAGGTCGTAGGTTTACAACGAAGGGTAAAGGTTATTTAGTGAAATTTATTCATATCAACTTACAATTAGATTAGGGATACGTGTTTTATTCTTTTGTAACTTTTAAGGGATTTTTTTCATATATTTACTGATTTAATGAATAAATGGGTTATTCGGATTCGTTCTTTTATAAAAGTATGTATTCGTTCTATGAAAACCTTGCAGATCTAGCAAAATATATTTGAGAGTTGAATTTTCCATTCTTTAACATCTTCCCTTCTACCTAATAAAATAATTGTTCGTTTGTAGATTGATTAGAATTGGTTGTGTATAACTTCGTGCTCTATTTTGGCGCTTCGTCCGTACGATTACTGAATATCTCGCCAGAGGTAAAGTGGGAAGGTTCTGTTCGAAACCGCACGCGTTTCCAGCCAATCTGCTATTACACGACAGTGTTTTCCCATTTACGCATAGTCACTGATGAATTCTTCTTTCCAATTTGTCCTATCTAACAAAATATTTTAATTTTATTATTTAACTTTTTCTACTCTCATTCCAATACTACTGGTATAATAAGGTAACCGCGAAAAAATCGTTTCTGTTATGCTGTCCTATAAGATTACAAATATATCCCTTTGATGTGTTTTAGTTTCTGAGGGATCAGAAAAAAATATACAAAAATAAATAATTTTAAAAGGTTCTGAGTCCATCTTTCCAGACGCCTATGATTGTCATTGGGAATCCAGTTTTCAAATTTCGCAGCAATTTCCAACCTGCAAGATTTTGTAATAAACAGATCATGCATATAAATTCTTTTTAAAAACAACGTACTCTATAAACCCAAACTTGCAACAAATCGGCAACTAAAACAAAAAATAAAAGATGTATTCCCGATCTATCTAGTTAGGTGTTCAAAATAGCTTACTACGATGATTTGTAAAAAAAAAAAAAAAAAAAAAAAAAAAAAAAAAAAAAAAAAAAAAAAAAAAAAAAAAAAAAAAATAAAAAAAATAAAATAAAATAAAATAAAATAAATAAATAAATAAATAAAAAGTATATAGCTTGTAATGAAGCTATAATTTAAACAAATAAATTTGGAACTATTATAAATAAATTTATTTCTCTGATATATAATTTATAAATAATATTTATTGTTTTTATAAATCCTTGTATATAATTCCGGGGAGACGCACGAAAGTTTTATCACCGTTCTACAATACCCTCATTGATATTTTTTTGTCTGTTATCATGTTTGCGTGGATATGTTTACTAAGCAGGTTTGTATTAATTGTTGACGCTTTAAAAGTCGTATGGAGTATGGAATTCAAAATTATTGCATGGACTGAATTATAAAATGATAAGAAAAAAATAATTGTAACAAAAAATAAAATTGTTACCAAAATAGAAACCTCAAACAACAAATAACCGGTAGTAATCTAAAGGGCCTGATGTGAATATTTCATTCTGACCTTTTTAAATAAATCAAATAATTGTGGGGTTGACTAGAGCTCTTTTACATTATTTAAAAGACAACTGTTCACTGAAGTTGTTAAAACAAATAGTGCAACTTTGTTACGCCGTGTGTTTAATATGTCATAAAAATAATTTAAATGTATACATTTATTGATTCATTATGATTGCTCCCTCCCTTTATTAGCCTGTAGGCACAGTAACACTGTGGTTTAAAGTAACAGAAATGCGGAAAAAGTTGATTTTATTGAAACCGCAAAAAACTTGTATTGTTTACTCTTACTAACCAATATCCTATTTCTGGATAAAGTATAAAATAACAAAAAATCCAAAAAAAATAAGTTCAACGGAAAAGTATGTTATATTTTGATGCAATGAGTAATGCATATTTAATGATTCAGGAAATTTATGTTAGGTCGGTATGAATAAAACTATTAATAAGCTTTTAAGAAGTACAGAAAACAATAAACACACGTTTTGTCTAATATATTATTTTAAAATAAAAACATCGCTATTACCTATGTATATTATTTATTAAAAAAAAAGCAAACAAAAAAAACAAAAAACAATCGTTTGCTTTTTTAAAAAATATAAATATTTTACTTCTTCACTTTAATCACAATTATGTTTACTCGGTTCTGTTCGAACACTGCTTAGCTAAGGATCAGATGCCGCCAAAAGTATGTACACAAAGTCTTCATTCAGTTGCGGAAAGCCGATGCCATTTTCTATCAAAACTAAATAAAAATGTTTAATATTAATAAAATTTGTTTAATTAATTCGTCAGACATCCCGGGATATTTGTGAAAAAAAAATTCTAAGACATTTAGAAGATTTCTGATCGTTTAAAATTATGATTTCAACTAATGCTATATACGAAATGTCGATTTTTTCAATTTTAATTTAAATTAAATGAGCCTGCAAAATCACTAATAAATAAATTAAATTAGACCGGAACTATAAAGCGACTTGCCCTCATTAAAATAATAACTGAAATAAATCTTGTTTACTGTTTGTTAGCAAAACTAATTGCGAAAATCAAATAAAAACATCTGCCATCTGAAAAGGCGTTGATAGGCGCAGCTAAAATGTTTTTGTTTATATACTAGAATTATTAAAGTATTTATACAATTTTTAGCCTGCTGAAAGCTGCCGATATAAGTAAATCCGTTAATATATATTTTATAATTTATTTTTATTTTTATAACAGATAGTTTTTAGTTTTAATGAATCAATTTTTTTTTTATTATTTTCGGTATAATATGTCTTCTATTGACGTGAAGAGCCAATTGCAAATGTCATTTTATTAAATTACGTTTAAATTGTATGGAGTATCCTAGGCCCCATCCTCTACACGGTGTATACAGCTGACATCCCAACTCATCCTACCACTGTCCTCACCACTTAACGCTGATGACACATGTGTGTTATCAGTAAACAATGATCCCTTCATTGCCTCCCAAACACTCCAATCCCATATCCTAACCCTTCAAGAATGGTGTCAAAAATGGAGAATCAAAATAAATCCAAAAAAAATCTCCCAAATAACCTTTACCCTTCGTCGGAAGCCCACGACTTCCTGTCCTACAGTATCCTTTAATGATATTCCACTAATCCCTGTTGAACAGATCCGCTATCTTGGACTCCACTTGGACAAACGTCTTACTTGGAATCCACATACAAGACTAAAAAAACAAGAAACTGCCCGTCGTTACAGATTACTTCAACAATTATTAGACAAACGTTCAAAGCTCCCAATTCATTACAAAAGACTAATACACATGACTGTGATTAGACCTATTTGGACGTACGGAGTTGAGCTTTAGGGCTCCACTAAACCATCCAATTCATCTCGTATCCAATCCTTACAATCCAAAATCCTTCGAAAAATCCTCAATGCACCTTACTTTGTCACCAATAAACTTTTCCATAAAGATCTTAATGTTCCATATGTTGCAGATGTAGCCCAAACCAGATATCTATCCTTTCATAGTAAGCTCCATAACCACTCAAACCCCCTAATTTCTCAACTTGCTTCCCACACTATTACTGATAATCCTCCGAGGCGTCTGAAAAGAAGATGGCCCAGATACCTTCTAGTGTAGAATTTTTATTAAAGTGCTACTGATGGGTAGTACTTTCCATGTTTTGTCATGTTATTCTAATAGTTAACAGCACATTACTTGATTTATAAATTTTGTAGAGTTGTAAATTTCAATAAATTGTTATTAAAATAAAAAAAAAATAAAAAAAAAATAAAAAAAATTGTATGGAGTTGAGATTAGGGGCTCCACCAAACAATCCAACTAATCTCCTATCTAATCCTTGCAATCCAAAATCCTTCGAAAAATTCTTAATGCTCCCTACTTTGTCACAAATAAACTTATCCATAAAGAACTTAATGTTCAATACGTTATTAATTTAGCTTAAAACAGATACCTATCCTTTCGTAGTAAACTTCATAACCATTCTAATCCACTAGTCTCTCAGCTTCTCATTCTATTCCCGATAATCCACCGCGGCGTCTGAAAAGAAGGTGGCCGAAAGACCTTCTAATGTAGATCTTTTATTGAAGTGATACTAAAGAGTAGTTCTTGACAATTTGAAAAGTAGTTATGTTTAAAATTTAGAATTGCTATTTTTTTCCTCTCTTGAACCACTATGGGCCGTAGGGGCTTATAATTTTTTGTTTACCGAATTTTCCTCAGATTGCTAATTAGGAGATGTTTTACAATAAATCATAATTTATTTTGAATCATAAATGAATAATATATGCATTACATTTTTAAAAGAATAAACACCGAAATACAGGTATGGTTGAAAAATTAAAATAATTATGTTTAGTAAACAAAATACCCAAAGAAAATTAAATCACCAATCAAATATTACAAAAAAAAAAAAAAGAAAAAAAAAAAGTATTTTATTGATACATATTTTAATGAAAAAGAAAAAGGAAAATCACATCTCCTTTAAATACGTTATTAGAAAAATCTTGGGCAACGTTTCAAGGTTAAGAAATATTTTCAAGCCCTGTTTGTTATATCCGTAGCACTGAAAAGTTTATTCGATATATTTTATTGTAAACATAGTAATGTTGAATATTCCAGTAGGTGGGACGAAATATTGTGAAAGATCTAGCTAGCTTCATTTCCTACCGTGGCCTACTGTCATCTCTCCCCTATGTTTCTTAATGTATCTTTTTATTAATAATGAAGAACATTTTTAATAAAACACTGCTTTTTACTCCAAATAGCAACTTAAAAAAGAAACTAATATTGTTTTAACTAAAAAAATAAAAATAGCTCTTAAAATCGGTTAGGAGAAGTCGGAATAGTTATGAATTTTGTAGTGTTTTAATTAAAAGTTGACGTTAGAATTCACTTAGAATCAATGAAATTTACTTAGAACCAGACATGGGCAGATTTCATTTGAATTTTAAATTAAATATGAAATTAAAAAATGTTTTATTAATTAAATTGTTTTTTATTGTTCCCATCAAATAAGTAGACATTATTAATAAGGTCATTATTTGAAGTTTTTTTTTTCGAATTTTTCTTTTCACTTTTTTCCTTTTTTTTTTGTGACTGGCAAATAAGTTTATTAAATTTTTTGAAATTCAAATAATTAATTTGCCAAACGAAGAATAATTTTCAATTTTGGCAGTTTTTTATTAAAAAACTTGGATGTGTTAATTATAACTGAATGTATCGCTGACCAGTTCTCTACTATTCAAATAGTTTTACACGTTTCATGTTATTTTCTTCACGTCCAATAATCCGGCATTTTTGTTAATCAAGCTTCTCTCTGGGTCCTATATGTATCGAGTTATCGAGATTGTACTGTAATTATTTCTTGTGTTTCAATTTTTTTAGTTTTTAATATTTAAAGTATTTATTGATATTTACAACCTTACGCAATATACAACAGTAAATTTGATCATAATGATTGCAATGAAATGTAAATAACCTGTGAAGAACTGCTCACTAGTAACACTTCAATACAAATTTTATATTAGAAGGTCCCTGGGCCATCTTCTTTTCAAATGGCTCGGAGAATTATCGGGAATCGAGTGTGAGGCAAGTTGGGAGACATGTGGATTTCAAGGATAGGTATCTGGTTTGGGCTAAATCTGCAACATACGGAACATGTAATAGTTCTTGATAGATAAGTTTGTTTTTGACAAAATAAGGAGGAACATTAAGGATTTTTCGTAGGTTTTTGGGTTTTGGAGTTTGGATCCCTGACCATTTCTCAACTATTACATTATACAGTCAACCATAGAATTTCCATCGTAAAACTATTGTATTTTTATTCTTATATAACACAATAAACATTTATATAAATAAAAAACGTTTAAAACTTATAAAAATATTTGGCAATAATATCTCTCAACATATTTATTTATCCAAAAATTATTTTATTATTATAATCAATTAATTATAATTAATATTATAATAATTAATTATATATTTTAATAATAATGCTTTATTGACATATTTACAATTACAAATAATTTAGTACACATGTACCGGTCTAATGTCAACACAAAAAATAAGGCAAAAAAAACACATAAAAATAAATAAAGAAAGAAAGACAAAAATAAATACATAATATAAAATAAAATATAGAATAAGACTTAAATACAAATTATTAATCAAATACATAACAATAATAGTAAATATAAATAATCAATATATAAAACAAGCATACATAAATGATGACTATATGTATATATAGCAGTTGAGTGATTTGTAGGGAGCTTTATGTTAAGAGTACGTATTTAATTCTTTTGTGCTTGTATCTTTTGAGGTATTTTTTTATCATAGCTAAAATTTATTTTACTAGGGAATTTTCTGAATTTGTTTTTTTTGTAAAGTATGCTTTGCTTTGTTCGACTACATGCTGTTTTAGAGGGAGTAAGTTTAGGTCGTGGAGCATGGTTGATATTCATACTATCTGTATTATCCTCATGACAATCATTGATGATCCTCATGCAAAATATCCTCATTATATATTAATACATATTTAATTCTTATTCAGAAGAAAAAACAAAAACAAACAAACCTCTAAAAAATAATAGGAACTTCGTAAAATTTATATATTTACACATGCATGTATGTACTAGTAAAAGTTTAGGTATACGATTGAACATAATCAATTAAAAACTCATTACCAAAAAAACATTTATGCAAAAATATATAGATACATACAATAGGAAATTAAAAAAAAAAAAAAAAAATCATCAATTTTTGTTTGCTTTTTAACTTTTAATGAAAGGAATATAGCTTTCTCCTTTAATTTTCTTAACATCGTTATATCTCTATTACAGTTATCTTCATCCCACACGGTAACTCCAGAGAAATGACTGCTTTTCACTTTTCCCCATCGAGGCTGTAGGAATTTCTTGAATATTGTCAGATTCTTCGTCTGGGGGAGGGAGGTTCTGGCAAAAGGGCTGGATGACCGGAGGTGCCGAACCACTGAAGAGCCGTATTATAGAGATAGTACTATATTTTTAAACGTTAAAGGTGTCAGTAGAAAAGATTTTGCCCTACAAGACAAAAATAAGCGAGACGACAGATCGCTTAATTAAAGACTTAACTGAAAATAATCCCCGGTATAACACCCTAGCGATATCGGGCTATCGCAGGCGACTGTTGAGACCCTTCAGAAATTCAACTCCCCTTTCCGTTGTTTTCAACAATCGGCTTGGGCCCGCTAATCTTCTTCCTCAGTTCGATGAACCTGCAAGGCATTTAATTAAGACTTAATTTTTTTCCTAATCCATTGACAATGGCTTCGAGGAGAACTATCAATAACAGTTATCAGAATTTCCAATTAATCACTAAATTTTTCCTGGTCGCTCAGGAACTCAGTGATTTCTTCTTCGCTAAAATTCTTAAAGCCGTCAAATATAGCCTAGTTCTTTCCTTAAAATATTTTCCCCTACCAGTAAGGTCTTCAATTGCCAATCTAAAAAATACCTTTGTTTTTCTAGATGATTTTCCTTATATTTTCATGAACACGATTATCAAAAATGTTTACCATATGCTATCACAGCTCTACAGATAAGACCGGAGACCACTGGAGAGCATATTCAGCTATGTTGGTATACTTCCTATTACGTATTTTTTAAAGGTAATATAGCTTGCAATGTCCATCAATTAATAAGATATTTAACAAATTTCATAATTATACACTATAAACATTAAATACAATTTTGCAAACACACGTTATTGTTTCAGCGAATATTTATTTTAGACCTATGAGTATTGTAAACAGGTAATTGAAATTGTCATACAAACAAATATGAAATAGTTTCTAATTTATTTATGAATAGTTTTTAAAATAAATTATTGTAATTGTTTATTCTAGAGTTTGACAATTTTTCTGATGAAATATTCAAGGAGAAATGATGTTTCCTCTTCTTATGTATCATAATACATGTTTTGTTTATGGAAGTGCTAATGTTAATATAAAAGTTAAGCATTATAATGATTATTATTATGTTGTTTTAGGGTTCAAATAACGTTAAACGTAAAACGTGAGGTTGAAAGATATGAAATTCGCTAACAAGGCCCTTTTTTCTGTGAAAAGCCTTCGTTGGGGTTTGTTTATCTTATTATACTTATACACAGCCGGTGGTAATCTATTTAGAATTGAATTTTTTTTATCTAATGTAACTTCGTTTGTTTTTGGGAAGGGGGTGGGCTTAACGTTCTTATGTACTTCAACTAGGGCAGGAATGTCGGGCTATCTATGAGTGACTTATGTTTTAGTGTAATTTATGAGTGTTTTAGTGAGGGATACAAGTACGATAAGGCTTTCCTACAAATAAAAAAAAATAAATAAAAAGAAATTAATCTTCTTATTAGTGCTTTAATTATTAAAAATATGTTGCAGTCCTGGCAATGACCAGTTTCTCCTTTGAGTTTCAGCGGCTAAAGGACACTCTCACTCAGACTATTTTGTTTGATTATACGAAATTATAATAAAAATTAAGACAGTAAAATACTACATAATTAGATTATACAACAAACCCCGAATAGGGATTGTCGGTCCACCTACGCGATGCGAAGAGATCCCACGTTGCTCTTTCAGCTGTGCCTCTGATGGCGGAGTCCATCGTAGGCTAGCCATAGCAAGGATTCAAATATATCTTTAAAAATTAAGATACTAATTAAGTAGATTGATTATGTTACGAAATCCTTCGGGGCTTGCAGCCCTTCCCAACATCACTTATTAATTCGGTTTGGGATATGCGATAGACATGTTACTGTTTTTACATAAAACAATTGTCTTCAATAATAAACGAATATTTCTGAAAGTCAAATGTCAACTGGTTGAAGATACGTATTCCCTAGCAGAAATTGATGTAATAAGTTCACAACTTTTAACTGCACATGCGAAATCAATGCAGCCAAAATAGAAGATTATTCATTATTATTCATTGAAGATTTTTGTCATTACAGAGTAATTTAAAAAAAAAAAAAACTATTTATCGATGTTTAACTGTATATATTATATTCAACAAGTAAAGTTCAGGACAATGTTTACTATAAGGGATAGATATCTGGATTGAGCCAAATCAGCAACAATTGGAACATTATGATCTTTATGGATTAGTTTGTGTAAGACATAATAAGGAGCATCGAAGATTGAATACAAGTAGAATTGAAAGTTTAGTGGAACCCCAAAGCTCAACTCCGTATGTCCCAATGGGTCTAATTATTGCAACGTGACTAAGTCTTCTGTAATTTATTAAGAGCTTTAAACGCTTGTCTAGTAAATGTTGTAGTAGTCGAATATGACGAGCGGTTTCATGTCTTTTAAGTATCGCATGTTTATACATTGTTAAATCATTTTAAATTATTTTATGGTTTGTATTTTCTGAGACATTTTTATTTATTTTTTCTAATTTTTAAAGGAATTGAATTATTTCATTTGAGCAAGGCTGATTGAAGTATTCATCCAATAAAAGATCTTTTATATAAAAATTTTAAACAAATAACATAATTAGTAAGAAATAGAACTTCTCTTTGAAAGCTGTTAGGAATTCTTTAGTTTTGTATATTTTTATTGCCTGTGTATATTATGACCGAAAAATTCTATACTTTAATTAACCGTTAGAGAAAAGTTTTTTATTATTGCTGGTAACGGTATTTTTTAATTTTCATTCTTGTTGTTTTGTATGGCTTTTATTGCAAAATCCATTCTTGAAATTATAAATCTCTTTCCTGTTATTCATCCAATTATATTTCAAATTTCGTTATAAAGTATTAATTAGGATATATAGGAGGAAAGCCGATTTGTTATCGGCCATGTAACAATTTCATATTAATTTAAATTACAATAGGACAAAGAGAAAATTTGATGAAGCCAGTACACGCTAACTAAACAGCTAATTGGAATTTCTTTAAATAAATTGGACCTGTTTTAGGTTTCCAGGAAACCTGCACATTATATAATTCCATTGTTTGTACCGAACGGTGGGATTGTATATCAACAATTATGCACTCCTTTAAACAAATAGCTTCGCCCCCGATCATTTCAGTTATTTTTAACGGTTCTAAAATTATTATGGCCTAGATTTTTAAAAAGCAGAAATTACAGCAATCCAATTTTTTTTTTTTTTTTTAATAAGACCCACTGTTTTTAAAATCTGATAAATTATATCTGGGACACCTGTGCATAATGGGGTAAGTGCGAAAATTGCGATTTTAGGAAAACTGAATGGAATGTTTAAGATTGTTTACCGAAATCGTCCAGTTAAAAAAATTTAAATTGTGGGACTTAAACTCTTGATACTTCATTTCTATTTATTTTGGTAAGGTAAGTGTTCGAAAAAAATCGAACTTTTGGCCCGCATTACACTGATAGATTTTGTGTGAAATAGGCTAAGTGATAAATGTTAACGTGGTTGACCTCTGAAAGCCAAGTGCTTAACTATTTTCAGAGTTGAGAAAAATTAGGTATGCATTAAATAATATGTTTTTGTTTTCCAAAAATTAATTCTCGACATTTTTATATATATTTTTTTACATAAACAAAAAAAAAAAAGGAAAATGAAATTACATACACAGCATGCCTAAAGAAAAAATAATTATTTTACTGGTAGTTTTTAAAACATTGAAAAAAAAAATCACTTATAATTTTCTTTCATTCGTCTTCTTCTTCACCTAAATCTGGGTACACATCCTGCTTGGATGTAGATTTCAGTTCTTCATAGAATCGTCTAAATGCTGGACTTATGTAGGGAAGATCTAGCAGATCTTTCTTCTCTTCTGCCGCTATCGGAAGTGATTCAACATATCTGATTGGTATCTCTAATTTTTTTAACCTTCCCTTTCTGAAAAAAACATCCTGTTTTTAAATTAACATTTATATTGAGAGTGAACTTGAAGTAGAGATGGCTGCAGCTATCTTTGTTATAGTTAGGCCATCTTACTTCCCCCAATGCATAGTGAAAAAGGGTTTTAGTAAACTTGACTCGCTTTTTACAAGTAAAAGTTCAAGATTGGAGTATCAGCCCACGATTCACAAAGGAATATCCTTCATTGCAATGGACGGAACGCTAAGTGTTAGATACAAGAAAAGAGAAAAAAATTAGGAATCTGGTAGATAGTTCGAAATTAAAAAAATTCGAAAAGAATTTACAATCCATGTAAATATATATATATATATATTTGTATTTTGTTTTTTAGGATCTCAAATTTATTTTGATTATTATATAATTTAATAAACATGTAAATGAATAATCAAATTATTGTAAAAGCATTTATTAACTAAACAATGTTTAAATATTTATTTTTTTTATAAATCAATAGATCAATTAATCATTTAGTATTTAACAATTAATGCGCATACATTAAAAAAAACTATGAAGTGTTCTGCACCAGATAATTATATTGCCGTCACCTACTATGTCCGGCTATTTTTGGAGTCGTTATCTGTAGATGGGATGTAGCGTCACCATATGAGATAGTAAAAATGTAACATCTGTAAGGAAGAATAGTTTACTTACGTTTACAGACAAATCAATGCGGTATGTAAAAAAAAATATTCTTTAGTTTTAATAATAGTCTAAAATATTTAGATTAAACTTAAGAATACTCTTGGCCTTCCATATTTCATTCCTTACCATATTAGTTTATCATAGTTGCGTACATTGGTTATTCGTTGCGTACATGATATACGTTAATATATTTTAAGTCGTGTTTCCATTTATAAGAATAATTGTTTTTTCTATGAGCTTATTCCCAGGTATCTGTTAATATTACAAAACCAACAAATTGAATAGACTACAAAAACCTAGTTCAGTGATAAACGGTAAAGGGACTTTCTGGTTATTCGTTAGGTACAGTCATTGCTATATTGGATGGACCTAGTTCAACTCCAGATCAATAGTCTGGGTAATTAAAAAAAAAAAAAAGCTGGGTAATAGAGACGGTTTAAAATAGACTATAATAAATCCTCTACTATGATTGGTAATCATGCATCTATTGAAAATTGGAGGTGAGGGTACTTTTATCATCATCCTAGAACAATAATGATTAAATAGTCTCTACCTTTATAATTCACTGATAATTATTATTTTATAATAATTAAATTTTTATAAATAATTCTCGTAAAAAAGAATGTTGAATGCTATCACATTTTTGTATAATTTAAATTTCCAACCTGGAGATACAATTTTTTTTTTTTTATGTAACAATAACAATTCATCCTGCTAGAAATAATAATATGTCATTCGAGAAAGGGAGTGTGAGCAAACAACTATTCACCGTTGTTTTCAGAGGTTTTGGCAGACGACACAGCTTTTGAAAATCGTCCCCATGAAAGAACTTCATGACCAATAGATGTAATAGATCATTTTTGGAAAGAAGGTCAACAATAAAGTACGAAATAAAAGATCTAAAGGAGGATTAAAAAATATAGTTTTAAATGCTTATTTGTTACTTTACCAGAGTATTCTATAATTCGTCATTTCCATTATTTCGTCACCCCCCACTCATGACGAATTATCGAGTTTCTACTGTAATATTAAAGTATTATTTTAATGTAGTAAAGTTAATATTAGAAAGCTCATTGAGGAGGCTAGACCTTAGAAGAAGTGTGATCACTTCAGCCCATGCTTGCGTCAATTTTGCGAAAATCAAGTGCTGGCGTCGCTCCAAAAAGAAAAAAAAAAAAAAAAAAAAAAAAAAAAAAAAAAAAAAAAAAAAAAAAAAAAAAAAAAAAAAAAAAAAAAAAAAAAAAAAAAAAAAAAAAAAAAAAAAAAATGTTGCCCCATTGATAAGTGAAATTTTTGAAAAATAATTTCATAATCAAATTACATACATGAATTAAAAAAAATGTATTTGCAGTGTAAACAAAAATAGATTTCAATTTTTTTTATTATTTAAATAGAATCAAAACAACGAATCCGTACCTCAGAACCAGAAGTCACACAAGGCTAACTTTTCAAAACAAATACCCTGGTTAGAAATTAATTTATGTTACAAAATATTCTGTGTGAACTAAAAATGTAAATCAAATAAAATAACCTCCGAGGCGCCTGATAAGAAGATGGCCTCGGGACCTTCTAATATAGTTCATAGACTTCATTATATAGAACCTTTATAAGTACTTCCAATGGGTAGTTGCTTTAAAAACATGTGACGTGTAATTATTATTATTATCATCCTATTATAATTTGTAAGTTGATTAATATAAAAAGTCGAAAATATATTTTTTTTATTTAAATATTTTTTGAAATTTACAACTGTATGTACAATAAAGAAATATAATACATCAAGTAAATAGGATGAAAATAATAAAAAAGACACGTCACTTATTTTTTAAGCAACTACCCATTGGTAGCACTAATAAAGGTTCTTTATAAAGAAGTACTATATTAGAAGGTCCCGAGACCATCTTCTTTTCAGGCGCCTCGGAGGTTATTTTAAAGATTTTATTTAAGTTTTTAGTTCTCATATAGAATATTTTGTAACAGAAATTAATTTTTACCAGGGTATTAGTACCGAAAATTGAAAATCGATTTTTTAGTTCCGGTACCATTATCGAGAAATTTTGGTACCGGCACATTACTTTTTCAAAGGGACACTCCTGTAAAACTAATATCTAAATGATGATCGTATTCCGGGGAAATCTTACGTAATAAGTCAACGGTCATTTTAATCATCTCTCAATTCCATCAGAAAGAAAATAGCTCCCCCATACATTAGACAACCGTTGGTATTGAGTGGGAAGGAGTCACGGAAACTCGTGTAACTGTTTAAGGGTTGTGATGGATTGGAAAAAATGATTACTCCATAGGGAGCTTATTGAGAATAGAGTGAAGTGAGTTAAGAAATTATCAAGCGGTTTGGGATCAACGACCTTGGTTTTTAGTACGTTTGATGCTATTAATTTATCTATTTGCAAATATTCATTTCGTTTAATGGAATATTTTTTTAGAAATTTAACTAATCTTTAATTATACTTAATCATAGTTATTTTTTGTTGAATATTAGACATGTTTTGGGCACTTTAATTAATTTTCAATTTAGATAAAAAATAATATATTAATAAAATTAAATAATTATTCAGGTCTGAGCTGCTTTAGATGATTCATACGATTTGACTTTATCCCAGACTTAGGAATTTATTTGATTTAATCTTAATAGTTTAATTAAAGTCAACAATTTAATAATGATCAAATTTGGTGATTGGTTCCACGAAATGAGATGTAAAATAATTAGTTATGGTTAACTTTGCCTATCTCTTCTTCATCAGAATTCCATTTATGGTTCTCCATATGCTGTCAATTATTTAGTTGTAATTATGTTGAAGGAGCTTCAATTATTAATTGAATATCTCAGCATTACATACGTTAATAACTGTACAGAACTGAATAATTCATTAATTAAAGTTTCCGATACATGTATCGGAATATATATATATATATATATATATATATATATATATATATATATATATATATATATATATATATATATATATATATATATATATATATATATATATTCTCCGTATTAACATAAAAACATTTTCGTTGTTTTAATATTTAATTTGTAAAGTTTATTTGAAACTACAACAAGAGATAGTGTTTTACATTATTCATTATCGTTTTTATCAGGGGGATGCAGTCAAACAAGGAACATGACGTCAAGTTGAAATACTTCAATAGTGTGCCAACGTTTCGACCAGCCCTGCAGGTCTTCTTCAGGGCTATAATGAACAAAAAACTAGATGTGACAAAAATAACAGACTGATGAAAAAATGACAAATGTATAGTACAGAATGACATAGATAACAAAAAAAAAAAAAAAAAAAAAAAAAAAAAAAAAAACTATATACACAATAAAGGCTATGGAAAAGAACAGATTAAAAAAAAACAAAAAAAAAAAAACAACATTGGCACACTATTAAAATATTTTTATACTTGACTTGGTGTTTTTGTTCGACTGCATCCTTGACTATCTATCTATCTGTCAACCATACTTTTATTATTATTGTTTTAAATCTATTTCAATATTGTTTATTAATTCATATTCCTAAAGTTTTTTTAATTTAATTTTTTGCCCGATAGTTCTCATTGTATTTGGAGTTTGTAGCACTTGACTGCCAAGCTTCCGAGCTCCGTAAAAAAATCTAGTCCGATTAAGGGCAGAAAATTTATCCTTCTGCTATTTCTGCCGTGGAGCGACTTCGATTTTGTGAGACGATTTCGCGGCTCACCCAGCCTTTATAAAGTGAATCCTTCAATTGAGGGGAAAAAAAAATCTAGCGGTTGAGTGTGATGAACCCATGACATCTGATGGATTGAAGTGGTACCTATATGTTAAAAAATAAATAAATAAAAATAAAATACAATAAAAAATGCACGAACGAGTCACATATGTTACTACCTCTTACTCAGAAATTACCATGCTTTCAGTTACAGGTATATTTAATGTTGGTTTCTCTAAAAAAGGAGACGGGTTTAGAACATAAGTTCAATTATGTATTAAGATTTTAGTTATAGAAATTATTTTGCAAAAATTATATAAACAATTCCATCAAAGACGGATTACTGTTTCAGTTTTACAAGAAAAAAAAAGTTATTCAGAAAGTGTTCTTTTAAATATCCCATGAAACTTATAAAAAAAATAATGAATCGTTTATATGACGTAGTTTAAAATTTGTTGTAAGGAAATCAGAATTCGAAAGGTACGCAGTTTCAAGGTTAGTTTCCACAGGGTATTACTTCCATTTATTTTTCTTCAAAAAATTAAATTTTCTTGAATACCTTCAACTCCTATGTAAATGCAATAAAACAATAATTAATGAGTAATAAATTAAGGGTAATTTCATCAGATGAACACTAACATAAATAACGTCATGTGCTATTTTGAATTCACTGTTTTAAACGAAACAGCTACTAAAAGTAACAGTAAGCTGGAATAAAATAAAAAAAGACTCAAGAAGCCGATATTATAGTTGAGTTTACCAACAAAACTACATGATATCAAAGTAGCTTTGTAAATAATTTAATTTTTGTTTATGCAAGTTTAAGTCCCTACAGTGTAGTAAGGTATACGCTAAAAGGTCTTATTTAAATCTATAAATTATAGTTATCTATTTATTGATCTATATTTCTATTCATTGAAGTTTACTAGTTTTATTAAATTCAGAAACTGTTAAAATAAAAATAAGTATTTATATGTTCGCTGAATCCTCGATTTTTCTTAAATTAAAAACAAAAAAAGAAAGTTATTTCATTTCTCGGATGAAAACATATTTATTTAAAATCATCCTGGTTTTACCTTTAACTTTAGTAAGATCTTTATCAAAAATAAATTCCTCACCTCAGTTGGGAGCATCAATTGTATTTTGAAAGCGAAGGATTTGAATGGCACAATGTCGCTTCTTGGAACAAAATTTAGGGCATCTATTATTCTTCCGTTTCTAAAGGCTTTAGTGGCCAATTGAGCGTAAATTCGATAATATTTTATTAAATATAGGTAGAAAAAAAAAGAATTAAAAATAGCATTTCAAAACATATCATTATACCCGATACTCCATCCCTCGTGATATTGCACATCCATACTATAAATGTCGAAATCTTTTTTTTTTTTCCCAGCAGTTATCCTGTAGGTAGGGATTTTATTTATTCCTGTATTTTATTTACTGGTATTTTATTTACTCTATACCTAAACGTATAAGATGTACTAGTGATTTTTATAATATTTGTTTTTTTATAAATTCACATATACATAATACATGTATTGTAAATTGAATATAGATAAATGCTACTAGAAGTAAAATAAAATAAAGAACAAAAATATATAAAAATTAAAAACGCAATAGGGAAAAACTGGGTAACAAAGTTCTTGTATCTTAATTATTTCTTCTTTGAATGTTTTTTTATTTTTTTATTTTTTTTTATTATTTCATTGTATATTACGAATTTATCTGCATATATTTAAGTTGTTAAATGGTATTCTATTTCAGGTTTGATACTGGTCAATTTTTTTCGTACAGCATATAATTTTGGGAATTGTAGAAATTACGTAAGAAATAAAGAAGAAAAAACAAAATTATTTTAATAATATTTTATAAGAAATAATTTATGAGATATATTAATTTCGGGGACCTGAAAGGTATTTCAAAATGATATCTTAAATTTTCGGAAAAGTATTTGAAAATATATTTTGAAGTAGGCAAACCTATTGTTTTTTAATCGTTGTCCATCTACCAGCCAATGTCGTTGTTTCAGAATTGTTTTGTCTGTAATACAGTTGTACACAGAGGTGTATTAATTTATAAAGTGGTGTACATTTTTTTATTGTGTGAAGTAACAAGGACATAAGATTGAATTTATTTTAAAAAAAACTATTTATTGATATTTACAACTGTACACATTATATACAACTATATTTGTGGAAAATCATTACAATGGCATATAAGGAACTATTTGCACCTTAATAAAAGTTTTACATAACAGGGTCTCTTTGCTATAAGAATTTTCTGAGGATTATAAAAATTTGATTGTAAAGCAAGTTTGGAGAGTGGTGGAACTGAGTGGGTATGGAGTTTACTACGATAGGAGAGAGAAGAGGAGAAGAGATGTTTGGTTTGAGCTAAATCAATGACATATAGAAAATTAATATCTTTATGGACAAGTGTTTTGCGACATATTAAGGATGGTTTTACCAATGATTTTGGATTGTAAGGATTGGATATGAGAAGAATTGTAGGCTTATTGGAGCACCAAAGCTTAGCACCGTCTCACAGTGGGACGAAACTAGGTTTTTTCTGGACATCGCATTTTGAGCCTCTAAAAATTATCGCATCGACTTTAAATTTCATATGGGTATGTTTTCAAAGGTGTAGAATTCAAATCTAAAGTTAGTTTTTTCCCATCATTCCAGGAATTTGCTCTGTTAACCAATAGTGTGTCTAAAAAAAATCTAATTTTAGTTTTTTCGTGTTTTGATTCAAGGGATATTATTTTCTATGAATTTTGATGTGCTCTATCGAATTTAAAAATCTGCAAATAAATCAGTTTACCGTTATGTGGGTAATACGTGTTTTATGCCTTTTTCGTCGATCGGATTTTCTAAAAAATTAAACAATTTGCGGTTTGTCAGAAACCTGATAGGTAATAATTATTTTAAATATTGTCCCCAATCGAAAACGGAACTATTTAGTTATTTAATAGAAGTAATCAATTATAGCCCACAGGCTCCTACACTGTGGTTATCGAAATTTTATCGCTGGATCCATTCGTTCAAATTCGTCGTGTCAGTGTCAGCATTCACACCAATTCCGATATCAATTTTAAGCATTTTTATTGGTGAATACCTGTGGGTAACATTTGTGAAGTCCATTTGTTGTACCAATTTGGACCACTTTTTTGTACAAGTTGAATTATCAAAGTAAATCCAAATATTCTCCAAGGTCGCAAGTGGTCGCAGACCATTTCGATCTTAAGTTACTTTTCAGTATTGATATTTTGAATTAAAATGGGCATTCGTCTTAAACAAGTTTAAACATTTTTCTAAAATTATTTTTTTTGTTGAAATTTAAAAATTTAAATACATTTATTATTTTTATTTTTTGTAATTATTATTTTCACAGAAAAATGGTTTATTGCCAATTGTGATATCATGCTTAAAGCTGTGAACAGCAAAAAAATTACATCGGACGTGTACACAATTTCTAATGCAATTTAACAAAACGGGAAATTTGCGAGAACCTTTCAAACAAACCTAGTTTATCGATCTTTTGTACGGTTAGTCCGTAATAAAATTATGTTTAACGTACTCTTGTTTATCGACAATGACCATAGCAAACATTTTATAAATGATTCAAGCCATAAATATAAATTTTTGTTTTCAACCAATGTCCAACAAATTAAGTTGGCTCGTCCCACTGTGCATCTGTCCAAACGGGTCTAATTATGTCATGTAAATCATCTTTTTTAATTGATGGACATCTTAGAGTATTTTTCTAGTAAATGTTGAAGGAGTCGAAGAAGTTTTTTGTCGTTTTAGTCTTGTGTGTGAATTCCAAAAAAACATTGAACAAAGAACTTTTTATCTTTTCAAATATTTTTTGTATCCATACGCACGTAACACTATATCATCTATATTATCTATATTATAAAATATAACGTATGAATGATTTTTTTTATATTATGGGATGGGGACAGTTGACATGACTGGTACCGTTTGTGAATGCATGTAGTATACATCTATGTATGGGTACTACTAAATATTTTCTTCATAATAAACTGATTTTAAACCTTAAACATTTAAAATAATTGTGTTCCCTATAGTCGGGAAATAAATTACTGAAACGATAAAATAAACAGAAATTGAATTTTAACAAGACAAGAAGTGAAGTGAAGATTCTTATGAAATTATAGTGAAATTGCTTCATTAATTTTTAGTTTTTGAGTTCTGTAACTTTTCATTATAATTCAGGCTTTTATACATGCTCCATTATGTTGGACTATCTGATTTTAATTAAAAATAATTTTGAGCTTACCTTAATTGGTGTATAAAAATACGAGATAAGAGTTATGTTCACACATATCCATTTCAATTTTCTTTGGTGTTACAAACGTCCTTTCTGTTAATAAAGAAAAAAATAGAGTTTTCTTCATGTTATTATGTCCTTTTAAAAGTTAAGTACTACATCCCTTCCTAGTAGCGGTTATGTTTGACCTTACGTCTCTTAAGTGTCCATTCCTAGTTAATATAGTTAGTTGTATTCTGAACTTCGCGGATGTTTAAGAAAACTGGGAGTATCGAAATCAGATAATTTACAAAAAATACATTCCGATTTCTTTTAATGTATGATTTTTTAGTTAAGATGATTAACATATTGTATGCCGTTACTGCTTATGTAGAAAAAGCAACGATAAGTGCGGCTATAAATTGTACTCAGATAAATAGTTGTTTAAACTAATTTCCAACTATTATTTCATGACTGTTTTCTAAACTATAAGTAACAATCAAGTTTGTGAATGAGTGCATCGAGTGATTGTGTTTGTTTTTTTTTTATATACCTTTATTGAAACGATTATAATAGCATGTTAAAACTTGGAAAGAACTACTCATAAGTAGCACTTTATTAAAACTTCTACACTAGAAGGTCTCTAGGCCACCTTCGTTTCAGACGCCTCGGTGGATTATCAGGAATTGAGTGGGAAGCAAGTTGAGAAACTAACGGTTTGAGTGATTATGGAGCTTACAATGAAAGGATAGGTATCTGGTGTGGGCTAAATCAGCAACATATGGAACATTAAGATCTTTATGGATAAGTTTATTGGTGACAAAGCAAGGAGCAGTGAGGATTCTTCGAAGGATTTTGGATTGCAAGGATTGGATACGAGATGAATTAGATGGTGGAGCCCCAAAGCTCAACTCCGTACGTCCAAATAGGTCTAATCACAGTCATGTATATCAGTCTTTTGTTATTAATTGGGAGCTTTGAACGTTTGTCTAGTAAATGTTGAAGTAGTCTGAAACGACGGGCAGTTTCTTGTCGTTTTAGTTTTGTATGTGGATTCCAAGTTAGTCGTTTGTCCAAGTGGAGTCCTAGAATGTGTTTTTAAATATAGATTTTACTTTTTTTGTTAGACCGCGTTGTATTAGTATTTAGTTTATTTTCATAGTAATAGTTGTCCAATGATTAATAATAATTTTGATATAATTAAAAACATTTGCTTAACATTATTTTGCCACATGACCATAACCAGTCTTGCCAATGACCATAACTGGTAAAACATGCACATAACTGGCATTTTTAGCTTTTTGTAAAAAAAAATATATATATAAATATTTATTTGAAAGGAAGTTTTAGTGTATTTGTCAATTTTACACTCAATAGAATAAACTTTTGAGAATCTGAGTATATAACCTAAGATGCCATTGTACAAACTGTATCAACGAAATTCCCTGTTAAATCGACAAGTTCCCCTAACTATGACCATAACTAGTGATTTACCCTATATTATGTATCGGCATTCAGTGCTCTAAAAATTGGCGTTATGTATTATCCATACTTATCATAAGATAACCATGCTACCAATACTAAGATCACTCTGGGTAAATTTATTTTTGGCATATTAGTTTAGTTTATCAGTGTATAATATTAATAGATCACACATTGTATTCGAAAATGCTCTTGAATTTTATTTTCTTGTTCGAAAATAGATCTAAACAAATAATAAGGCCTTTTTTGAAACATTCAACATTTTATTATAGGAATCCTGTGCAAACTGCCGTTACCGATTGCAATCAATAAAATTGATAGAGAGTTAACTAATGTGAGTGACAATTGCTAAGACTATCTAGAACATGCAGTTATGGTCCGTAACAGAATGATCAAATTCCGTATCCAATCCGAATTCCTACCTAAGATCATTAACGCTCCTTATTACGCCACTAACCAACTTATCCACAATGACCTTAAGGTAATTAAGGCTAGCTACCGGTGTGGGCAGGAATGGATTTCCATAATAAACTACATACTCTAGCTAAACCAGTAACCGGTTCCTCGGCCATGTTCCCTATCAATTACCGGCACAGTTATGCAAAAAAAGAAAATGCTTCCATTTCTTTTTTTTTTTTTGCTTAATTCAAAGTTCTTGAATCAACGAAAGCAACCAAAAAGTTTCAAACTTTGAAATTGCTACAGTAAAAACGTTAGTACTAATATGTTATATCACCTGTGTTCACGGAAATAGAAATAAAATTTCTCAATCAGTACTGCTAATATTAGTAATGATAAAAGTATAGTTGACTGTTAAGATGAATGGAGAAGAAGATAATCAGGGATGCAGTCAAAGAGAAACACCACATCTAATTAGACATACTTTAATTGTGTGCCAACGTTTCGACCTGCCTTGCAGGTCTTCTTCAGGGCCACCGAACCACACTGGAGAGAAAAAAAAAAACGATGACTAACCCATTCTTTCTGTGACAAGACGTTGTGTTTCTCTTTGACTGCATCCCTGATTATCTTCTTCTCCAATCCTATTCTTAGTAATCATTGGTAATCATACTACAATAACATAGTAAAGTTGAAAACTATTGAATGAATAAGGATGAATTTATTATGGATGACGTTATTACTGATTTGTGTTAGTTTCATTCAAATTTTCGATATTTCTATCGGTAGTATTTTGGTAAATGTTTACGTACTTTTTTATTTAAATTTTGTTTAGTCTGTTAGGGTTATTATAAATATTTTTTATGTATATGTATGTGTAAAAATTTGTAAATAAAATTTTTTTAATATCAATGTATTGAAATTTACAACTGTACAAATATATACATCAAGTGAATGAGCTGATAACATTTATATTAACATGTCAAAACTTGAAAAGAACTACTCATCAGTAGTACTTCAATAAAAATTCTACAGTAGAAGATCTCTAGGCCATCTTCTTTTCAGACGCCTCGGAGGATTATGGGGAATGAAGTGGGAAGCAAGTAGAGCAACTAATGGATTTGAGTGGCTATGGAGCTTACTATGAAATAATAGGTATCTGGTTTGAGCTAAATCAGCAGCATATGGAACATTAAGGTCTTTATGGATAAGTTTATTGGTGACAAAGTAAGGGGCATTTAGGATTTTGGATTGTCTTTGATCCAAGGAAATTTTGGATTGGATACGAGATGAATTGGATGGTTTAGTAGAGCCCCAAAGCTCAACTCTGTAAGTTCAAATAGGTATAATCACTGCCATGTAAATAAGTCTTTTGTAATGAATTGGGAGCTATGAACGTTTGTCTGGTAAATGTTGAAGTAGTCTGTAACAACGAGCAGTTTCTAGTCGCTTTAGTCTTGTTAAACACAGCTAATTTGTAAATTAAACAAACTTTATATGATTGTAACAAATAAATTAAATAATTATTAAAATAAAATAGGTTAGATAGTCTATGACACAAAGGCATATGTATTCGAAAACAAACTTTTTGTTTGAGGTCCGAAAACTGATATTTCTTCTTTTTTTTTTTTGTGTATGTTTACCCGATTTTTACTTTTCATTTTTCGAAGAGCTTCCTCCAATTTGAGAATATCTAACGTAAAATACCAAACATGCTAAGATTTTCAATGGCTTAAATTATTTTGAGTATAATCACAAGTCACTTTAAAGTATTACGAAAATTGGACAAGAAGTATTATGGCAATCTTTGATAGTCTTTTGTCTAAAATTTAAAATAATAACGGCATTTTTACAAAATACATACCAAGCATTTATTAAAGTAATTGAAAATTTTAATTATTTGAAGTTGATATATGATTAGAAGACTGCTTAGAAATATTTTTTGAAGTATTTTTTATTGGTAGCATTCCGAAAGCGCGTCTCCACGAAACCTACCTGACCAGCGCTACACCAAACTTAGTTTACATTTATCGATAGTTCATTCCTAGAACCTCACATCTAAACAACCACTTCCACAATTTCAACTTGGATTGTGTTGTTTAGTTGGTTATGTTGATATTTAGTCTGCTTATGTATATAGGTGAAACAGAAGTTAACAACATGAGTTTCATAAAGGATTTAGTGTTTTATACAGGGTGAGTATCTCTTAGTGTAAAAAAAAAAATTGGGTTAAACTAGATCAAAAATGTAGCTAAATGCCGCAAATCTCACCTTTCTATTCCAATCCGTTGCAGATATACGATAAATCAAAGACTTTTTTGAGGAAATCACGTTTTTTTCCCATAAAAACTGTAATATCTCCATTTTGTCTAAATATTTTTCAAATTTTGGCCACATTTTCAGATTTAGCATTAAATTTCCTATAAGAACAGAGTACACGTAACCTTGAATTTTACAAACTTGGTATCTAAAGAACAGCTTGATCTTCACCTTATTTGGGGAAGTCACAATGTCTTATTTCCTTCAATGCTCACCGTTTTTTGTAAAAACTATCCACAAAACGTCAAATCTCACAAAAACTTGCAAATTTAATCAGCTTTCGAATGATATGTTAAACGTAATGATTTTGTTTCAATTTCATGGAGATATTTACTTTTGAAACCGAAAAAACATTGTGTTCTTATTTGGTATACAAATCAGTTACTTGGGCAAATAAAACATTATGACAATCCCTTAATGGAAATGTGCATTTTAAACATAATAAACTGTTCATTGGAATAAAAAGCAAAGGAAAAAATGATTGTTTAATAGAAAATAAAGGAAAACTGTCAATAAAGCGACACTACATCAGAGGATATGATATTATTACATTTATTTATTATTATTATTTAGGATTTATTTTATTAGATTTTCAATGTAATGTTTAAAATCCAGGGATAATGAACATAGACCTTAATTTTGCCGTTAGCTTCTGAATGCAGATTGTATCTAAGAATACTACTTTTTGAAGTGAATTTTATGGGCAGATGAGGCCGTTTTTACAGGGGATGGCATTTCTACCAATCCATGTATATCGTTATTATGAATGGTCGAAATGCCTTCCCCTTTAAAAATGACACTCATCTAGCCATAAATCACATAATAAAATAAATAAATGTAATAACATAAGATCCTCTGATCTGGTGTCGCTTTATTGACAGTTTTCCGTTATTTTCTATTAAACAATAATTTTTTTCTTTGCTTTTTATTCCGATGAACAGTTTATTATGTTAAAAATGCACATTTTCATTAAGGGATTGTCATAATGTTTTATTTACACAAGTAACTGATTTGTACACTAAATAAGAACACCACGTTTATTTGGTTGCAAAGGTAAATTTCTCCATGAAATTGAAACAAAATCATTACGTATAACATATCATTCGAAAACTGATTAAATTTGCGAGTTTTTGTGAGATTTGACGTTTTGTGGATAGTTTTTACGAAAAACGGTGAGCGTTGAAGTAAATAAGACATTGCGACTTCCCCAAATAAGGCGAAGATCAAGCTGTTCTTTAGATACCAAGTTTGTAAAATTCAAGGTTACGTGTACTCTGTTCTTATAGGAAATTTAATGCTAAATCTAAAAATGTGGCCAAAATTTGAAAAATATTTAGACAAAATGGAGATATAACAGTTTTTATGGGAAAAAACGTGATTTCCTCAAAAAAGTCTTTGATTTATCGTATATCTGCAACTGATTGGAATAGAAAGGTGAGATTTGCGGCATTTAGCTACATTTTTGATCTAGTTTAACCCAATTTTTTTTTTTACACTAAGAGATACTCACCCTGTATTGTAATATTTTATTATTTCCTCTTCCCTAATGTGTAAAGATGTTACAAAAGTTTAGAAGATTTATTTCTACATGGATTTGGTGTTTTATATATTTATATTTGTTGTATAAATTTAAGTGAGCATATTGCATTGCCCTAAAGTGAGATAGATTGTATTATTAATTCAATATAACATATCGATCTGAAAATAAATGTGGGAAAGTATATCGCAGGTTTCATATTTTCTTATTTCCACTTCCCTTGAGAAAATATAGCAGAAATTAACATCAGAACTTTCAACAGGGATTCTGTGTTTTATATATTTATGATTTGTTACTTACACTTCCCCGACATCAGAAAGTTAATCAGGAGTTAACAATACTGGTGATTCAGCATTATATTAATTTTGATTTAATATAATATTAATTCAACATTGATTTGATTTGATGTCTTATACTTTGATATTTTCGCATTTCCATTCCATTATTTCCTTATTTCTCATTAACAGGGATTTAGAATTTCTCCGTAAATAAAGGAGGATAACATTTCCCGTTGAAAAGTAGCGACTAAAACACCAAAATAAATCTGAACGAGGCTAGAATCGATAAAAGGTACCTTTTTATTTATAGCAAAAAAAAAATCTGATAATCATTTTTTTATACATGGTCAACCTACCTCTAAAAAAGTAAATAAATAATTATATATATATATGTAAATATAAGGTATAGGTAAATATAAGGTATGTATATATATATATATATATATATATTTACATGGATTGTAAAGTCTGAATAGAATAAACGGTCTCCCGGAAGAAGGTTGTCGGACCGTAAAGTTAATTATAGCTTCATTTAAAGTAACTTACTGTATGCAATTTCGTTGATAAAAGCAAAAAGCCCTAGCGTAATAAACCCTAACTTCAAATGTGGTTAGTCTCCTTTCTTGCTATTTTCCTTTTAATGAAGCCACCAAACAACATGGGATCAAAGCATCTATGTCTTAACCGAAATTCATCATAAAGCAAAATTTATATGAAAAGGAACTGAAGCAATAACGTTTCCAACGGCGATTAAAGTATATTTGAATTAATGTTCATAAATGTCAATTCAAAATATATTCAATTTGTTAATTTTACAGAATGTTACAGAGTTGTTACTACATAAATGAAAATAAATTATTTTAATTCAAGGTGTGTATTTTTTTTTGAATTGAAATTAACCAGTGGTGCATTTAATCATCATTTTGTTAATGGTATCCCAGATAGGGTATAATTTTAAAATTTAATTTATCAACATTAGGCACACACTTTTGATCTTATTGAACATATTGTTAAAGAAAATGATTATTATTTCTAACCATAAGGTAAGTTTGATTCTTGCTTTCTTTACATTGACTTATATGTTTCCCTTGTAGTTCAGAGTTCCTTTTTTTTTTTTTTTTAAATGCGTTAGTCTTAAATTAAACTCAAAATTCTATTTACCTCACACCTTAAGTGAGGAAAATATATTACTATAGGAAAAAATGTAAGTGAAATAATATAAAAAAATACTTTTTATTTATATTTTCACCGTTTATATCAATTTAATATAATATTCATTATATTAATCTAATGTTCGATTTAAAAGTTTAAATGTATATTATAATGTATCAACGTTTTGATTTCTTTTCTTTCAAGTTTTATGCTTAAATGTTTAATTAATGCTAACTAATATCTTTTTAATCGACTAGTTGATACCATACTCAATAACAGTCCTTTTGTACTATAAACATTTTATTATTTGAATAGTGAATGTTATCTACTTCCCTCACACCTTCTCAGTTTCCCTCACTTTCATGATTTCTATCGTGATCGTAAATGGTGCATATAGGCTACATTCTATGAAGCGATTTTTCGGTAGTCTTTGATACAGATGTTTATGAAGACAAATTTTTTTTGCATAACATTTTTCTAATGGAATCAAAATTTTGAAATTTCGACAAAATGGTAGAATGGCCCATATCACAATGTTATGGACTTTTGATATAAACGTTTTATAAGTTCACTTATTCGTTACTAAAGTTCTCTTTCTACTTCGTATAGATTACAATAATAGAACCATTCAAATCTTATGAGTGATTATTAGGGGAGAAGGAAATAATAAATCGTATTTTAGTATACTTCGAAAAATCTAAATAAGGACAGTTATTTAGGTGTTATATAGCTCAGTGGGTAATACTGGACGACCTAGCTCCTGGGCCCGAGTTCGAGTCCGGCTGAGGGCTGAACAAATATTTCTTCTTATTTCAAGAAAAAACGCTTAAAAGTTTTCGAAAATAAAGTACTGCATAGAATATTTGGCCCAAAAAAGGATTAAAATGTGGATGATTTTAGAAGGCTTTACAATGCGAAATGGTGGGGAATGTATTCGGTGGGTATAGTTCAAGTAATAGCAGTACGACGGTAAAATGGGTATGCCATTGGATTTAATAATGACCGAAAAAGGATAAGCAGCTGTGGTTCATAATAGCAATCTAGCGTCAAAAATAATCTTCTTATTAATATTCGGACAAATTTAAAAATGAATTAAATTCTGATGTTTGTATGGCCTGGAAAACTACATTTAATTATTTGTTTATCTTTCATTAAGGTCTCATTTTATTCTTATATTGTTCTTCAACCAGTTGCTATACCAAAAGTTGGTCTTGGGCGAATAATATTGATATCTGATTTTGTCTGATTAACAATTATTCTTGCGTTGGAGATGTTGGTATATATTTTTGCTGGTAATTTATGATTAATAATTTCATTTAAGCGTTTTTAAAAATGTCTTCTATGTACAAAAATGTTTTATCACTAAAAAAATTAATAAAAAATAAATAATAATTCTTCAAATTCATATAGATTGAATGGAACTAACTTCAACTGTAAGGTTCCTTCATAGATTTAAAGGACAATAATTCAAAAAAATATTTTCATAATATTGTATGCCTGTTTTTGAATTGAACATATTTATGATTTTTCTGTGTAGGGACTCAAGACACCATAAATAATATATTTTTTTATATCATATAAATTGAATAGAACTAAAAAACACCTTCATAGATTCAAAGAATGAGTATTCAAGAAAATATTCACAAAATATTGTTTGCCTCTTTTTGAATTAAATGGATTTATGATTTTTTCTGTGTAATAAATCAAGACTCTCTTTTTATGTGTCAGTAATCAATACAAAATTTATCAATATTATTCGCCTATAAGGATATAAAAGACATTTTTTAAATCGCTTAAATGAAATTATTAATCATAACCTACCAGTAAAAATATATACCAACTTCCCCAACGCGAGAATAATAAAGACCGACTTTTTGTATAGTAACTGGTTGATGATCAATATAAGAATAAAGTAAGACCCTAATAAAAAGTAAACAAATAATTAAATGTGGTTTTTCCAGGACATACAAACAATCAGGATTTAATACGTGTTTAAATTTTATTGTATTTAAAGGAGATTAGAGTATTTTTCTTCGACCCAATAAGACTTAAAATAAAATATAATAATAATAATAAAGTTCTTTATTTATTCTGGGACCTTAGTCCCTTAAGAATAAAGAATAATGTACAAACAAGGGCCTTCAGAGCCTTAAAATTAAATAATATTTTTATAACAAAGTAACAGATAATGATTATAAAAAAAGAGCAGAAAAAATATATTAATAAAAAGTACAGTGTTTTTACAAAAACAAAAAGATTTCTTTAATATAAACTGTTCATATTTTAGACAACTAAAAGGTGGATATTGGCAGTTTTTAGAGGACAGGATCTGGGTGGATAGTAGGTGTTTAAAGAAGTGGTATTTGAAAGTGGAAAGGGAAATTGAATGACGAATTTTGAGAGGGATGGAGTTCCAGAGAGAAGAGGATCGGATTACAAAAGATCTGTCGAAAGTGGCTGAGCAATGAGCAGTATACAAATCTGATTGGCGGGAACGGGTTTGGCGGGTAAGACTTGAAGATTTTATTTGAAGGAGTTCGGAAATGTTACGTGAACGATGGGAATGGACGGTTTGAAAGAGAAAGGATGCCAGGAAATACTGGCGACGTTAGAATTTTTATTAAAGTGCTACTGATGGGTAGTACTTTTCATGTTTCGTCACGTTATTGTAATAGTTAACAGCACATTTACTTGATTTATAAATTTTGTATAGTTGTAAATTTCAATAAATTGTTATTACAAAAAAAAAATTATTAGAATTCAATTCCAATCGTTTGGAAATAAAAACAATTTATACTATTGTTTTTTTTTAGTGTTCGCGAACAGTTACGAATCACTGTTGCAAAAATAAATTATATATACATTATTATACAGAGATATGTGCATATATTCAGAAATAACGAGGTTGGTGAGAAAGGGGATGGAGATACTTAAGGATTCCGACCCCAGGGAAGCGACTGAAGGTAATGGGCAGTTTAGGAAGTCAGGGCTCCATTGTGCGTATCTGAATTATTGTCGGTGGTGAAGTTTAGGAGGAGGAATTAAAGGGTGAGTTTATGGGTCGTTCACGACTTGAAAATTTTGTTGATTTTTTAAATATGAATTTTAAAAATAATTATTTTAATATCAGCCGTAGTTAACGATTAAAAAAATGTCAATGTGAATAAAAAAATAAAAAAAATTGTATATCAGGAAAATTCGATGCTATAATATCCTTAATTAAAATATTAAAAAAAGGATGGCATAAACACTGGACCTTAAAAAAAACCTTTAAGGGTAATTTCACTATAGAACTAAAAACAAAAGTCCTACAGTGTTGTATTTACCCCTCAATCCTGTATGGCGCTCAGACTTAGGCAATAACAAAAAAGGAACAGGCGAAACTAGATACCATCCAAATGAAACTTTTATGTAGTATGGCGGGAATCCGAAGAAGAGAGAAAATTAAGAACCGAGATATCCTAACTCGTGTAAAAATTAAAAGTCTCAGCAAGGAGTTTTAATTTATTTTCATTTTTTAGAACATACATTTATACTGAGTATTTTTTAAAATTTTGTTTACGCATTCAACTTATTTTTATTAGCACTTGTATACATTAACAACACAGTATTTAAATACATTAGTATGAATTTTGAACATTAATTAGGGTACCGTTCTACAAGAGGCGCTCCAGTCCCTTCACTCGCCCAGAATACTTTTTATCGATTCTAACCTTGTCCCGAATTATTTCGCTGTTTTAGTCGTTAATTTTCGAGGGGAACTTTAATATTCTTTCATTTACCTCACAAACTCTAAATCCATGTTCAGACTAATATCAACTTCTGTTTTACCTTTTGATATTAAAATGTGGAATAACAAAATAATTAAGTGGAAATAAAAAAATATAAAAAAATAAAACACTAAATTAATGTTGAATAATTATTATATTCTTCTTCTTCTTTCGACATTCCCCATGAATGCCTCTCAGCGTAGGGGAAATATTATATTATATCAGAATTAATTTAATGCTAAATCACAAGTAATTTCAACTTCTGATAATCTTCCTCATGTTAAGTAAGCGGAAACTACAAATTATAAATACAAAATCAAAATCCATGTTGAAAGATATGTTGTTAAATTCTGCTATATTTCCTCAAGGGAAGTAGAAATAAGGAAATATGAAACTTCTGATATACTTTATCACATTTATTTTTAGATCGATGTGTTTATTGAATTAATAATACAATATGACTCTCTTTAGGGGAATAAGTAATACGGACGACGAAGAATCCATTCACAAAATATTTAAATTGAAAATTTATCACTTCATTTTATATAAAAAATATAAATATATAAAGCACCAAATCCATGCAGAAATTAATCTTGTTAACTTTTGTAGCACCTTTATACATTAGGTTAGAGGAAATAAGAAAGCATCGATATATAAAACACTAAACCCATGTAGAAACTCATGTTGTTAAACTCTGTTCAAACTTTTTACATTTGAGATGAATAAATATCAATATAACACACTAAACAACGCAATCCAATTTGAAACTGTAGGAGTCAATGTTTACATTTGGGGTTGTTGGTAAGAGCTTTTGATAAATGTAAACTCGAAGTAAAGCGTAAGGATCGAAGTGATCGGTGTAGCGCTGTACAACATCCATTTATACAGTTTTAACTTGGATTGTGTTGTTTAGTTTGTTATATTGATATTTCGACTTCTTAAATGTGAAAGGTGAAAAAAAGTTTAAAACGCGAGTTTCATCTTGGTTTTGCTGATTATATACTGATGTTTTTCTTCTCCTACTTCCCTTATATGAGAAATTATCAGTTTACAGATTATGTGAATGGGTTCTGTTACAGTACATACTGGCGTTAGGTGAGTCTGATGGTAATATTAATCCAATAAAACACTTCGATGTAAAAATAAACCTGAGAAAGTATATCAGAAGTTTCATATTTTTTTTATTTACATTTGCCTTATGTTAAGAAATATAGTAGAAGTTAACATTATAGCTTTTAACATGGATTTTTTTTTATTTTATGTAATTATAATTTGTTTTTTTAAAATTCCATAAATTGAGAACGTTTATCAGTAGTTAACATTACTGATATTATAAAATTTAGTATTATAAAAATTCTGTTTTTTTATAATATTAATGCAACATTAATTTAGTGTTTTATATTTTGATATTTTCTAATTTCTAATATTTTTTTTTTAATTTCTCATTTTTATATGAGAACGTATAAAATAAGTTAATGTTTGTTTGAACATGAATCTAGAGTTTGTATGTAAATGAAGGTTAATAACCTTTTCCCTCGAAAAGTAGCTTCTAAAACATCGAAATACATCGGAACAAGGTTAGAAAAAATAAAACTGTATTCTGGGCGCATGTAGGGGTAGAGCGCCTCGTCGATATAGATACCAAATTCATTACTGTCTCTGCTCAAATCTAATTAAGCCAGGCAATACTACTATATCGTTGTGTTATTCTCAGAGGAAAATTAGTTCCAAAATAAAGTTTATTTTTTAAATTTTCTAATCTGTTTGAATTATAAACAAAAAAAAAGAATAAAAATACTGCATCACAGTCTTCTAAGAAAAAAAAAATCTGCAAAGTTAAATCCTTAAGAGTTCCCCTTCCTTTTATCCATTTATTCCTACACGACAACGCCAGAGCTTATGTTTCAACTCAGACTAAATAAATTAAAGGTACTGCTGGGCTGGGCTTGGAAGTTCTTCCGCTCCCCCCCCCCCCCCCCTATTCTCCAGACATTTCTCAAAGTGATATTTATCTTTTTATCCAGTTGCTATCCAGTGCTGGAGAGAGAAATAAGCTTAGGTGGAAACTTCCAGTTATCCAGAAAAGTCCTGCTATCCAGTTGCCGCGGGAGGATCGTGTTAAATCGGTCCCACTTTTTATGATATATTTATTTTTCATTTTATGTCATCATGCTTATGAAAACAGAAATTAATGTTTCAAATATAAATTTATTTTAATCATTTTACATAGTTTTCCACTCCTCTGTTAAAAATATAGACATAACCGTTGATCAAACTCTTTCCTGAAAATCCATATTGCACATATCTACCGACGTTTAATTATCTACCGACGGCATCCTGAAATTATTCCACTGCTCTTTATCACCTCCTTTCCCTACCCACTTACAAAACTCCTAGTATTCTTCCTTATCTTCCCCTTATTTTACTATGGCTGTATGATATATAATGGGCTCTTATTGCTACTTAAGGACAGATTAAATCATGAATTGTTTAATAACGTTTGCCTTCGGAACCTCAAGAAGTTCCCATGTTTTCTATCTTTACCCTGATTTAAGTTTGCTCTCCCATTCCTTCCGTAGAGAATACTACCTTGTTGCATACCTTTTCCAAGTTACCTACATCCATCACCCTCCCGTTATTTACAGTATCCAGAAATCCAAGTGCTCAATCTTATAACTACGTGTAAAATGCCTTCTTTCCTATCTCTACAGACCGTCCTGCATTACTGCATTCCAACGTTTTTTTCTTGCCCGCTCAAAGCTCCAAAATCCTTCGTAAAATCCTCAATGCCCCTTATTACGTCACAAACAAACTTGTTCATATAGATCTGAATGTTGCATGTGTTGCTAATTTGGCCAAACCAGCAGATAACCTATGCTTTTATAGGGAACTCCGTACCCACTCGAATCCACTAGTCTCCTAACTTCACAACCAATTCCTGATAATTCTCCGAGTCTTCTGATAAGAAGATGGCCAAGAGACCTTCTAATGTAGAACTTTTATTAACATGCTAATTACATGTTATTGACATGCCATTGTAATCATTTTAATCAATTTTACTTGTATAAAGATTATTGTAATCTGTGCCTGGGCTAATCTGAACAAATTAACGTTTAACGCAGCTAAAACACAAGCTATTGCCAGAGGATCCCGTTGCATTCTTCACTTGAATGCCAACTTTCACAAATTATTCCTCAATGGTCACCTAATAACCTTCCACTCATCTGTTAAAAATTTAGGCTAAACCATTGATCAAACCCTCTCCTGGAAATCCCATATTGCCCAAGTCTTCCGAAGGTCAATCGGTATCCTAAAACTATTTCTCCCCTCCCGTCACCTCCTTTCCTTACACACACGTAAACTTTTAGTATCCTCTCTAATCTTACCCCAATTTGACTATGGTTGCGTAATATATGGCGGATTTTTAATGGTTCTTGAGGACTGGCTAAAACGCATTATGATTTGCTTCATAAGGTTTTGTCTTAGGAACCTCAAGACGATACCATGTTTTGCATCTTTATAGCGAGTTAAATTGGCTCTTCCCCTCCTTCCGCAGGAAATACTTCCTTGGCACCTACCTATTCCAAGTTATCAACACCCGTCACCCTCCCTTTATTTACAGTATCCTGCAATTTAAGTCCTCAATCAAATCACTGCATACAAGATTCCGTCTTTCCGATCTCTATACTCCATCCCACAAATACTGCATTCCAACGGTCCATCCTTGTCCGATCCTCTATTCTCTGGAATCCCTCTCTCCCTGCATCCGCAATGCTTCTTCCCTCGGAACATTTTAAACACTTCTTTTTCACAATCTTCTCTCTCTTCAACCTGACGCTCTCTAACGATATGGATACCTCACAATGTATGTAATCGAATAATGTAAGCATAAAGAATGTAATCAGTATGTCAGACATGCAACATAAGCAAAAATTTAAAGTTTGTTTATGATAATGTTTTAATCCTTGCAAGGATATTTTTGATTTTTGATCTTTTTCTTTTTAATTCTCATTTTTTTGTCGTTTTTTTTTTCTTAGCTATTTTTTTTTTTATAATATTAACTTGTATATTCTGTATTTCTTTTTCTTTATCTTTTTTTTATTCACAATTTTTTGTTTTATTATTAATGTTTTTGTATTTTTATTTATTCTCATACAAATTTGTATTCACTTTTAACTATGTTGTATTAGTTTTTAAATCTCTCGGCCAGTTTTGATTTTACTTTGTGTTATGTATGTCATTCTTAAGGGTGTTTGTCACAGAATAAAGTTTTTTTTTTTTATTCTATATACCGCATTCAATCTAAAAAAACATACTTTATTTATTTTGAATCATTCAAAAAATCTCTTGGTCAAGTAAGATTTTAATTTTTGTGACGTAATATTATTGCTAAGGGATTTTATCGCAGAATAAATTTTTCTTTCTGTTATATTTTATACATATATCTCAAAGTATAATAAGTCAGAATGAAGAATCGGCCGATTCATTCGCAATTTGTTGAAGTAGCGCATAGGATTATCGTTAACCAATAGAATCCGTGCCCTCTGCTGAATGGATGCTGCTGCTAGTGGTATTCTTCTGCTGGGCCGATTACTTCCTGACGTCGGCCTCCGGTGTCACCATTAATCATGATTATTGGTCCCGGGTCTTATAGGGCAACCGGGGAGTATAGATCATTTCACTGGAGGCTGAGGAGCTTCATTCCATTCCATCCAATCCAATCTTATCTCTCCATTCAACTCCAACGATGAATTAGCCGAAAGGTTTATGCGGTAAACACAAAACGTCTTAGGCGTACATCATCTTTTTTAAGCTACCGTTTGGGTATAATTAAAAAAAAACTTTTTGGAGTTCATATACAGGGTGAGTACCTCTTAGTATAAAAAAAAAGTTGGGTTAAACTAGATCAAAATGTAGATAAACGCCGCAGACCTCATCTTTCTATTCCAATCCGTTGCAGATATACGATAAATCAAAGACATTTTTGGGGAAACCACGTTTTTTATCATAAAGCTATAATTTCTCCATTTTTTAAAAATATTTTCAAATTCTGACCGCCTTTAGCATTAAATTTCCTATAAGAGCAGGAATTTACATATTTAAAATATTGTTGAATAGAAAATAAAGGAAAACTGTCAATAAAGCGTCACCAGAGGTAGTATATCATTGGGTTTTCAACCATACATTGAAAATCTAAATAAAATAAATCCTTAATAATAATAATAAATAAATAAGTGTAATGACATAAGATCCTTTAATCTGGTGTCGCTTTATTGACAGTTTTCTTTTATTTTCTATTATACAATAATGTTTTTCTTTGCTTTTTATACCCATGAAGAGTTATGTTTAAAATGCACATTTCCATTAAGAGATTGTCATAATGTTTTATTTACACTAGTAAAGTGTAACTGATTCGTATGCCAAATGAGAACACCATGTTTTTTTTTCGGTTTTAAAAGTAAATTTCTTCATGAAATCGAAACAGAATCATTATTTTTAACATACCATTTGAAAACTGATTGAATTTACAAGTGTTCTGTTTGATTTGAAGTTTTGTAGATAGTTTTCTTCAATACTCCGTGAGCGTTGAAGTAATTAATATAAGACATTGTGACTTCCCTGAATAAGGTGAAGATCAAGCTGTCAGAAGTTTGTAAAATTCAATGTTACATGTACTCTGTACTTTTAGAAAATTTAATGGTAAATCCAAAAATGTGGTCAAAATTTGAAAAATATTTAAACAAAATGGAGATTTTACAGCTTTTATGGAAAAAAAAGGTGGTTTCCTCAAAAAAGTCTCGAAATTATCGTATATCTGCAACGGATTGGAACAGAAAGGTGAGACCTGCGGCATTTTTCTACATTTTTGATCTAGTTTCACCATTTTTTTTTTACACTAAGAGGTACTCACCCTGTATAAACTATTCTGTTCCTTCTTATTCAACTGAAATGGTACAACTATGTTACCCAGAATCAGATAGCTATTCTTCCGTAATAAATTCCAAACCCATTCGAATCAACTGTTTTCTCAACTTGCTTCCCACTCGATTTCCGATAATCCTCTGAGGCGTCTGAAAATAAGATGGCCTCGGGAACTTATTTTATAAAAGTTTTATTGGAGTGCCAGCTATAGTTAGTTCCTCAACAAGTTGCAACCATGTCATGAGATATTTAGCTCTTCTGATTTATTTTTGTTTAGTATACTTTGAAATATCAATAAATTGATTTTGAAAATATTTTTTAAAATTGGATTTTATCTATTTCAAAAATACAGTTTATAGTACTGCTATTTTAGCTCACAATTTCATTGTAATAGTTTTACTTATAATGCATTTATTTTCAATTTACTATATACAATTATAAAATAATAATAAGGATTTTCGAACTACATGGTTCTACACGGGTACCACAAAATATCATTTTCACGTACCTACGTATTTGATAAGATATTTACTATTTGACACGCCAGTTATATTTAAATTTATTATTTTATAACAGTTGGATTATTGGACCGCTGCTGTAACGTCTTGTCAAGTCGGTGGGGATTTTCTCCATATTACTTCCACAGAAATTCTTACTGTCACCAAAGTTTTCTTAAAGATTTAATTATTCTAGAGCTTAAGCAATATTTTTTTTTTGTTATTCTAAATTCTTTTTTTTTTGTTATCGATAATTGAGCCTTAATAACGATTGTAGTAACAAAGAATCTAGTAATGGGTCTTTAATTAATATTATTGATAATTAGCAAATTAAAATTTTTAATACCTAACCATTCACCATCCCTCCAAAAAAAAAAAAAAATAAAGAATGGAATTCAGTTATATTCACTGAATCAAAATTTTTTTTCATAAAGCAATTTAAGGGTTTAAAAAACAATAAACAATATATAGAGTTTTAAATTAAAAAAAAAAATCCAAATAGATTTTTTTACAGTTAGGATTGATGAATTAATTGCCACTTCCATTGGGATCTTACAGATTTAGTTTAATACAATTTTTTTTTTTTTCAAATGCGTTTGAATGACAATAAAAAAACTTATAGATTTTTAAATAAAACAATTTTTTTTTATTTATTGCTTTAATTATAGAAATTTTCAACTGTATTACAAATACATCTAGTAAATAAGCGGTTTACAATAAAAAATAATGGCAGGCTTAAAACTTGTAGGGGAACTACCAATTGGTAGTACTCTAATGAAATATTTACAAAATAAGAAGATCCCGTGGCCATCTTCTCTTAAGACTCCTCAGAGGATAGCAGAACGGGAAGCAAGTGGTTTTAGATGTGGAGTCATTTTATTACGGAAGGAAAATTATCTGGTTCGTGTAAAATCAGCAACATATGGAATATTAAGGTAATTATGGACCAGTTCATTTGTGACAAAGTAAGGAGCATCAAGGAGTTTTCGAAGGATTTTGGATTTGAGTGAATGGATGTGAGAAGAATTGGATGGTTTGGTGAATCCCTATTACTCTACACCGTAAGTCCATTTAGGTCTGATAATTGTCATATAGATGAATTTTTTGTAGAGAGTCGGGAGATTTGAACATTTTTCAAGTAAGTGTAGGAGCAGTCGAAATCGACTTGCAGCTTCTTGCCTTTTCAATCTTTTGTGAGGGTTTCAAGTAAGTCCCTTGTCCAGATAAAATCCAAGGTATCATATTTGTTCCACATTGTTTAATGATACTCCATTAAAGGATACAGGAGGGCAGGGTGAGATAGGTTTTCGACCTAATCTTAACTCATCAGTTATGGCACCATTCTTCATGGGAAGTGTTATGTGACTGGAGTTCGAGATGACATAAAAAAAAAAAAAAAAATTCGATAGATTTTTTCACAATTACAAATGATGAATTAATTGCCCTTCTATTGGAATTATTTTAACATTCATCTTCAGTTCTTATGAGAAATAACAGACTTAAGATGGATGTTTATCATTCGAAACTAATTTTAAAAAAATAAATAATTATCCAGAAAAAAATCGCAAAATTTCTTGACTCGATCCCTAATTCAAGATAAAATTAACCCTTGGAATGTAAAAAATCTTATTTGGGGCCTGTTGTATATTTACCGCCGAGAGATTTTTGTAATGTAGGAGTGTTGAGTTATTGATTAAAGTTTTTAATGTTTTCAGATTGTATAGATTTTTCTGAAGGTACTAAAGAACTGAATTATAGTTTTCGATATATCACCAGAGAACGCTTTGTAAAGGACAATTACTTTTCAATACCCTGTTCATAGAATGTTGATAAAAAGTCCCAACACTTTGACGTTGAATACAACACCATTAACATTTCCAAAGAACTAATAAACTGGTATTTGTCAAATCAGATATTCGCTTCACTAATCCAAGAAATTGCTTTTACCCCATTTCATGACACGGTATTTACTTTGTAAATATTAATCACGTGGTTCTATAACAAATAAAGTCAGTTTTTGTAGTAGTTTAATAAACCCAAAATGAATTCAAGTGGATTTTAATTTATTGTTCAAAAAATGTTTTCATTGGGTCTCTATTTCATCCAGTATTCACTTGCCACCATACCAGTTTTGAGCAAGAATATTTCGAAATATATACACTGTTTCTTGATTCATATTTAACTTTTTCTCTTGAATCCTCCTATCAGCGTTCTCACCACGTACTTTGATGACGACACATGTTTATTATTATTAAATAATGATCCTTTTATTGCGTTCAAAACACTCCAATATCATATCGCTAACCATTCTTGAAGTTGATCGGAGGATTAAAATCAATTCTAATAAATCTAATCAAATGACTTTTACCCTTCGTCGTAAAAATACGACTTCCTGTCCTACAATACCTGGGACTCCATCTGGAAAAACCACTTGAAATCCTCATAAAAAAATTAAAAGAAAAAGCTTTTCATAATTATCAAATGCTTCAACATTTACAAATCAAACGCTCTAATTTTCGAATGGAGCGTCTATTATCCGAATTTTTTTAAAAATGTAATATTAATTAAATCGATATTCTAATTACTTATTTGTATTGTTAAAATTATTTGTATTTAAAATTAAATTAAATGAAAAACAACATTATTTTTTTCCATGAATGTCAATAAGGGAAGCTCAATTTATTTCACAGAAACTACTAAAAATACACTTCTATACATACCTACAATTTTGTTTACTGAGAACTGTACACCTAATTAGACCTCTTCATTCGTTTCTTTCAATATCTTCGTAACCATTTGGTTGGTAATAGATCTCATCTTATGTCTTAAATCGTTCTTTGTGATCACTTTTTGTTTTACCATAAACATTACATTCCACTGATCCCTGTTGAACAGATCCGCTATCTAGGGCTATAACTGGACAAACGTTTAACTTGGAATCCAGTCAGGATACTGCTAGTTGCTTTCGACTTCTTCAACATTTACTAGACAAACGTTCAAAACTTCCGATTTTCTACAAATGACTCATTTACACAACAGTTATCAGATCTATTTGGACATATGGAATTGAGCTTTGGGGTTCCACCAAACCATCTAACTCATCCCGTATCCAATCCTTGCAATACAAAGTCCTTTGAAAAATCCTTAATGCTCCCTACTTTGTCACAAATCAACTTATCCATAAAGATCTCAATGTTCCATATGTTGCTGATTTAGCCCAAATCATTTTTCATTATCACATTTACTGGATGTATGTTTTTATGTACAGTTGTAAATTTCAATAAATCGATATAATATATATATATATATATATATATATATATATATATATATATATATATATATATTACGTGTCATCAACCATGCTAAATAAAAGGAAACGCGAGCTCTTTTCAATTAAAGACAAAATGGAAATCATTACGTGGCTAAAAAAATTGAATCGGGTCAGACATGAGATATCGATTTCATGGTTGGCAAATCAACAAAAATAATTCTAAACCAATCATTAGGATTCCCATAATCTATATACACCATAAGTGAGCAGGGTAGTTTGAGTCGTAAAACTTTGAAAAACTGTTGAAAACTGTTTACACATAATATTTTTCTTAAATGAATTTCGATTATCCGAATTTTTGATTATCTCGAACACCCTTGACAACATTAGTTTGGATAATCGACGCTCTTCTGTACTTACAAAAGACTCATTTGCCTGACTATAATTAGAGCAATTTTGAACTTTTGAGTTGAGCTTTGGGGCTCTACTGAACCTTCAAATTCTTCTCGTATCCAATTTTTACTATCCAAAACCCTTCGTAAAATCCTCAAGGCTCCTTATTACGTCACAAACAAACTTATCCGTTGTCATATAAATGTCCCATATGTAGCTGAAACCAATAGTCTTCCAATAGCTTTTCACTTGTATCCAGATAAGCACCCGAGGTGTTTGAAAAGATGGTGGCCTAGGGACGTTTTAATGTAGTATATTTCTTAAAGTGCTACTAATGGGTAAAATCTTATCCACGTATTAACATCACATTGTAATAGATTTACCACACATGTAATTGTTTTATGAATTGTAAACACTTGTAAATATCAATAAATATTTTATATTTTCAACAATATTTGTAAATATTCTGACTTTTTTAGGAACTGAATATAAAAAATTAATTTATAATTTCACAATGCAGAACAGTCCATGAGGTACAAGGGGAGAGAGGTCGGGTAAAGGCACTTGATTCGCGATGTTATTGTATATTAATGAGAGACATTGTAGTCACCTATTTCCTCCAACCGCATGATTTATCCCCTGACGCGAACTCATTTTAGGGTTGATTGAATCCAAGAAGCGTCTACCAAACCATCGTTCCTATCCTGACAAAGCCACTAATTTTCTGCCGATTGTCTGTTCATATGCTGATTTCTACCGGGTTCGTTTAACATAGAAAATCAGTTCTGTACCATTTAGGTCACAAACCTACACAATATAAATATATATATATATATGTGTGTGTGTGTGTGTGTGTGTGTGTGTGTGTGTGTGTGTTTGTGTGTGTGTGTGTGTGTGTGTATACGAGACTTATACTTATATTATATATATAGGAGACATATGTAACTCGAATATTGTAATCTCTAATGTCTTTCATTCGGAATAAATTAAATTCAGGATTAATTTTTGAAAAAAAAAAAAATAATAAAATGTAAATATATTCTATACTAAATAATTATACGCATATGTATGCTAAACATAATTATATTTATTTATACTCAATTATAAATATAATAATAACTCCAACTTTACCAGATAAACATTTTATTTGTTGACAATCTTGATGAAGAAAATCGAGTATCAACATAGATGGGGTTTCATAAAAAAAAAAAAAAAAAAAAAAATCAATTCTATAACAAGTAATTATATGTTTATTTATTTTTATTAATTATTTATTAAAGTTAATTATTTTATGTATGTTAGTTAAAATAAAAAATATGTTTTGTTAATAAAAGCGATTCAATTATGAAATTCCAAAATTCAAAGCATCCTTTAATTTTTTACTGAAGAAATCGTCTTGGGATAGGTTAACCTAGCATGATCATATGAACACGGCCAATTAAGAGCAAACCATGAGTTTGATTTTTTTTTTTGTTTTGTTTAACAATTTTCCTGAATTTCATCAGGCCAACCTAGAAAAAATATAACAAATCTTATTTTGAAAGGAATATTTTTGCTCAGATGGTTAAATGCGCACTTTCTCTTGCAAACAGCTGAAAAATAAGCATTTTTTCGAGAAGACAAAGTTTTTTTTTTAAATAAATGTATGTCAATTTACAACTGCATAGTATATATACATCAAGTTAATGTGTTGAAAGTGAATACAATAGCATATAAATAACATGTGAAGAACTCCTCACTAGTAGCACTTCAAAAAATTGTATACTAAAAGGTCTCTAGGCCATATTCTTTTCAGACGTCTCGGAGGATTATCAGGAATGGAATTAGTTTGGAGACTAGTGGATTGGAGTGGTTATGGAGCTAACTATGGAAGGATTTGGTTTGGGCTAAATCAGCAATATATGGGACATTAAGATCGTTATGGATACGTTTATTAGTAACAAAGTAAGAAGCATTAACGATTTTTGAAAGGATTTTGGATTGGAAGGACTGGATATAAGAAGAATTAAAAGGTTTAGTTGAGCCCCAGAGCTCAACTCCGTATAGGTCTGATAACTGTCATGTAAATGAGTCTTTTGTGGAAAATCGGGAGTTTTGAACGTTTGTAAAGTAAATGTTGAATAAGTGGAAAACGACGAGCAGTTTCCTGTCGTTTTAGTCTTGTATGAGGATTCCAAGTTAAACGTTTGTCCAGTTGAAGTCCTAGGTAGCGGATCTGTTCAACAGGGATCAGTGGAATATTGTTAAAAGATAGAAGACAAAGCTGAAATTTAATTCAACATCTCCAAAAACATAACAAGAAAGTGAGAAGAACTCTCATTTTTTTTCAATCTCTTCAAACTAGCTGATGACCGGAGTATTTTGACTTAAAAACTTGACGGATCGAGGAAACCATGTTGGTCGTGTGCGTGAGCAAAATAGAAAATAGAATAGCTCAAACATTCTACTGCATAAAAGAAAAAAACAAAAACATAATGAAAGGTTTTGTCGTAATGAAGCTGTTAGAGCTCCCAATGACCTGGACCACTTGTTAAAGGATACAAAATTTATTGATTAAAAGTTTATTTAAATCGGAAATGGCTAATAATAATAATTCAAAATTCTTTTTAGAGGAGACAACCCATCAGCTGAAATGAAACACATCAAATATATGTTTACCAATAATATATTTTACTTTAAAAACATGATATGAAGAACCCAATATCTTGAATTAGCAATAAAGTAGTTAGTATCGGCTTTACAGATAGAATGTAAGTGAATAACTTTGTATGTGTGCTAAGCATTGATTCATCCCTCGCTGCCCAGGCCGAAGTAAATTTATCATTAATGTGGCAAGTTAGGTGTTAACATGGAATAGTAATAGGGAAGGAACTATTGCAGCGGAAGGATTCAGCTTTATTGCCACTGCTAATCTGCTGAGTATAATTGGCCTCTGGCAGTCAAGGAGCAAGGCACGGATGAATAATTAGATCTAGTATTTCATAGCACTGTTGAGTTATTAAAATAAATTCTATCTATCTCACCAACTCCTGTTCAACCCTCTTATTTAAAGCGAATATTAAGCGCGGAATCATGTATAGAAAGCTGGGCAAAATAGCACTAAAAGCGCACTAAAAAAAAAAAAATAATAAATTGCCTATACTTAAGACAGTTTATTAAGAACATAAATTACCTTATAATTAAATATAAATTAATCTGCTCATTTATTCAGAAGCTAACGGCAAAATTAAGGTCTGGATTTTAAACCTTACATTGAAAAACTAATAAAATAAATCCTAAATAATAATAATAAATAAATAAATAAATGTAATAACATAAGATCCTATGATCTGGTTTCGCTTTATTGACAGTTTTCCTTTATTTTCTATTAAACAATCATTTTTTTTTTTGCTTTTTATTCCAATGAAGAGTTTTTTTTGTTTAAAATGAACATTTCCATTAAGGGATTGTCATAATGTTTTATTTACCCAAGTAACTGATTTGTATACCAAATGAGAACACCATGTTTTTTCGGTTTTAAAAGTGAATATCACCATGTAATTGAAACAAAATCATTACGTTTAACATATCATTCGAAAGCTGATTTAATTTGCAAGTTTTTGTGAGATTTGACGTTTTGTGGATAGTTTTTACGAAAAACGGTGAGCGTTGAAGTAAATAAGACATTGTGACTTCCCCAAATAAGGTAAAGATCAAGCTGTTCTTTAGATACCAAGTTTGTAAAATTCAAGGTTACGTGTACTTTGTTCTTATAGGAAATTTAATGCTAGATCCGAAAATGTGGCTAAAATTTGAAAAATATTTAGATAAAATGGATATATTACAGTTTTTATGGGAAAAAACGTGATTTCCTCAAAAAAGTCTTTGATTTATCGTATATCAGCAACGGATTGGAATAGAAAGATGAGATTTGCGGCATTTAGCTGCATTTTTTGATCTAGTTTAACCCAATTTTTTTTTTACACTAAGAGATACCCTGTATAATAAATTTACAATACTTATATACCTATGCATATTCAGTGCTAAAAAAAATAATAATAAACAAATTGTTTATTGTGTTATTAAATTCTCTGATATTATCATTATTATTTGTTTTTAATGTTCAAAATGTTACTGTTCCCTTGCCCTAAAATTTATTCAGTCTTTCTCTTTCATGGACCATTATCTATATCAGTTTTACTTAAAAAAAAAAAATATATATATATATATATATATATATATATATATATATATATATATATATATATATATTTTTTTTTTTTTTTATTCAGTTAAGTTATAGATTTCCAAACTCAAATCCTTTATTGTACGATGAATCATTTAAACGCAAATTTTAAAATATTAAATAGTTATTGATTATAAGTATGAAATGAATTTGTTTTAATGTATTTCATTTATTTATTTTTTACCATTTATTTTTCTTTTGTATACATTTTTTTTGGTTTTCGTTTCTTCTAATTAACTTGTGCCTTTATTTAAAAAAGTCTATTTTTTTCTAATTCTTCTAAATGAGGGATCAAAGTTTAATTTATAACAAAATATTTGCCCCCTGATTGTGGCGGATTTTAGGGAAAAAATTAGAAAAAAAAAAATGTTCGGACAAATCTACTATTAATGTCAGCAATGACGAACTTAAAGTACCTGAAAATTCAATAATAAATATTCTGTGGAGGATATGTGATCTGGATTTCATAACGTTTATAGAAAATATTACAATACTAGCAATATATAAATAATTATATAAAATAAGTCAAATAAATTTTTTTTAAAATTCTTTATTGAGAGAATACTACAATCTGCCTCAAGAACGGCATTAATTAACGTGTATGACTTAATAGATCCTTTCTCACAATATACCCAATATTAAAAAAACATAAGAAACCTCATAATAAATAAAGTAAAATAGAAAATAAATAAATAAAGAACCTCAAACTATACAACATATATAGTGAAAAACAAATAAATAAATTAACAATTAATAACAATAAAAAAAAAAACAATAATGATAGTGAAAACAAAAAAAGTATTAAATTAAAAGTCAACAATTTAAAGACCTGGCCCTCCATAATTATTTTCAAGAAGATCCCAGCGCTGCTCTCTGAGCTGTGTCATTGGTGTATAAACCAGTGGAGGATGAGTGAGAAGGTAGCTTATTAAACCTACGCAAGTAAGAGCATATTAATTTTTATTTAAAAAATTCAACAGCTTAAATTAATTTTCCGTAGTATTACATAGTGATTCTTTTCGTTATAGGTCTGTTTTTATTTTATTTTATTTTTTTATTTATTTTTTATGGTTTTTGAATTTCTTTTCCAATGATTTTGATCGTAGAGCTCTACATATACATGTTGAAGAAAAAAAAAATTATAATAATATAAATGTCTATCCCTAAGGTTCGATACTGAAACCACTAACAGTCGCAAATGCAAGTCGAATATTAACACAATTCTACCGTTTGTTCCTCGATCTTTTTTAAATGTCCGACTCAATGCTAATTATCATTTTTATTGATGTTAATATGAATAATACTGATGTTAATATGATATTCGTTCATTCCCTGATAACATAACATACCCATTTTGTTTTACGATTAAAAAATTTTCAAACAAACATATCCATTTTATTGGTTAAATGTTCTGAAACCCTCCGCTGATGCCAATTCTTCCGTAATTCATTATTACGTAACTAAACTTTATAATCAACTACAAAATGTTGCATTTTACCTTATGCAGTTTTGTGCGGTTAAAAGAAAATCAAATATATATAACATTCACCCCAATATATCGCATTAGTTTTCTGATGATTTTATTGACTGTAGAAGCCCATTGCTGTACGTTAAATAGTTACAAACATTTGTATGCATTATAAAATAAAATAAACTTCACTAAAAATTTAACTTTAAACTTAAAAACCTGCTTCTTAAGTGTTATAAAAATAATTTCTATATATTCTACCGCTAATGAAATTTTATAAAATATTTTAACCTTTCCATTTTGGCGCAGTTTAAAAAAAAAGAAGTTTAATTATTTTCAGCGTTATTTAGAAATCAGTATTTTAACTGTTTTTTTTTTTTTTTTTTTTTTTTTAACAGTTTTAATTCGAATCCTAGGCAAGTATACAGAATTTGATTACAAAAATGAAAATCAATATAAATGTCATACGTTTCTTTATTAAATTGAATGGAAAACAAAAAAAAAAGAAGGAAATTGAGAACCATTGATGTAATATTCTGTGTAGGGACCAGGATAAAATAAAAAATAAATACAACAAAGAAAATACCACGATATGCCTTCGGGCAAATATTGGAAAGGGGAAAAAATATAACAAAATTGGAGCGAGACAATGTTTTAATAAAATCAATAATTTTCACTGTACTTTTTTTACATAACTTAGGTTTCAATAGCATTTTTTTTTTTTTTTTTTTTTTTACATAATGAGTATTGTTCCTAACACAATATAAATAATTGTATCAATTCATCTACATCTAATATTTTTAGAATAGGTTCGAAAAACATTTTTAAAATAAAATATATTATAAAAAGAGATTCACTCTTCCTGCAATAAATTTTTTGGTAAAATTATATAAATAAATAAATTACACTATAAAATGACTATTTAATGATTGAAATTCTTTTAAGTAAAATTTGAATACGAAAATGAATTATTAAATATAACCAGAATCATAAGTATAACGAAAAAGAAAAGTCCATACACATGAAAAAGAAAAAAAAAGAAATGTCCTATAGATACATAATGTGAAAAGAAAAATATTAATTAAACGTTTTTTTAAATATACTGTGAAGTTATTAAAAATAATTAAACTTTTCTTTTTGAATTTTCATAAACTAAGGATTAGTTCAAACTATTCTACATTGATAATTAGGTAAACCCTAACCCTTTTTTTTTTTTCAGATACTATTTTTATTATTTTTTTATTTGTTTATTACAGTAGTGTTGCAAATAAACTACATATACTATATAGTATAAAAATAATAGTTTTAAAAATTAATATTTAAAATAAAAATTATTGAACTACATAATTAATTAAAATAATAGAATTGGAAAAAAAAAAAATTATAAATTTAAACTATTGCAGCGGAAGGATTCAGCTTTATTGCCACTGCTAATCTGCTGAGTATAATTGGCTTCTGGCAGTCAAGGAGCAAGGCACGGATGAATAATTAGATCTAGTATTTCATAGCACTGTTGAGTTATTAAAATAAATTCTATCAATCTCACCAACTCCTGTTCAACCCTCTCATTAAAAGCGTATATTAAGCGCGGAATCATGTATGGAAAGCTGGGAAAAATTGCACTAAAAGCGCACTAAAAAAAAAACTAAATAAATTGTCTATACTTAAGACAGTTTATTAAGAACATAAATTACCTTATAATTAAATATAAATTAATCTGCGGAGGTTTTGTAAAACATATAATAAATTTACAATACTTATATACCTATGCATATTCAGTGCTAAAAAAATAATAATAAACAAATTGTTCATTGTGTTATTAAATTCTCTGATATTATTATTATTATTTGTTTTTAATGTTCAAAATGTTACTGTCCCCTTGCCCTAAAATTTATTCAGTCTTTCTCTTTCATGGACCATTATCTATAGCAGTTTTATTAAAAAAAATATATATTTTTTTTTTTACACATTAAAGTTATAGATTTCCAAACTCAAATCCTTTATTGTACGATGAATCATTTAAATGCAAATTTTAAAATATTAAATAGTTATTGATTATAAGTATAAAATGAATTTGCTTTAATGTAGTTCATTTATTTATTTTTTACCATTTATTTTTCTTTTGTATAAATTTTTTTCGGTTTTCCGTTCATCTAATTAACATGTGCCTTTATTTAAAAATGTCTATTTTTTTTTCTAGTTCCAAATCTAATATATTCTAATATATTATAAAAAGAGATTCACCCTTTCTGCTATAAATTTTTTGGAAAAATCATATAAATAAATAAATTACACTATAAAATGACTATTTATTGATTGTAATTTTTTAAAGTAAAATTTGAATACGAAAATGAATTATTAAATATAACCAGAATCATAAGTATAACGAAAAAGAAAAGTCCATACACATGAAAAAGAAAAAAAAAAATGTCCTATAGATACATAATATAAAAAGAAAAATATTAATTAAACGTTTTTTTAAATATACTGTGAAGTTATTACAAATAATTAAACTTTTCTTTTTGAATTTTCATAAACTAAGGATTAGTTCAAACTATTCTTTATTGATAATTAGGTAAACTATCCCTTTTTATTTTTTCAGATACTATTTTTATTATTTTTATTTGTTTGTTGACAGTAGTGTTGCAAATAAACTACATATAATATAGTATAAAAATAATAGTTTTAAAAGTTAATATTTAAAATAAAAATTATTTAATTGCATAATTAATCAAAATAATGGAATTGGAAAAAAAAAAAATTATAAATTTACGGTCAAGGAAAATTATGACTTTATATTTTACTTTAAACAAATTTTTATGATGTTTAAGAAATAATTAGTTAGTTAAACAAACAAACAAAAAAGTGATTTAAAGTACAAAAAAAGTGAGTTAATTTTAATCAGTATCTAAATTACACTAAATAGAATGTTTAATGTGTGCAGTATATATCATATCTGACAACATAATCATTCTCAATAAAAAACTTTTTTTTTTTTAATTTAGCAAGCAATGGTTGGCCTGGCATTAGTTGCTAATAATGGTATCTTCACGTCCTACGCCATTAATTCATTGCATCATATTAATAAATATTATATAGTAATTTCTGGAAAAATAAATACAATCTTAAAAAAAAATAATAATAATAAATAGACTTATTAAATTTTTATAACTATTTTTGGATAAACAAAAAAATGATCTGAGCTAAATGGTGCAAAGGATTTAATCCAGATCATTCTATCGACGTTAGTAATAAAAAAAAGGAATAAAAAATCTGATACCAACAAATAAATTTGGTTAATCTTAAATATAAAAGAAAGTTTGGAAAGAAGGAATTGAAATTTTGATCCTTGCGAAATAAATTTCTCTCAGATATCATATTCAACACAATTTTTCTATATGATAAGAAACTACTGCATTTTTATAATTAAAAAATGGGGTTACATCTGTCCGTGCTGTATTGTGTTCAATCCAAGCCTTTTTTAAAGTTTATTATCTGAAAAAAAAAATGTTTGTTTAAAGCACAAATAAAACGATCGTATAATTGTAACGTTAGTCAAAATTAATAAAAATTAAAAAAAAATATATACAAATGTTATAAATCTCAAGTCATAGGGCAATCGATTTGGGCCTGTTCTCTCGTATATATTATTCAAGCATTTTGGTCTCTAAAATAATTTGAATGTTTGTTCAATAAAATCCAGTACAATTTTTGTACAATTGAAAAAAAAACAAAACAACAAAACAAACAAAATAAAAAACAACAAGTTTTTTTTTTACAAAATATATACATCAAGTAAATGTATTGACAACGATTACAATAACTTGTCAAAACTTGAAAAGAACTGCTCATCAGTAGCACTTCAATAAAAATTCTACTCTAGAAGATCTCTAGGCCATCGTTTTTTCAGACGCCTCGGAGGATTATCAGGAATGGAGTGGGAAGCAAGTTGAGAAACTAGTAGATTTAAGTGGTTATGGAGCTTACTATGAAAGGATAGATATCTATACCATACTATGCATAATTCTAAGATATCTGGTCTGGGCTAACTCAGCAAGATATGGAATATTAAGATCTTAATGGATAAGTTTATTGGTGACAAAGTAAGGAGCATTTCGGAGTTTTCGAAGGATATTAGATTGCAAGGATTGGATACGAAATAAAATTGGATAGTTTAGTAGAGCCACAAAGCTCAACTCCATACTTCCAAAAAGGTCTAATCACAGCAATTTAAAAAAGTCTTTGTAATTAATTGGGAGCTTTGAACGTTTGTCTAGTAAATGTTAAAGAATTCGGTAAGTAGTTTCTTGTCGTTTTAGTCATTTATGCGGATGTTTACAAGGTAAATTTTATATTGATTTTTTAAATATTGAAATCAATTATAATAACTAAGTTGATCTAACAAATTAATTTTAAGGCGATATTTACCAATTGCAATACAGAGTACTTCCGAAATTCTATTGACAGTCTTTGAATGTCTTTAACTGTATTATCTAACAATGTTAAGTTGGTGTAAGTTATAATAAATATTATAAAACATGAAAAATAATATCGTTTTATTTAAAAGGTTAAAAATTCTCTATCTTTTTTTTTTTTTTTTTTTGCTCTTCGTGTTAATAAATTCGCTGAAAATAATTTTTTATTGTTCCAGACGAAAGTTTAATAATTAATTGGGATATTATTGGAATGGTTTTTGTTTCTGTCTCAACTCATTTTCATTATTTATAATTAAATCGTAATTGGAAGAACATTCCTGTCTGTCACTAGAGAATAATTATATTTTAATCAGCACTAATTCGAAAAAATTTATTCTCTGGAAAAAACAAAATAATTATTCCGAATAAATAATTTCCTCTGACGCTTGGTAAAATTGTTTCTACCCTAAAATAACTAAATACTAATGTAGAGTATTGAAACTAGGCAGTGGTATTTTAAATTTATGAAAGCTAAAAGATTTATTTTGAAAAAAAAAAATAAATACACAAAGGGTTGATACAGTAGAACCTCACTTATCCGACTTCCGCTAGTCCGACACTGTATATATATATATATATATATATATATATATATATATATATATATATATATATATATATATATATATATATATATATATATATATATATATATATATATATTTTGTTCGGGCCCCCTTAACTCTCCTCTATCTCCCAACATCATCGAAAAAATAAAATTCCTTTTTCTACTAATAAACTACAACATTTGATTAATTTCCTAATAATTTAAATCGCCATTGAATCGTTTATTTGAAGTAACACTTGTGGGAGTTCACCATAGCACGGCCTCCGGGGATTTTGCCCCCCTTTTCAGCGACCCTGTGATGCCTGTTTCATTAGGAAAGGTTTTAAAAATGAGTTAGTTTTGCTATAAACCAAACACAATACAGTGTTAATGTGGTCAATTAAAGCTTTACGATTGACAATTATCCCATTCTGAAAGTTGACACCTAAGATGTTCTACACTAGTAGGTCCCTAAGCTTTTCTTTTTAGCCTCGGAAGGCAGCGCGTATATGCAAGTTGGGTGACTAGTGGATGCGAGTGGGTAAGTTTATTGGTATATTGTTTTGGCCAGTTCCGCAACATATGGGACATTTAGTTCGGTATCGATAAATTTATTTGTGACATAATATGCAATATATGTTATATACATAAGATGAGAAGAGAAAGTAATTTAAGAAATTAAATTATTAATTTAAGAAAAATAAATCAATTAAATAATTGTTATTATTTATAAATATAATTAACTGTAAACAATGGTTTACAATTGTATAATCTTTATAATTGTATTTAATAATTTAGTTTTCTAAATTCCTTCCATCTAGATATTTCCTCATCCTCCGTTCCTACCTTTCTGATAGAGTATTTAGAGTTAACCACAATTCTAAATACTCATCCATCCTCCCCCAGACCGCTGGTATTCCTCAAGGTAGTATCCTGGGTCTCATTCTTTATACCGTTTGTACAGCTGATATTTTAACTCATCCTAATACTATCCTCACAACCTTTGCTGATGACACCAGCGTGTTATCAGTCAATGATGATCCATTTTCTGCATTCCATACACTCCAGTCACATATTACTTCCCTTGAAGAATGGTGTCATAACTGGTGGAGAGTCAAGATAAATCCTAGCAAATCCCAACAAATAACCTCTACCTTCCGTCGAAAACCTACCTCATCCTGTCCGCCAGTATCCTTTAATGGTGCACCGTTAACTAATGTGGAACAAATACGTTACTTTGGATTTCATCTGGACAAGAGTCTTACCTGGAACCCTCATTCAAGATTGAAAAGACAAGAAGCTGCACGTAGATTTCGACTGCTACAACACTCACTTGACAAACGTTTAAATCTCCCGATTCACTATAAGAAACTTGTATATATGACAATTATCAGACCTATTTGGACTTACGGTATAGAATTGTGGGGATCCACTTAACCATCGAATTCTTCCCGCATTCAATCACTCCAATCCAGAATCCTTCGAAAAATCCATTATGCTCCTTACTTTGTCACAAATGAATTAATCCATAATGACCTTAATATCCCATGTGCCGCGGATTTAGCACGAACCAGATACCTCTCCTTCCATAATAAACTTAACACTCATCCAAATCCACTTGTTGCACAACTAGCTTTCCATTCCATTCCTGACAATCCTCCGAGGCGTCTGAAGAGAAGATGGCCTCGTGATCTACTTTTGTAAATATTCATTAGAGTACTAATGGGTAGTTCCTCTACAAGTTTTATTCATGTCATTATATCTCATATATACCACATATTTACTAGATGTGTTTTATAATACAGTTGTAAATTTCTATTAATAAAAGAATAAAAAAAGTTTTCTGTAATCCCTTAATGAATTGCACAAAAATCAAAACTTCGCTCCCTTAATAAATTGTTCCTGGTTTTAATATTTTTATGTGTTCTGAATTCGAATCTAAAGGCAAAGAAATTCTATCTCGCTTCATTTTTGAGAAATTAGACATTATTTTAAAAAAATCTAAAATAGCCTATTTTTTTAAATTTCATTCATTTTTTATTTTACTCCCATGAATATTTGTTGTGACTTTTATACTTACAAGTATGCTGGATTCGAATCATTAATAAAAAAAAATTCTACCAAGCAACAATTAATTTTGAAAGATTGAAGGTTGTATAAAAAAACAACAAATCTAATAGTACTTTTTAAAATATATTTTATAACACTTTTTTTTGGGTAAAAAACAGTAATATAAAAAAATAATAATATTTAATACTGAACACAATTAATGTGTATATTTTTTTCATTTTGTACTCTTCATCACGTGCGTGTTCAACATTATTCGGCAAGCATCTTCTCATTGCATTTACCGCTAAACCTTCTTTCCATTTGTGCTATCTCTTGATGAAATCGTTCTCCGTGTTCATCTAAAACTGCTCCCAAAAATAAATTTTAGAGGACACATTGCAACCCATGGCCTTATATTATAAAAACAATTCTTCAACAATTTCATTTATGCAACAAATCCTAATACTTATGCTCTCCAAAATTTTTCTTCTGTAATACATTTTGTAATACATTATAAAAGTTTCAAAATCAAATAGGTTTTTTAATCTTTTGTTAAAGCTTTCAATTGTTCGAAAATGCTCGAAATTTTGAAAATAACGTCATTTTTTCGATCTGAAACACAAATTCGACAAGAAATGGTGCCTGATTTAGATTTTCTGACTTCGGAATCGTGTTCAGCAGTCTTCAAAACATAATAGAACAACATTTTTGTTGAAGAGAGTAGCAAGATTTTTATATATTAACTTAAACATCAAAAGATATTAAAATTTTAATTTAATTTATTGAATATCGGTTTGATGAATATCAAATGAAATATGCATCAACATTTTTTTTTTTTTTTTTTTTTGCTACTAAGGGAGATGGAGTTCTGTTGTTTCTGGCACGGGGAACAAGAAATAACCCAGTTTGGAAACTAATTTCAAACGCCATATTTCAGTTGCGGGTAGAAACGAAATGAACACAATGAAAGGGAAGCTTAATACACGCATTCCGAAAGAAGGTTTCCATTCAGTCGCCTTGGCAGGGGGCGACAAGTGAGGTGTAAATCGGTCTTTTCAGCTCCCATTCAAGCCTTACATGACTCCAAGACACGCAAATGCCCTAGGGCGAATAAGTCAAAAACTTATTTCTTAGCTGAATCTAAGCTGTCTAAATGATATTAAACAAGTAATAGATTGGATAGTTGTTGGAATTGACATTAAAAAAAAAAAAAAAGGAATAAAATAAGACGTAAACAAATAGTGATAACGAAAAATTGGATGAAACTAAATAAAAAATGAAGAAAAGTGCCGTAGACCTTACCTTTCTATTCCAATCGGTTGCAGATGTACGATCATTCAAAGACTTTTTTGAGGAAACCACGGTTTTTCCCAAAAAAAAAACTGTAATATTTTCACTTTGTTGTGAAAAACATTTTTTTTTTTTTTTTTTTTTTTTTTTTTTTTTTTTTTCAAATTTTGTCTTTATTTTTGGATTAAATTAAATTTCCTATAAGATCAGAGTACATTTAATCTTGAATTTTGCAAACATGAAACCTAAAGAACAGCATGATCTTAACCTTATTTTGGGAAGTTACAAAGTCTTATATTACTTCAACGCTCACCGTTTTTCGAAAAAACTATACACTAAAATGTAAATCTCCCAATAACTTGCAAATTTAACCAGCTTTTATATGGTGTGATCAATTTAATGATTCCGTATCGATCTCATGTAGAAATTTACTTTTAAAACCGGAAAAACATGGTGTTTTCATTTGGCATAAAAATCAGTTCCATGTGTAAATAAGATATTATGATAATCGCTTAATGGAAATATGTACTTTTAACATAATAAACTCATCATTGGAAAAAGGAAAGAAAAAATGTATTATTTAGTAGCAAAATAGAGGAAAACTGTAAATAAAGCGACACCAGATCAAAGGATTTTATGTTATTACATTTATTTATTATTATTATTTAGGGTTTCTTTTATTAGATTATCAAAGTAAGGTTTAAAACCAAATGATAATGAACATAGATCTAATTTGGCCGTTGCTTTTGAATGCAAATGATGTTTGAAGAATACCACTTTTTGAGGTGAATTTTAGAGACAGATGAGTCTGTTTTTACAGGGAAAGGCATTTCTATCGTTGGTTTATCATTTTTGTAGTTCTGTTGAATATTGTTGGAAAATCATAGTTTGCCTAAAAAGTTGAATGTTGAGAATTACTAGGATTTGTTACAAGATATCCTACCATAACTTCATCACGATATTCCACATTAAGTTCGGCAAAATTGAGGTCTATGTCCATGATTGGGTTTTAAACCTTACATTGAAAATCTGAGACACCCTGTATAGATTATATAAACTACCCGTTAAAAGTAGTGCAACACCAATAATTCTAGAGATTTTCCTGGTTTTTACCTTAATCCATACTTGTTTTATGTTCATATTAATATTATGTATTACACGTAAGACATTAAGGATTTGACACATCAATGTTTTTCCCTGAATTGCAGATTATGCTTTTCAAATTTCCTTCAGTCCATGTTTATCATTCGTTTCGTTATTTGCAAGTATGCCAAGACTAGGGGAAGCAGTCATTCAAGCCAGAGGGAGCAATATGTCTTATTAAATATAAATCAAAAAGTTAAAATTGTAACAAATGAAAATTTTAAAAAGTAAGTTTTCTAACTTTGGTGTTTATTGGAAGAAATATTGTAATTTATTTTAATAAAAATTGTTTATGTCTAGTTTAGGAGTGTTATAGACTTCAGAAGCTTTCTTTATCATGACAAAAGAAAAAAATACATTTTTATAAAATTCAAATATTTCAAAGTGTTGCGATGTGTGGCAATAAATCAAACATGCTGATGTCCACCCGTTAGGTTCAATAAAAAAGGCTTCTGAAATATGTCAAAATCTTGAGCGAAGTGAGTTTAAAGATACGAAAGGTTGTCTTCAGATTTTTGCACTGGTTGGTTTTTTCTGTTCCTAAACAAAAAAATCTATTATAATTATAATTTGATCATAAAATTTCTGATATTTTAAATGTTAATTTGTTTGTGGAACTGAAGAAATATTTTTAACCTAATATTTTCCATACTATGCATAATTCAACATTTGTAATATTTAATTTTTTTTTTTTCATACTATATTACATTTTTTTTTTTTTTTTTTTTTGAGGCAAAAGTTTTGATTTTATGTGTTATAAATATTCTTTTAAGATGGGTTTTAATATATGGAATTTCGATAGAATTTTAATATGTTGAATATAGAAAAAAAACAAAAAATAACCTGAATTCCGTCTCTCTCCTCTGACCATCACAGCACGTGGATATTATATTAGGATTATTTAAAATATTAGTTTTATAAAATAAATATTGCCACAAAAATTTTAAAATATTATTTTACAAGTTAACAAGGTTTTTTTTGATTTTATTTCTACTTGCTTGTATAGAGAGCTAAGTTAATTAATGTTTTTTTTCAATAGAGGTGAAACGATGCACATCATAGAATTTTATATTTAGCTAGACAAAGACTAGGCACGTCTTCCAAGGGTTCGGTTAATTGCTATAGAAACTTTAGACACAATCATTAAAAATAAAATAGAGACTAAAGAGGTTTGTAATCGGAACCAAATGGATAATCGCCTTTGTTAAGGATTCCTTTCTCCTCAAGCAACTAATGAACGAGCCTTGCTACAGTTACCTTCGTCAATTATTGCAGACTTCCCTTTATATAAAGCTGGCTATATCAAGATGTTTACGTAAATAACATTTAATTAATTATATAATAAATAGTTCTAAGTAATACTTAAATTCTTAAACGAAAAGTATAATTAGAATTGATGAATTAATTTCTACTTCTACAGGATTTTTTTTAGTTTGGAATGTTAATCTCCCGATAGGCACGCTAGATCGACTAGCACGTGCGCGCGTATCTCACAGATACCACTTCTTTTGTAATAAGCATATCTGCACTATTAATCGCTACATCTGTATTATCAAGACTAAAGCGACAAGAAACTGCACGTCGTTACAGACTACTTCAACATTTACTAGACAAACGTTCAAAGCTACCAATTCATTACACCTTATTTACCCGACAGTGATTAGACCTATTTCGACGTACGGAGTTGAGCTTTGAGGCTCTGCTAAACCATCCGATTCATCTCGTATCCAATCCTTACAATCCAAAATCCTTCGAAAAATCCTAAATGTCCCTTACTTTGTCACCAATCAACTTACCCATAAAGACCTCAATGTTACATATGTTGCTGAGTTAGTCCATACCAGATACCTATCCTTTCATAGTAAGCTTCATAACCATTCAAATCCATTAGTTTCTCAACTTGCTTCCCACTCTATTCCCGATAATCCTTCGAGGCGACTGAAAAGAAGATGGCCTAGAGATCTTCTAGTGTAGAATTTTTTTTAAAGTGCTACTGATGAGTAGTTCTTTACATGCTTTGACATGTCATTGTAATCGTTGTCAGCCCATTTGCTTAATGTATATGTTTTTGTATAGTTGTAAATATCAATAAATGAAAAAAAAAAGTATAAATTTGTTTAAAAAATGAAAAATGTTTAAAATGTTTGATAAAACATAACATTTTCGTATTTAAATAATCTTTTATAGTAACTTTCTCATTTTTAGTTGAAAATCCCTTAAGCTATACCATGTAAACTTATACAGTTTTCTGTGATATCATCTCCTATGATTATTATTGGTGTAAAATAAAATATTTAAAAAAACCTTCCGTGGACGGACACGCGCATTCCTGAAATACAAAACACGTATCTCACACATACGCGCGCCTATCGGAAGGTTAAACATTTATCATCAGTTCTAAAAACACACAAAACATCTCAAAACATCAGAACTTTTTTACATAAATTATAGTTATTAAATTTTTAATCCAATTCATATCCAAAACCTATTCGTATCCAATCTTTGCAATCCAAAATCCTTCGAAAAATCCTCAATGCTCCTTACTATGTGACCAATAAACTTATCCATAAAGATCTTAATGTTCCATATGTTTCTGATTTAGCCCAAACCAGATACCTATCCTTGCATAGTAAGCTCCATAACCACTCCAATCCACTAGTCTCCCAACTTGCTTCCTCCTACATCCCTGATAATCCTCCGAGACGTCTGAAAAGAAGATGGCCTAGAGACCTTTTAGTGCTACTAGTGAGTAGTTCTTCACAAGTTATTTACATGCCATTGTATTCACTGTCAACACATTTACTTGTTGTATATTATTTTGTACAGTTGTAAATATCAATAAATGGAAAAAAAAAATTTAAAAATATAAGAAAAAGAAACAAATATATCGGTACCCACCTATATAGGAGGCAAAACGAAAAGGACGGCTAAAATATTTCAGGACCTGGAATGGACTTGGATGTGCATAGGCGGAAGTGTCAGGTACAGATATGTCTTTTAAGTTTTCCCTATGACTGTTTGATTTTTTCCGTTCCTACTGGAAACATTTTTTTATTTTATATTAAATTATCGAAATTTACAACTGTACCAATATAGACATCAAGTAAATGTGTTAATAGCGATTACAATAAAATGTAACAACTTGAAAAACCTACTCATCACTTTAATAAAAATTCTACATTAGAAGGTCTTAAGGCCATTCTTTTCAGACACCTCGGAGGATTATTTGTAATGGAGTGGGAAGCAAGTTGAGAAACTAGTTGATTTGAGTGTTTATGGAGCTTACTATGAAATGATAGGTATCTGGTTTGGGCTAAATCAGCAGCATAAGGAACATTGAGATCTTTATGGATAAGTTTATTGGTGACAAAGTAAGGAGCGATGAGGAAACAAATTTAATTTGAGAATATTCGAAATATTTATCTGATCATTCAAACCAAAATTTGGATTGGTTTTGACCGATTATAGTTATTTATTAATGATTTATAAATATATTATTTTAAGCAATTCCGTATTTGATGTATTAGTTTCACTCCCGAGTCTTCGTTGAATGTATGGTTGTTTTCATTTAAATAGACAGGGATGTTGGTATTCTGGGTCTAATTTTCGTATGCTATTATACTTTCTTTTACTCTGATTTACTGGTCGTCCAGTTTTCCCCGTTTATTCAGCTTCGCAGCTATTACATTTTATTGTATATACGCCGCTTTTTTGGGAAGGGTCTAGTTTGTCTCTAGGTGAAGGGAAATAAGTTGACAATGGTTCATATTTTTTTAAATGCAGGGTTTATAAATCAAACAATGATGAATGTTTAATATTCGAAACTGGTTTTCAAATAAAAAGAATTCTAATAGAAGTGGCAATTAATTCATCAAACCTAAATGTATCCATCCTTCTTTACCATCATGCGTACCTCAAGCAAAATATAATGTTACCTGCGTCAGGAGAAAATTATAAAGACAAATAAATGTGATGCAATTTGAAGTGGCAGCTAGCTACCTAAACTGCGTCTCAGAATCAGGTACGGGGCCCACACACTTCATAACAAGTTCTGAGTAAGCATATTTAGTGAATTTCTGGAAGCATAGCAAATCCATTCTATGTGGATTTTGCCCAGACTGGGCCCTATTGCTGTCGAGTGTGAACTCTTTATAAACTTACAGAGTTATGGCACCTAAAAGAAAACGTGTTGCATTAACTGCGTCCGATAACTTGTCTATTGTAGAACGCCTTAGAAAAGGTGAATCTGGGAAAAATATTGGTGGATGAGTTGTATATCAGAACATCCACGATTTCCAGCATGCTACCTGATCTTCGTTTTTACGTTGATAATATTTTATAAACTGCTACATTTTTAATAATTCAATAAAATACATAGTTAAATCATTACATATGTCTGTATTTTTTATTTCAATACCCTAATTTAATAGTAAATCTAATTATCAAGATTATTGGGTATCCGGATCAATTTCGGCCCTAATTAATCCGGATGGTCGGAGTTTCACTGTATAAATTTCCTCTATCTCCCTCTCTCACTCTCCCTCTCTCTCTATCTCTCTCTCTCTCTCTCTCTCTATATATATATATATATATATATATATATATATATATATATATATATATATATAGAGAGAGAGAGAGAGAGAGATTTATTGTTTATAGTTGTAAATATCGACTGTAGTTCCATTGTGTATGTGTGTATACACATTTCTAAGGATATAAAGAAAGAATTTCATTTTCCATCAGAGGTAGGTAGATCGCCCGAGGGCAAGCCTGGAATCGGATTTAGTTTATTTGTGGTGGCGCTCTTATTTGAGCAGTTGTACAGTAGCTGGCGACTGGTTGGTCCTAACTATAAACAAGTCCTTCTTTCCTTTAGTAACCCAGACCTTTATGAACGGGCGTAAATTTATTTATAGCTCATTGATGAGCAGTCTATAACCCCCCCCCCCCCCCCCACTCCCCCTCTAAGCCGACCCCCTCTACTCCATTCAGGCCGATTTACACGGCGTTATTTCCGGGTTTGAAACAAACAACTGTCACACAGTGGGGCCGAATCACCAATTAAAAAAATTGATATATTTTTAACTAATTACATATCGACTTTCAGTTAGTCCATATATTACATATATTATATTATTATTAATTTGATCATACCATATGAAAGTTAGTTAAATTCGCAAGTTTATGTTAGATTTGAAGTTCTGTGGATAGATTTTTTTCGAAACATAGACCTCAATTTTGCAGAACTTTAGGTGAAATATCGTGATGGAGTTGTGGTAAGATATTTTATGAAAAATACTGTTAATTCTCACTATTTATTCTGTTAGGCAAATTATGATTTTTTAACACTATTCGATAGCACAACAACAATTAAAAACCATCGATACCCCAAATGGAAAGGCAGAAATGCCTTCCCTGTAAAAAAAACAGACTCATCTGTGAACCACAAAAAGTAGTATTCTTCAAAATCATCTGCATTCAGAAGCCAACGGCAAAATTGAGGTCTATGTTCATTATCATTGGGTTTTAAATCTGACATTGAAAATCTGATAAAATAACCCTAAATAATAATAATAAATAAATGTAATAACATAAACTCCTTAAAATCCATGCTTGTAAAATTCAAGGTTACACGTACTCTGCTTTTTAAAGGAAATTTAATACTAAATCCAAAAATGTGGTCAAAATTTGAGAATTGTTTAAATAAAGTGGAGATATTACAGCTTTTTTTGGTAAAAAAACGTGGTTTCTTCAAAAAAGTTCTTTGAATTATTGTATATCTGCAACGGATTGAAAGAGGAAGATAAGGTCTGCGGCATTTTTCTTCATTTTTTATGTAGTTTCACCTTTTTTTTTTTTTTTTTTTTTTTTTTTTTTTTTTTTTTTTTTTTTTTTTTTTTTTTTTTTTTTTTTTTTTTACACTAAGAGGTACTCACCATATATATAAATGTAACCGTAAATAAGTTTTTAATAAATGGTAGCCTCGGTGGTAATGGAGTCCCGAGTGAACATATTTTTTCACTATGCTTTATGTATTATAAAAAGTCAGGAAGATATGAAGGTTTTATATCTACTTGATCTCATCCAAGTCAAAACAAAATGTAAAGAAGCAAGGGTCGATAGATTAGAGTGGGGCTGGTATCTTACAGCACCTACTGTTGCTCCCTTGGCAATATCTGGAAAAACTGGGGCGACACTTCTAGATGAGGGAAACTCTTGAACGGCAAAAGGTAGAGTAGTGGAGGAATATGAGAACCGTTGCCGTGGGCTGTTGTAGCCATCTTAGGAGGAATGTCATATCGTTGAGGGCTGTCGCCTGCCTCTTCACCTGCGGCAGATTGTTTCAACGCCGCCTATCGATCCACGTCCCGGAGTATCCTCTGTCTCTACCGCCTCCAAGGATCAGGTGTCGCGCAATAGACGGCCGAACTTGGTTTTAGTAAGGCGATTAACGGGTTTTAAACAATAACTTAATAGGAGGCATTCCAGTTCAGATCCAAAATCGTAAAAGATCAGCTTTCGAATACCGTTGATTGTTTCAATCTTTAATGGAGTTAGCATTTTTTGTAAAAAAGTTTCTATATTTATACAAAATATTTATCGTTTCAATTTATTATTGTACTCGATAAATGTTTTACTTAAAATATTAAATATATTTTAAAACATTAATGCGTGAGAATTTTATCTGAGTGATATGTATAGAAAACCCTAAGTTTTAAATTAACTCATTGTTAGCTCTGGTGGTTGTCACTTTTGCCAATAGCACTAGTGTGACAATAAATAAAAATATTCAAATAAAATATTTTTACAATTAGGATTGATGAATTAATAGCTACTTCTAATGAGATTATTTTATTTGAAAACTAGTTTCTAATGCTAAACAATCATCTTCAGTTCTAAAACATACAAAATTTTTCAACACATCAGTACTATGTTACATGGATTATATACACTAAAGTTTTCTAAATTCAAGACAAGGAATCAAACATCAGTACTGTGAGAAGTGGAAGGGGGCAGGCAGGCTAAATTTGTAAAGGGGTCATAAGTAAAACAAGTTTGTATGTTTTAGAACTGAAGATGAATGTTGAGCATTCGAAAATAGTATTCTAATAAAATAATCCCAATAGAAGTGGCAATTAATTCATCAATCCTAATTGTATTGATCCTTCTATACCATCATGCGTATCTCAAGAGAAACAATTTTACTACGATGAATTCATGACCGGAAACAAATTCTAAAACTTAGATTATCCGGGAAATAATGCAGACTTCCCTTTTTTTTTTGTTTAAACTACATCTCTGCGTAATAAACTTTTCATAATTAATAGATTATTTTTCTTCTCCCTTTTATTGATTACAATATTTGTTATTATTCTCCTAAACAAATTTTTTTTTTACTTCTTTAGCATTTCACTATTCGGAAATAACTCAGTCTTTACCTACAAGTTTACTTGTAATTTTCGTATTATATCGTTTTACAAGTTGAACTTGGTCGGAACAGGGACCAAAAAGCCACACACATTAGGTTTGGGTGACAATAGCGTGTCTGCAAAGCTCAACTATAGTTTTAAAAAAATCGAGAGGGAAACTATATTCTTGAAGAAAAGTAGATTCGTGGCAGGACTTCTTTCCTGGATGACAATATTCTGCGAGCTTTAGAAGATGAAAAACCCAGGACAGTTTTAGCTTGCAGAGAATATAACCAGTATGAAATCAAACGACGCTGACACTTCAAGGTATGAGGTTTTGTCGTTTTGAATTGGTGAAGCTTAGTTATGAATCAGTGCATCAACCGCCTTTCTCTTGTTTCAGTCAATGAGTGCTAAAATATGGAGTGTAGAGTGCATGAAATATGCGATTATTTTTGACCTTAGGGCTTCCTTAGGAGTAGGTAGAAAATTAACATACTTAAAGTCCCCGCCCCTGAGGGATTGAATTAACGGTGGGGAAAAGGTAGAAAGTCCCATTTTTGGGTTTTTAGATTATATCTCGAAAACGGTAAACTCTAGAAACATATGTTCTGAATAAAAATTAAAGCTAATTAAATTTCCTATAAAAGTGTTTATATACATATTTGTCGAACTTCCAACCGTTTTCGAGGTAAAGGTTATTGGAAATAGATAATTTTCGCAAATCAATTTTACCTCACCTTTGTCAAACATTTGCTTCAAATGACAGAACGTATACAGGGTGTTCGGAAGATCGTTGGCCAAAAAATTATCTCGGGTAGGGAGGTTCATTTTGTACCTATTTAAGGTCACTTACCTATATACAAAGTTTACGGTTTTTTTTAAATGAATTTTTTTGTGTAAATGGCCGAATGCAAACATTTATGCCTTATAACTCCGTTGTTTACTGATATATCAACGCCATTTTTTTCCCTGTAATAACTAATACATTGTCCATGTAAAATAAAAAAGATATGGTGCAAAAAACAAATACCAAAAAAGCGGGAGATCTTTAAATCTTGTCAAAGGCAAAAATAAAAATTATGAGCTTCAATTTTAGGTTCAATAAAAAAAAAAAAGCGCAACAGCCAAATCCAAGTTGTTTTAAAAACTCCTCTATTTAATACTCTTTTAAAAAATACCATTTTCAGGCACGCAGCACATCTAGTTTTTTTTTTTATTTTTTTATAAAGTAACAAAAGGGTGCCACCAGCACACACTGACAATAATAATGAATCGAATCATATTTTTCATGCAAAAAGTAACAAATAGTTGTGTTTCTTTATAGCATAGGTTAAACTGCATATTTTCTCTTTCTTTCTCGGAATTTCGATTTTATCAGAGTAGACTTTATCTACATTTTTGTAAACAATAATCAGAGAATAAAATTAAATTATTCATAAATTTTTATTTGTAGAGTATCACAGGTATTGCTCAATATGATCTCCACTATTTGTGATACAAGCACGATATCTTTTTCTTATTTCTGTGGTGGTTGTTTTTAAAACAAATTCTTCCTTCATTATGGTAAATGCGGCATTGATTTTTTGAATAAGTTGTTGTCTTGAAAACAATTCTTCATTATAAACCAAATCTTTGACACGGTCCCAGGCGTAATAATCGAGCGGCGTGAGGTCTGGAGACCGTGCTGGCCACTCAATTGGACCCCCTATTCCTATCCACGATTGTGGGAAACAATTGTTTAAACATTCTCATACAGGTAAGTTGTAGTGGGCTTTTTCAAAACAAGAACTTATTTAAAAAATCAATGCCGCGTTTACCATAATGAAGGAAGAATTCATTTTTAGAACAACCACTACAGAAATAAGAAAAAGATATCGTGCTTGTATTAGAAATAGTGGAGATCATTTTGAGTAATACCTGTGATACTCAACAAATTAAATTTATGAATAATTTAAAATTAGTTTAATTTTGTTCGCAGATGTGCTGCGTGCCTGCAAATGGTATTTTTTTAAAGAGTATTAAATAGAGAAGTTTTTAAAACAATTTGGATTTGGCTGTTGCGCTTACTTTTATTTTTATTGAACCTAAACTTGAAGTTCATAATTTTTATTTTTGCCTTTGACAAGATTTAACGATCTCCCGCTTTTTTGGTATTCGTTTTTTGCACCATTTCTTTTTTATTTTACATGGACAATGTATTATTAATTACAGGAAAAAAATGGCGTTGATATATCAGTAAACAACGGAGTTATAAGGCATAAATGTTTGCATTCGGCCATTTACACAAAAAAAAAAATCATAAAAAAAAAAAACCGTAAGACTTTGTATATTGGTAAGTGACCTTAAATAGGTTCAAAATGAACCTCCCTACCCGAGATAATTTTTTGGCCAACGATCTTCCGAACACCCTGTATATGTAATTTCATTTTTTCTGAAAAACGATTTGTTTGTTATTTCTTATGTACTCCAACCTGGGCAGGAAGGACGGGTTATCCTACAAATTTCCTACCTATTCTTGCCAGGGTGGGAAGGCCAAGATTTATCAGTGTATCCGCCCCGGTGAGATTTGAACCCACGAACTTCTGGTTACAAACGCGCTGTTATCCACGCCCCAACTCATTCGGGCATCGGGTCCCCCTGAAAAATTATTGTGGAAGGACAAATGTTTGACAAAAAGTGAGGTAAAAATTATTTTTTTTGCGAAAATTATCGATTTTTAAAAACCGATGGAAGTTCGACAAATGTATATAAAATCACTTTTATAGAAAATTTAATTATCTTTAATTTTTTTCTGACATATATTTCTAGAGTCCACCGTTTTCGAGATATAATAATAACCAAAAAATGGGACCTTCTCTCCTCTCCCCACCGCCTCCAGGGGCGGGTACTTTTAGTATGTTTATCTCGTAACTTCTTCTAACGAAGCCCTGAGGTAAAAAATAATCGAATATTTCATGCACTCCACAATATGTTTATGGACTAAAATAATTCACCATGACTACAAGGTGTTCATTTTTAACTTGTTTTAACAACGATAATCGAGAAAACGTTTAGATTTTCCTAAGGCCTAATTTCAGAGTACTATGGATTCCACTTCTCGTTGTTAGACACTGTTTTTAATGAATATTATTTCTGGTACCACTCAGCCATTTTATCTTCAGCCAGAAGTCAGACACGCATGAAACATACCCTATTGATTTTCCAAACAAATTATCAGATATATCGATCTCTCGCTTTCATAACATTAGAAACTAATGTTCGTTGCCAACAATTTACTCCTTTCTCATTCGATACTGATCCAGAATTTAACGTTAGACTTCTAATGAATTAGTATTACACCTTCATATAGTCTCTTTTTCTTTTTTTTTTTTTTTTTTTTTTTTTTTTTAGCCAGCAGAAGAATAAAATATATATTCTTATTTAAAAATTATCTAGTACTTACAATTAGTACAATTAATTAAGTTTCATTGAACATCATACAATTTTAATATTAAGAAAGTTTTCTTGTTGGACATTTAATATTATTTTTACTAGACTAATTGTATATTGAGTAATTTTTATTTCATGCACTCTACAATATGTTTATTGACTGGAATATCTCTAGAACTATAGCCTACCTATTATCAATGTATAAAGAACTTATACCAGTTTTTAAACAAAAATAAAAATTCAATAGAAATTAGATATTATTAATGCAAGGATTCAAGATTTTACTCAAAGAAGCTTACTTCATAGAGGAATGAAGTCTATTTTGATTAATGAAAACCTTTTTTAATAATTTATTTTATTGTATTATTTTAAAAATATAAATTGTAATTATTTACGGACGGCTCAAATTAAGATGTTAAGTATTTGTAATTTAATTACAGTTAATATAGTTGAGGTGCAATTCAATAAAAATAACAGTAATAATACGGATGTTATTTTATGTTATACAATAATGATAATGATTAAATGAAGTATTTATGTATGACACAATTTTATGTACAATATATATATATTTTACATCGAAAAGTAAAATATGATACAGTTTCTACAGTTTACGATATTCTAATATAATTTTGATATTATTCATAACCTAACTTTCGATTCTGAAATGGGTGAGCTAGAATTTATACAATAAAAAAAAAAAAATAAATAAAATGCAGTGTATACGTTACAAATTAGAAACAATTTAATTGAACTGGTGGACACGGGCATTAAACTATTTACGATTTTGGTAGATAGTGGTGTTAAAAGAAATGAAACAGCTGACACAATGGCTTAGACTTCCTGCAAATGAAAGCCATCGGTTTTTAGAAAACAATTCAGACTTAATCGTTTATACAGTTATTGGCAACAAGTATCTAAAACAACAATATTGCAGAACCATATCCCAAATATTGTTCCATTAAAGTAAAACATACCCAGACACACCAAACACTAATTACAAACAACAGTACATGGAATACCAACCATTACCTAAAGCGATTTCACCTTCAAAGCTCTGACGCTTGTTGGCTATAGCACCAATGAATTCAATTATATATATATAAAATAGATAAGAAGGATATTTATGAAATTTGTATCCCTATCCTTAAATGGAAGTTTCTGAAACTATATGGAAAGATTAGAACCACGAGAGTGTCCCGTTCCAGAACTCGTGGAACAACCACAACAAGGAGCTTTAGAGGACTTTGCTGTCAACAATAATGACGTAATAATATTAGTCAAACATTATTCTTGATCATTTAGCAACATTCACCATAATAAGAATGCCAATTAAGTTTATATAAACTACAATGGTATTATTACTTTGTTTATTGTAAGATTATTATATTTCTGGGATTATTATTGTTTGGAATTAAGTATTGTTAGAACTTTAGTTCTTATTAATAATACGGCAAGTTAGTTTTTGCATTTTTAATATTATGGAGGTTAAGTGATAAATTAAAAACAAAGGATTAAAATTCGAGGATATGTTTATAAATTAAAATGAACATGGTCTTGCTTTTATTTTTCGAAACCCATAATGATGTCCAATCCATTTAAATAACAATATAGTTTAGTCTTATAATAATTAATTAGTTAGTACTATTATAGTTTGATATGTTTATAACATTCATCAAATATGCAATCATGTGATTATTCGAATGTTGAGAATTTACGGCTTCATAAATGTATTAATCAAATTCACCTTTAACCTTTAGCGGTCATTACGTCAATTTCAATTATAACTTTAGAACACGTTGATAAGTCAGGCATCCATAACATCCCCCCACATCCGTCAAATGCATGTTAGTTAAGTTAAATGTTAAACTAATTTCCACATACCATATAAACTGCGTGGCAACACTAGGGGCTGATTTGTAATCATCTATCTCCTAATACTAAAATTAATTCCTTTAATAGCGATTACGAAATCTTTGTTCTACCTGCCACTGTTTGAGCTGTACCAAAGTGAAAAAATATTGCAAGATAATAATATATCAGAAAACATTAGGGGGAGGGAGTTGGTTGCATTAGTAACAAATTACTGAGGTATAAAAATTGAACAAACTCTTTTTAAAATTTTTTTCTAAAAAATGTCTTTTAAGAAATAGCAGGGGACCACAAAACTTTTTAAAAAAAGAATTTAATCATTTTCAAAATCGAGCTTTAATAAAGAGAAATCCCCCCCCCCAATTTTTTAAATTAAATAAATAAATAAAAAAAAAAAAGTTTGAATTAGAATTTTCCATTCGTGTATCCTTAATATCATCCCAAAAAAATGGCATTACGTGCGATGCAAAGCAAAAAGTAATTTAATATACTAATAGTTTCAGTTTTAAGTCTCAAATGCGTCATGGTAAAAAAACTTGTTCGTAGAAGCTATTACATATTGAGAAAAATAAATGTTTGAAGTTCATTTCTTCAATTTCACACAACTGAAAATTAGTTTCTCAAAAACTATTTTCCTTATCCGTTTAACTTAATTCGGATTAATAAAGTTATTCTCAATGCCCAATTTACAATTAAGCATCGCCAAACTGTTCATTACTGACGGTGAAAACCATTGTAGTGCTTATATGACTAGATAATAGTTATTTTAAAGTATACATAAAATATATTTTTGTTGTTATTAACAAAGTTTTTTTCTTTTTTTCAGGTGAGTACAAAGCCTATTTGTTTCATATATCACTTTAATGGAAGTAAGTGGGTTATTTAGTTGTACTTATAATCAAACTAACTTTGATTTCTTACTATTAGTTATTAGTATAATAGATTACTTGCTACCAAGTATAAAAATACATTAGATGCTCTTGAAAATGTTTTGGGTATTTTCTTTTGTTTAATTCTTGTTTTTTAAACATTTTAATATAAAATAAAAAATAACTCAATATACAATTAGTCTAGTAAAAATAATATTAAATGTCCAACAAGAAAACTTTCTTAATATTAAAATTGTATGATGTTCAATGAAACTTAATTTATTGTACTAATTGTTAGTACTAGATAATTTTTAAATAAGAATATATATTTTATTCTTCTGCTGGATAAAAAAAAAAAAAAAAAAAAAAAAAAAAAAAAAAGAGACTATATGAAGGTGTAATACTAATTCTAACGTTAAATTCTGGATCAGTATCGAATGAGAAAGGAGTAAAAATCAATAGGGTATGTTTCATGCGTGTCTGACTTCTGGCTGAAGATAAAATGGCTGAGTGGTACCAGAAATAATATTCATTAAAAACAGTGTCTAACAACGAGAAGTGGAATCCATAGTACTCTGAAATTAGGCCTTAGGAAAATCTAAACGTTTTCTCGATTATCGTTGTTAAAACAAGTTAAAAATGAACACCTTGTAGTCATGGTGAATTATTTTAGTCCATAAACATATTGTGGAGTGCATGAAATATGCGATTATTTTTGACCTCAGGGCTTCGTTAGGAGTAGTTAGAAGATAAACATGCTAAAAGTCCCCACCCCTGGGTGTTGAGCTAACGGTGGGGGGAAGGGGATAGTCCCATTTTTGGGTTTATCGATTTTATCTCGAAAACGCTGGAGTCTAGGAAAATATGTTTCAAATAAAAATTAAAGCTAATTAAAGTATCTGCACAACTGATTCTATACATATTTGTCAAACATTCAATGGTTTTCGAGATATTCGTTATTGAACACCGATTATTTTCTCAAAAAAATAAATTAAAACATTTTTACCTCACTTTTTGTCAAACATTTGCTTCTAGTTCCCTCCAAGATCGTTTCTCCGAAAAAAATGTCAGAATAAAAGCTGTAGAGCATTACATTTCCTTTAGCTTTACATATACGTTTCTGCCACCTGAAGCTAATGTTTGACCAAAAATTAAAGTAAAAATTTTTTTTTAGCGAAAATTATCTATTTTCAATAACGTATACCTTGGAAACGGTTGAAAGTTCGAGAAATATGTATATATACAATTTTATAGGAAATTTAATTAAGTTTAATGTTTATTTGAATCATTTTTCAAGAGTCCACCGTTTTCGAGATATAATCGAAAAAGCCAAAAATGGGACCTTCTCCCTTCCCCCTACCGTTAGCTCATACCCCAAGGGTGGGTACTATTAGTATGTTTATCTTCTAACTACTCCTTACGACGCCCTGAATCAAAAATAATCGCATATTTCATGCACGACTAGACTAAATTAGATCGTTGCCGGTTTAAGGACATTTCTCTTTTTTTTTTATCTTCGATGATACTACTTTTTCAAATATAGAATGCAACTAATGTTGAAGAGATACTGAAACAAATTTACATACATCTTTCGAAAATGAGACAAAGACAGCGACGTTCGAGTTATTGTGTTTAAAATTATTATTTACAAAATTGTCGCTTATTAGTATACGATTGTTTCTCCGTACTCAATATTGTTTTTTTTTTTATTTGAAAAAATTATAGTTATCTTAAATAAGATTAAATAAAGTCAACAAGATTGAATTATACACGAACGTATTCAATTAGTATGACCAGGTTAAGCAACGAGGCACACTATATATTTTATTAATAAATATAATCATGTGGTAATAATAATTACAAAGAGGTAGTAACAAGAAACTAAAGGAAAAGATATCACCACACACTCTCCCCCCAGTGTCAACGATATCGTTCAGGTACACTTGTGGTACGTCCGCTTCTGGTGCAAACCGGAGGAAGGTAAAAGGTGACGCGCTTCTTTTGACGTATGGGATTTTTTGAATTATTGTTGTCCGTTGTCGGTGTTCTCATAATGCTTGAAGGTAGCGAAGGGGTGTTAGGCTTTTCCGAGAGTATATGGGCAGGTTTCACTCGGTCTCTTGAAACGACTATGTTGCGGCCGTTTTTGCTGATGATAAATGTTTTGGCGTCCCTGGAGATAACTAGGATGAGGGCCTGTATATGGAGGAGTTAATGGGGGTCTAATCTGATCATCTCGTAAGAAAACGTGGCTGCAACCGTTGAGGTCTGGATGGGCGAACACTGTTGGTTGGGTGTGCCAGGTCGGGGCAGAAGGCCGTAGTGATCTCATTCTCCGTCCTAACTGTTGAGCGTAGGTGTCAGGAGGTTCCATCTTGTTCGGTGCCAGTTGGCTATGGATGTCGCCTGGTAGTCGTAGCCAAGATCCGTAAACGAGCTCGGCTGGAGAGGCATTATGATCACTTTTGATGGCTGTCCGAAGGCCGAGGAGTACGACGGGAAGAAGTTCCGTCCAACTGTCTTGCGTCTCCAAAAGCTTACAGGTGAGTGCTGTCTTGAGTGTTCTATGCCACCTCTCTATAAGTCCGTTGGACTGCGGGTGATATGCCGTTGTATGAACCAGTTTGATTCCTGAGATAGCTGCTAAGGAACGGAAAAGTTCGGATTCGAAATTCCGACCTTGGTCAGTTACAACTTGAACAGGCGTCCCAAAACGGCTAATCCAGTGGGTCCAGAACGCTTTTGCGACTGTCAGTGCAGATTGATCCGCAATTGGAATGGCTTCTGGCCACTTAGTGAAACGGTCGATGCATGTCAAGAGGTATTTCATGCCGTTCGACAACGGTAGGGGGCCAACGATGTCGATGTGAATAAAGGCAAAGCGTTCATCTGGCGGTGTGAAGTGCTGAAGAGGGGATTTCTCGTGCCGCTGTATCTTTGTTTGTTGACATGTAGCACAGTTCTTTACAAAGTCCGTGACAAATTTAGACATATGTGGCCAGACGAATCTTTTTCGGAGTTGATCAAGAGTAGCTCTACGGCCAGGGTGTGAAAGATTGTGAAATTTAGCGCAAACTGCCGATCTTAAGGATTTGGGAATATAAGGTCGTAAGTATCCAAGGGACGTATCGCAGTAGAGTGAAAAGTTGCCTGGCAGTGTGGTTGGTGCTAGGACTAAGTTGGTCGATGAGTCGTGGAGCCTTGGTAGTTCCTGGTCTTCCGTTTGAGCCTTGGCGATGTCAGTTTCGTTCAGTAAACTATTGCTCGCTAGTGCTTCAATCCGTGACAAGCAGTCGGCTACTATATTCTCTACGCCTTTGATATATTTGACCGACGTGGTGAACTGAGAAATATACGAGAGTTGTCTGGATTGTCTTGGAGCAGCCTTCTCAGTCTTTTGTTGAAACGCGTAAGTTAGCGGGCGGTGGTCGGTATAACAGGTAAAGGGGCGGCCTTCCAATAGATATCTGAAATGTTTTATGGTTTCATACAAGGCCAGTAACTCTCTGTCATAAGTAGAGTACCTCTGCTGCGTGGGTGTAAGCTTTTTTGAGAAGAAACCCAATGGTTCCAACGTCGAATGGTGGATCTGGTGGACTACTCCGCCAATAGCTGTATCCGAAGCGTCTGTTGTGACCGTGAGCGGTGTACCTTGTCTAGGGTGTGCGAGAAGAGTTGCTCTACAAAGGTCGCTTTTCGTGCGTTCAAAGGCGTCTGTCATCGATTGAGTCCATTCTATAGACTGATTGTCGGTTATGTCATGAGGTAGGTGTAGAGGAGCCTGTGTTTGCGCTGCCTGAGGCAAAAACCGACGATAAAAGTTCACCATTCCTAGGAAGGTACGGAGTTGTTTTGCTGTCCTCGGCTTAGGAAAATCGGATATAGCCTTAATTTTGTCTAAACGAGGCCCGCAACCGTCTTTTGTTATTCTATGACCTAAAAAGTGTACTTCCTCCTGAGCGAAAACACACTTGGAAATGTTCAACTTTAAACTGTGTTTGGTAAGTCGCTGGAATATGCTACGGAGGTCGTTTATATGTTCTTCCATAGATGACGAGGCGACTAGGACGTCGTCCAAATATGTAAATTGGCAGTTTAGCCCGCGGAGGACTTCGTTAATAAATCTTTGAAAGGTTTGTGCAGCGTTACGTAATCCGTATGGCATGTAGGGAAATTCAAATGAGCCGAATGGTGTTGTAATGGCAGTTTTGCAAACGTCTTCTGGTGCAACTGGAATTTGTTGGTAAGCGTGGGCCAGGTCCAGGGTTGAAAAGATGGTTTTGTTTTCTAAAAAATTAGTACAATCTTGAATATTAGGTAGGGGATACCTATCAGGTATAGTTATGTCATTTAATTGTCTGTAGTCCCCACAAGGTCTCCAAGTGCCATCTTTCTTCCTTACTAAATGTAGTGGGCTGGCCCATGGACTATCTGAAGGTCGACATAGCCCCAAGTCGAGCATATTGTCAAATACTGCCTTAGCTGCTGTTATTTTATCTGGTCCTATCCGTCTGGGTTTGGAATATATTGGAGGTCCTATAGTTTTTATGTGGTGTTGCGTGGAAAATGGACGGGATAGCTGAGGCGGGAAATGACCGGATATTTGACCAAATTCGTGAAGAAGGCAGCTTATAGGTGACGTCGGGTTGAATTTGCTGATAGGAGTACTTGGGTTATGTGGTGAGCTGTGCTGGATGGTGGAAACACATGTCATGTTGAGTCCGTCTATAAGTCGTCGGCCGGGCAAGTCAACTACAAGATTAAAATGAATTAAAAAGTCCGACCCGATAATCGGCTGCTGGACATCGGCTAAAAGGAAAGTGTAGGTGAAATGCTTTTCGGGGCCGAATGTGAGCGTCAACTTTCGTTTGCCGTAGACATTGATACGGGAGTCGTTAGCTGCATAAAGGTGTTGTTGAACAGGGTTCAAGCGATCCGAAGATCTCGGAGGCAAGAGAGAGACGTCCGCTCCTGTATCAATGAGAAAAACGAAGTTTTGTCGTCGTATCAGTTAAGAAAAGGCGACAATTGGGGCCGTGGCAGGAACAGGTCGCCGCTGAACCCTGGCTATTTAGTTTTTTGAAATGTACTTGCAGGGAGCTACACATTTCCGTGCCCTGTCTCCGAAAGAGGAATGGTACCAACAAAAGCCGTCTTCCAACGGTCTCTGACGTAAGATGGGAGAACGCCGGCGTGATCTAGAAGAGGAGCGAGAGCGGTGGTATCTAGTGAGGTTTCGAATTTTTTGTGTTAATGCCGCGCGATTTCTGTTAAATAGGGTGGTTTTGATTCTACATTGGATACGGATGCTTGAGATACATCTAAAATTTATCTGCGGCTGTATAATTCAATCGGTATGCTAACTTGTATGCGGGTAGCCTCTGGATCCATAGCCTTTATAATATCCTCGCCGGTGGCGCATATTCCTTAATTTTTAATTCCTAACTCGAGGCCGGATTGCAAGCGTTTTCTCAGAATCGCTGCAACGGGAGTTTTTTTTTAAGTTCGTTATAAGACGGGGGGGGGTCCAATAACATGTAACGGTCACTGTTGCCGTCCAGTGTCGCTGTAATTTCGAACTGGGCCTAATTGATTGAACCATAAAGTTGGGTCCGGGGCCCAAAAAGGGGGTAATTTTACGCTGACGTATTTGGGGCCGCGTTTAGAACTCGAGGCCGCCAATTGCTCTGAAGGGACAGAAATCTTCAGCTGTCGGTTCTATTAAAATAATAGAAAAAAATGTTCTTACCAACAGAAGGCTTTAACTGTTCTTCTCGGGGTCACCAGTATAGTTATCTTAAATAAGATTAAATAAAGTCAACAAGATTGAATTATACACGAACGTATTCAATTAGTATCGCAGTGGTAATAATAATTACAAAGAGGTAGTAACAAGAAACTAAAGGAAAAGATATCACCACAAAATAAACGAGAATGAATTCAAAATCTCACTTTATATTTAATTTAATTTTTTTTTTTAAGTTTTATTCTGCTTGCATTTTATTAATCCTGTGGCAGCCTACATGTGAATTCTCTTGCATAAATGTCGAGCTATACTCGAGTAGATTACTAGTAGATTTAATTGGTTTGTAGTTTATTATGAAAGGGAAGGTATCTAGTTGCTACTAAATCTTTAACACTATGGAGATTAACATCATTGCGGACTTTTTCATTTGTGACGTATTAAGGAGCTTCAAGGATTTTATGACTTATTTTGGACTGAGGATACTGGGTACGAAATAAATTCGATGGCTTGTTGGGATTACCGTATAAGTTTTAGTTTTATAGATAAATAAACTGTTTTATACGGTAATATGGAAATTATTTAAATGGCATTGGTAGTTTTTCCCGTGAATTGAGATGACAAAAACTAAACAATTTAAGTAATGCAGGACATAATTGATGGTGCTAGCAGAACGAATGAGACCAAATACCGTTCCGCAATATACATTGTATTTCCTGTATTATGTCTATTTATACAATTGTTAAACAGTATTGTTTTCATTATAGTTAATGACAAGTATAATAATTTATATTTTAACGTTATTAATAACCTTAGTAGTGAAGAAATTAACTCTACAATTTCTACAGAAAAATAATTATCCCATCAGCAATAAAAAAAAAAATAAATAAATAAAATGCTTAAGAGAAGAAAAACAATAAACCACTTGGAAGGATTTTAAATAAAGGAGAACGATATAGATCAGCTAATTTAACTTTTTTTATTTATCTAAATGTTACTGTCTGCAGGGAATGAGTTTTTAAATGAGGTCCAGAAGCCATTCAATTTATATTTATTCATAGAATAGAATGGAATAGAATAGAAAAAAAAAATATTCTGGGATAAAGTCCCTTAAGAATAACATTTACATGACATAACATAATTCATATCTGGTCTACATATATTAAATAAAATAATAAAATTAGATAATTAAAAATAAATACAAGTTTACAATAAAATAGGAAACATAGACAAAAATAATCTCTACATATATATAAAATAAAGTGGTGGAAGATGAGTGTTTTAAAAGTTCTAAGGGAAGATGCGTTACGAATAGAAGGAGGAAGAGAATTCCAAAGAATAGCAGAGTAGACAAGAAAGGAGCTTTGAAATGCAGTAGTTCCGTAGGATGGGGTGTAGAGATCGGAGAGACGGGATCTTGTATGTAGTGATTGGATTGAGAACTTGAAATGCAGGATACGGTGTATAAACGGAGGGTGATGTGTGTTAATAACTTGGTATTTGATACCAATAGAATATGCACTAGTAACATTGGCATGATTATGAGAACAATATAAGCTTGAAACCTCACCAAAATAAGTTATTTTGTTAACTGAACCTCGAGAACCATATTAAAGATATATTTAAATATTTAAATTTTCAAAATCATATAACTATTAAACATTTAATGACAATAGTATAGTAACCATCTCTTAATTATTTTCAAAATTAAGTATCCCTAAGTCTCTTTATCTTAAATATAATAAGAAAATAAATAATTAGGTTGAGCATAGTAATTTCCTATTAATATGGAAAATAAATTAATAATAAATGTAAATGATGTAAGCATTAAAAACTCAAGGTTTTACGATTTTGTTATCCTAATTTATACGAATTAAATAGTTTTCCGTAAGAATGTTGATTTGGTTGCTAAAATATAGCAATAAAATTATATTTAATAAGGAATTGTATAATTAATATAAAAATCGATAGTGAGGTAATTATCAGGTGCCGATGAAACGCTTAATTGTGGCAAATGGCGGTGGGTCTCTTGGTGAGTCAGCTGCAACATTATTAATGGATCCCTCGCAAAAATCACTATCTTCTGAGATCTGAGGCTCCTAAAGGAAAAAAAAAAATGCACAGATATAAACATTTATATAAGACCAAACTTATTGCGATAATTAATATTATATAACTGGATAGCAATATATCAGTTGGTTTTTAATTTAAAACTAAAACTAAACGAAATACTAATTGTGGAAAATAAAATATTAAAACGAAATTCCTTAACTTCACGGTTCGGACAGTCTCAACGTTTTCCTCCAAAATACGTTTATTCGTGTTCGATTTTAAATTTTATTCGTCTTTTAGTAATTTTATCAGTTTGGAAAATTTTAAGCATGCCTAAGGCACCTGATATTTGGTGGTATTCAAAAAAATATTTAACTTACCGTAAAATGGGACAACTTTGCCAGTTTTTGAAAAAAATGTTGTTTGGTACTTCGTGAAGTTTCCGACCTTATATATAGAAGCGCTAGTGTTTTCATCACGTAGAGGAGTTGTGTTTTGAAAGAAACTCTTATGTTAATCAGATTTATAAAATGTTTACAGGTTTCATCAGTGTTTTTCTTTGCTTGTTTTGCAACAGTTGGTTTTGATACCCTTACGAAGTGTCTCGTCCTGCTCATACATTCAAAAGTAAATAATTACTATTTATTTTGTCTAATAAATAGTTTAATATTTATTTAGAATAACTTGAAAATGTAAATTTTACTTTTTCTGTAGGTCTATAAAATAATTTGGCAAAGTTGAACTAGGAAGTAAGGTCAAGATGGGGCAACTTTGCCAACCTATAATTTTGTGTTTGTTTTTACATAAATATCTATATTGCAAAAAGGTAAAGCATTTTGTGGGCAAACTCACCAAATTCTACGGAGGCGAGGAGTTTGAAATATCCTACATCCGCACAAACAACACAGGAAGATAGTTTTACTTCCCGAACGTGGCTGATGAAGCTTTACTAAACGTAGGACACACTATTCATATAATTGACCCGCCCTATATTGAACTCCGAGGTAAATAAAATTTATGGATAAAAATGTTAGAAGTTTTTGTGGTTTTTAAATTTAATTCAAGTTTCGTTTTAATGAATATCATTATTCCGATGTTTCATTCTAAATACTGTAAAATCTAAATATTTGTCATTTTCTGATTACCACGCTATCTGAAACCTTGATGAAGGCTTCTAATGCGAGTCGAAACGTCGGCATAATAAATTAAAATATTATCTATGACTGCATACCCCAACAATCAACATCTCTAAATACTTCTCAGTCAACTAATACCTTATCAATATGCCATTTTTTCGTTAAAATGTTTTCGTATTAGTTCAAACAATCCTTTCCCTGTCGCTGTCTCTTTTTTTTTAATGTGTTATTTACATACTTGACAATTGTAGGGTAACTTTGCCAATGCTATTTTCTATATTTTTATAATTTAATGTAATGATTAAATTGTGATTGTTGCATATATTTTAAATCAAAAGATCTAAACTCATAATTATAACGGGCTAGAAACATATTTGAACGCTATTGGTTGAGGTAAAAGTTGTAAGGAAAAATTAAACATGGCAAAGTTGCCCAGTTTACGGTATATGATTCTATTTTTGTTGAATCCTTAAAAAAAAAAAAAATTAATTCTTTGAGTTCCATAAAGAACAGTGCTTTGACCTCAAGTGCATTCTAATTTTTTTTTCATATATTTACACTTTGTATTTGCACTTTATATTGTTTAAAATATTATGTTTTTTCATTGGATTAAAATTTTACGCTAGAAACAGTTCGGAATCCTACAATTTATTCCCGCCTAAAGGAATACAAAATTACTTTTTCTATCAAAACAGATTATTAAAAAAAATATCCATAAAACCGTTTCGTGAATATAACCGACTCAAAAAAAAAAATTATGTTACCATTGCTGCAAAGACAGTTACGCAACATTGTGCCACGGCGTCGTTAACATTTGTCTTAAACTAATTAGTGTGCCACAATGTTGAAGGAGTTGGTGCCCCTGCATTGTTCTACGAAAAAAATATCGCCTCTTTGTTGCTACCTAGTTTTGCTTTGCAGCACATCAGCATGTATTTATATCTGATAATATTCAAATAAATAAGAAAGATATGTTATAAATTCACAAAAAGTTGGTTAAATTTATTATATTTTACAGTAGCTCTTAGTTATTGACAATATATGTTTCCAATAAATAAATAAATAAACTTTCATAGTATATAGTAAATATTTTATGAAGAAGATAGTTCAGGATGCAGTCAGTAATAAGAAAAAAGACTTTCAAACTAAAAAAAACTTTTTTAATGGAGTGCCGACGTTTCTACCTTTCCTGCTGGTTTTCTCTAGGGCCAAAAATTACAAAACTTGATGTGCCCTGTGACCTAAAAAATAAACAGAATTAAATTACAAAAGGATATAAGAAGTTTTAATTACATAATTAAGCATTAGTTATGATTATATAGTTGAATATTGCAATTTTATAACAAAATCAGTGTGTTTGTGTCTGTCGCATCTTTCTTATATTGTCCTCGTCCATATTATAGTAGGGAATTGAAGGCCTAAGTGAGGACATTTTATATTTTTTGTTGTAAATTTTAAAGTCTGTATCAAAAATACAACATTTTTCATTATTTCAACATTTATACCCTTCACATAGGTTTAGTGTTTTGGATAAATTCAAAACAGTTTGTTTCAAATAGAGTAAAATAAAAAAAATTAGATGTCCCCACTAAAGCAGAGTGTGCGGTTATAATGGGATAAACCTTAGGGTAAATTGGGATATCAACACAACCTTATCCAGTAGCATAATGATTTCTTTAAAGTTTATTACTTAATGCTTTTTAAGCTTGAGCAATAAGATCACGTGCAACACTAAATTCCTTACTTCTAGTGGTAAATATACTATTCAAACAATTACAAAATTTAAAAACAATTGGTACCCTTTAGCCTCTCCCCTATTACTGTTTTTCATTAAAAAAATTGATGTAACTGTTAATACGAAAATTTCAAATGGCTTTATTTTGTTATCACACTAAAATCATAAAAAAAAAAATAAAATTATTATTCAGCTATATCATGATAACGTTGTACTTAATTATGTGATTACAACTTTAGATATCCATTTGTAATTTGATTTATTTTATTAGTTATTTGTCACTTCTAGTTTTTTTAATTTTTGAGCCGCGTGGAAGACCTGCAAGGCATATTATATTTAAATTTAAATTTAACTTAAGACTAAAACGACAAGAAACTGCCCGTCGTTACAGACTACTTCAACATTTACTAGACAAACGTTCAAAGTTTCCAATTAATTACAAAAGGCTCATATACATGACTGTGATTAGACATATTTGGACGTACAAAGTAAAGCTTTGGGGTTCTACTGAACCATCCAATTCGTCTCATATCCTTACAATCCAAAATCCTTTTAAAAATCCTAAATGCCCCTTGCTTTGTCACCAATAAGCTTATCCATAAAGAACTTAATGTTCCATATGTTGCTGAGTTACCCGAAACCAGATACCTATCCTATCATAGTAAGCTCCATAACCACTCAAATTCATTAGTTTCTCAATTTGCTTGCCACTCCATTCCCGATGATCCTCCGAGGCGTCTGAAAAGAAGATGGCCTAGTGATCAACTAGTGTAGAATTTTTATTGAAGTGCTACGAATGAGTAGTTCTTTTCAAATTTTGACATGTTATTGTAATCGTTATCAGCTCATTTGCTTGATGAATATATTTGTACAATTGTTAATTTCAATAAATGTATATAAATAAGAAAAAAAAATTAACTTGGACATGTTTATTTAACTCCTGATTGCATCCAATGTAATCATGTTTGATTATTTTAAAATTTATATTTATGACAAAAATCGGTTTTTACTGGTCAATTATAATAGGCATGTTTTCATTATCGAAAAAAAAAGAATCAGTGGAAATCTTCATTTACAGTGGTATCGGTCCTCTTCTTTCTCCGTATCCACAAAAAGGAAAACCTTCCGTCGTATATAGACAGACCAGTGAAAAACCAAACGCTGTTCTGTTGATATCTAACAGCTAGGGGGGAGTTTATAGGGTTCAAATCCCCGACCAATTGTAAATGGAATAGTCAACACATGGTGAACAAATAAAAACAGAAGTGAGACACTACTAGCACTATGAGCACTAACCCTCTCTCTCCCCCTCGACCAACCCACGGTTGAAGGATCAGCATTTTTGGCACAATATGGCCAAGTTCATGGCTTTATTTTGTAGGTAATATATCGTTTAAAAATATATAGAAGAAGAAGAAAATAAACTTTATTTTGGGACAGCTTGTCTCCTAAAAATAGCAAATGAGTGCAATACATAGCGCAATCGTCTGGCTATGAAAATTAATTAAAAATTAAATTTTAATTTATAAAGTATATGATTTCTCGTCAAAAAATAAAGCAAAAAAATACGACTTACGTATGAAAATTCAGGAGGTAAAGAAATAGATGATGATTAAATGAAGTAAAAGGAGGATTTTCGAATTGAGATAGGTAAGGAATTGCATAAAGAGAAAGCGCGGATAATAATGCATTTTTCAAATGATGCAATTCGATGCACAGGAGTATGCAGTTTGATGGATTGGGTTCTAGTATTTAAAAGGTTGATAGAGGAGCGCAGATTTAGGAGGTCAGGAATATAGGTGTCATATGCAGATGACGTGGACATCATAAGACGGTCATTGGACTCAAAAAGGGATTCCTAGTCCTGTTAGAGACCGCCAAAACACTTGGGCTCGAGGTGAATGAGGGGAAGACTAAGCTCATGATCACAGGAGAAGTACCCCGACGTGGTGAGGCCATCGATATTGGCCTCTTTAACTTCGAGAATGTAGCCTAATTCACCTATTTGTGTTCAGTGGTGACAGAGGAAAAAGCACCTGAAGTGAAGAAAGGAATATGGATGGCTAACAGGTGCTACTTCAGTCTACGCAATTAGCTCTCCTCTCGCCTTCTATCCCAGCGGACCAAGATCCATATGTACAAAACATTAATAAAGTTTTGTTGTATGGATCGGAGACATCGACTGTATCTAAACAGATTGAGCATGACCTCCTTGTCTTTGAGAAAAGAATCCTTCAAAGAATCTCCGGTGGAGTTTTTATCGATGGAAACTGGCGAAGGAGAACAAACAACGAGGTCTACTCAAAATACAATGAAGCAGATGTAGTTCAGTCATTGCAGATTGGAAGGTTACGATAGGCTGGCGATGTGGCCAGGACGGAGAGTGAATCCATTCCTGAATGGATGTTAGTAGAACCTCTGTATGGCACGAAAAGAAGGGGAAGACCGAAGCTGAGGTGGTCTGATTTAGTGGCTAGAGACGCAAGGGGTATCCTGGGAGTAAGGAAGCTGATGGAGGAGGCCAGGGCTCTTCACCAAGTTTATGTACCATAAAAAATTAAAAAGAAAATATACATATATATAATAAGGTTCTTGCGGTTCAGTCAACTAAATAAAAACTTATTTCGGCGACGATTTTAGTCATGCCAGTGTTACTGGTAGATAATGCTATTGGTTATCTACTACCAAAATGTAACAACTCTTGTATACAACTGTTGTTACATGAAAAAATAAATAAAGTCGAAAAACACAATCAATTTTAATTAAAAACGGTGGATAGTTTTAGTTGTAGTTGGTTAATTAATATTGTTATTTTATATTTTTCTTACATTTAGGATTGAAGAAGTAATTGCCACTTCTATTGGAAATTATCTTATTCGATAATTAGTTTCCAATATTGAACATTCATCACAATCTATTAAACATATGAAATTTTCAAAACATCATTGCTTTGTTACATAGATTATATATATTAAAGTTTTTGAAAAAGTAAGACAATAAATCAAATAGATTGGTACTCACCAGTATATTTTACCAGGAGGGAGTGAAAGATGCCAGGTCAGTTAAATCTTAGGGTTATTGCTATCATTAGTTGGTTTCTACCGTCCCCTTTGGAAACAAACGTAAAATGAGACTATTGGAAATATTTAGTTAGTAATTTAAACAAAAATCTAGATTGGTTTTGAACGATTTTATTATTTCTGATTCATGGACATTCAATTTAATCTAATTTTTACTTAATATATTAGTTTCGCTCACGAAAGTTTATTGAATTTATGGTTATTTTCATTTAGATGGATGGTAAAGTTCGAATTTTGGGTTTTTTTGTTGTTTAGAACATATAATTCTTTTAATCTGTGATTTACTGATCATTCAGTTTTTCCCGTGTATTTATTTAGCTTTACAGTCCTTACAGTTTAGTTCATATACACCACTTTTTTTGAAAAGGGTCTATTTGTCATGGGAAATAAGATGACAATGGTTTACTTTAAATGCAGGATTTAAACCTAATTTTCTTAATTCTTTTCAACTTTGGTAGATATTTGGCCGCAATATAGGATCGAATATATTTCTTCGGGGTACATTTGTCTTCTGAGGGTGTTAAGTATATATTATTAATAGTTTTTTTTTAATGGATTAATTTTTTTTATAAAAATAAGTAATCGTAATAACATTTTACAGTTAAACCTTATTTGACTAATTTATAAAGAATTCGTATACCACTGAATTGTTTTTAATTGGCACATATATAATGACTATATGTAATTATATTACTTTTGTTACACTTATTATTTATATTTGAACCTTTATTTTCCAGTAATGTTGGACATCGTTAAAAAAAAAAAAGTTATCTCACAAGTTAACGGTTGTTCTGAGCCATAAACCATAACATTGTTTTTTTTTTGTTGCTTCTGTAAACAAAGATATACAAGCAGGCAAGCAGTGTTTGTAACTTTGTTCAGCTGTAAAGTCGGGTGGGTAGGTTCGCCTGTCAGTCAGTTTATAATTGGACAGTGTTATGCATCAGTAGACCAATTGCCATCTCTGGAACAATGGTCTAAACGCACGTTCGAGGAACGCTGGAACTAGAGCTAGAACTATCCAAAACAATTACTTCTGTCCTGGCGATGATATAATTGCATCGTTAAACTATAATAGTAAACATTTTTAAGATGAGGCGTCTTAAGACGGTATTGTGATTTGTTAGCTTCACAAAAAAATTTAAAAAAATCCTATTTTAGTAAAAATAGAGGCTAGTTAAAATATATTTACGAAAAAAAAAACATCGATAAAACTAGCTCAATTACAAATATCATATAATAGCATTGATTTGTAAAGAAATTAAAAAAACGTTCAATAAGAGAAGTTCCTGAAGTCAATTTTTTTTTTTTTTCGAAAACCTTGAAAAATTACAGGGAATCGAGTAGAAATTAACGAAAATGGAGAATTTGGGTGGATTAATAATTTTATATGAAATGATGTGTATCTGGTTAAGCCACATTAGCAAAAATGTTTTGCAAAGTGACATTTGCGATTCATTAATAATAATTTAAATGAACCCTTGGAACATTTATGTTCTTAAATAAAAATTAGTAAAATGAATTATATTTTGTACATTGTCTGAACGGTAACTAACTTATATATTTTAATGCTGTAGGTCATAAATATCAATTGTTGTTTAGTAATTAATTTCTTTAATTTCTATTTTTTTAATAGATTTACCTGGTTTTTACCTTAATCCATACTTGGTTTATATTCATATTAATATTATTTATTAAACGTGATACGTTAAAGATTAGACAAATCAATGTTTTTCCCTGTTAATAACAAGCGATGGAATTTTAGATTATTTTTTAAAAACTTCCTTCAGTCCATTTTAATCATTCGTTTCGTTATTTACAAGCGTGCCAAGACTAGTGGAAGCAGTCATTCAAGCCAAGGGGGGGGGGGGGGGGAAAAAAATTTTAAACAGGCTTTAATATGTCTTACTGAATATGAATTAATTTTTTTTTTTTTTTTTTTTTATAACAATTTATTGAAATTTACAACTGTACAAATATATTCATCAAATAAATGAGCTGATAATGATTACAATAACATGTCAAAACTTGAAAAGAACTACTCATCACTTCAATAAAAATTCTACACTAGAAGATCTCTAGGCCATCTTTTCAGATGCCTCGGAGGATCATCGGGAATGGAGGGGGAAGCAAGTTGAGAAACTAATGGATTTGAGCGATTATGGAGCTTACGATGATAGGATAGGTATCTGGTTTCGGGTAACTCAGCAACATATGGAACATTAAGGTCTTTATGGATAAGTTTATTGGTGACAAAGTAAGGTGCATTTAGGGTTTTTCGAAGGATTTAGGATTGTAAGGATACGAGACGAATTGGATGGTTCAGTAGAACCACAAAGCTTTACTTTGTACGTCCAAATATGTCTAATCACAGACATGTAAATAAGTCTTTTGTAATAATTGGGAGCTTTAAACGTTTCGTCTAGAAAATGTTAAAGTAGTCTGTAACGACGAGCATTTCTTGTCTTGAAATTGAAAACTTAGAAGTTAAAATTATAAAAAATGAAAATTTTAAAAAGTAAGTTTTCTAACTTTTTTGTTTATTGGAAAAAATATTGTAATTTATTTTAATACTAGTATCATAACTTACTTATCACTCCATTGCCGATAATCCTACGAAGCGTTTGAAAAGAAGATGACTTAAAAACCTTTTAGTGTAGATTTTTATTGAAGAGCTACTATTGAGTAGTTCTTCACAAGTTATTTATTCACTATGAACACATTGACTTGATGTATATTATTTTCTACAGTTGTAAATATCAGTAAATTAAAATATTTTAAAAAAATGGTATTTTAATAAAAATTGTTTATGGCTAGTTTAGGAATGTTAAATATAGACTTCAGAACCTTTTTTTTTTTTTTTTTTTTTGAAAAAAAACACGTTTTTTTTATAAAATTCAAATATTACAAAGTGTTGCGATACTTTTGAAGGGGAGTTCATATATATGTTGTTTTATTTCGCCTACTTCACTGGACAATCAGTTTTTTAATACTTAAATACAATTTTCACTTAAGCAAAATAGGAGATACACTCATAATAAAAATTCTTAAAAGTAGCTTCGCACAAAGACGATGACCTTTCAGATGGAATGCAATATAACCAAAAGTATACCGGAGATATGCGAGGAGACAAACGATATCACATGAATAACTGTCGGCCGAGGATCATGGAGAAGCGAAATAAATATCACTCGGCCGAACAGAGGCTAAGGAAATAAGAGATTTTTTCATTACGAGCAATATAAGCTACCAACTCCCTTGGCATAATACAAACTAGAAGATACACACTAATAAACTTCTCTATGTTACATTCCAAGCTCTAACTCCATTCGAGCGAATATTTATCCAGATATTACGGTACACATATTAAGCTTTACAACTGCGTTAAACATCATATCATTGGTCTCATAAACAATTGCATTTAAAAAAAAAAAAAAAACGTAAAACCAGCTCATGTGAACTGTTAATAATAAAACAAGCCTCAATATATAAGCAACTCTGTTTCAACTAAAAATTGTAGGCTGAAATCATAGTATGATCATAATCACAAAAATAAATCTCATCAAATTTTCTGGACAGCTTTTATTATAATACTGTTGTATAGAAAAGAATATGATATTAACAATGAAAACAGATTTGAATACCATCTATAAATCATAATAAAAGAAACTTTCCTTATCTATACAATTACATAAAAGGACAAGCCATTTTTCGTTCGTGATTACTAACCCCGAAAACTACTTCACCGATCTCTACCAAATTCTAACTATCATCTTCATAGTTCCAGGAAGGTTTAGCAATTATAAAATCTACTGATTTTTAATTAATTTCCTATTAAAAAAGCGGTAATAAGTGAATAAAAGTGAAGCTTGAAAATTTACTGTTAGGCGAAGAGGGCCCTTCTATGAGAGGTTACAAAAGTACGGTGATATATAGATTTTGATATTGATCAAAATTTATGATAAAATTTATCTATAATTAATTAAATCATTAAAAAATATTTAAATATTACATCTTATATATTATATTTCAATTGAGTTTACAATAGTATAATTAATTAACCCATCTCTACCAAATTTTAACTACGCCATCTTCATAGTTCTAGGAAGGTTTAGCAATTATAACAATTGAATGTACAATGTTGAACTACTGTCATAAACTTTTATTATTATAAATTATAATCAAACCAGAAGATATCCATAAAATCATTTCTGCTGAATAAAAATTATTACTAAATCAATTTGTCCGATCCTTTGCTTTATGATTTTGTGTATGAAAATATGATTCATGAGCCTTCAGTTATAAGCACTGATAATACAGTCAATTATTTCTTAATAGTCTTTGTTCCAACTGGATTACCAATTCATTCATTAAAATCAAAATGTCTAATTATACTTTTACATAATCTTAAAACATGGTTAAAAATGACTGTTATGCGTGAAAATACCATTGAAGAAATAATGCTCTATTGCATGCTTTTGTACAAGATTTTAATTGTTAAAGAAATTAAACTTAGTGTGTGAAGCTGCGACGGGGGATACTGGTTCTACATAAAATTCGAAATAATAGAATATACTTTTCCACTATTTTTCGAAGCATTTGAAACCCGGGCGCTATCCTTAAAGGAAGAACAAAAACAGTTTTAAGAAATTTTTTTTTAACTAACTATTTTTTGATATTTACAACTGTATACATTATATACTAATTTACATAGAATTAAATTTGAGAATAATGATTACATTGAGATTCAAATAACATGTTAAGAACTCACTAGTAGCACTTCAATAAAATGTCTACACTAGAAAGTCTCTTGTCCATCTTCTTTTCATACGCCTAGGAGGGTTATCGGGAATTTACTAAGAAGCAAGTTGGGAAACTACAGGATTCGAAAAAGTATGAATTATACTATGAAGTGATAGGTATCTGTTTTGGGCCAAATCTGCAACATATGGCACAGTAAGATCTTTATGTATATGTTTGTTTGTGGCATAATAAGGAGCACTGAGGATTTTAACAAGGATTTCGGTATGAATCAAAAATTCCACCAAAGGTTTGGTGGAGCCCTAATGCTCAACTTCGTATGTCCAAATTGTTTTAATTTCTGTCAGGTAAATAAGTCTTTTTTAATTTGTTGTTGGAGTAGTTGGAAACGACGAGCAGATTCTAGTTTTTATTTCTAGATTTTAAGAAAATGATGTTGTTTTTTTTTTAGAAAGATTGAACCAACATATAAAGAGTCTAATAATTTACTCGACTACGCAATATGATATTGAATTACTTAAAACTGATAAATATTATTATAAATCATGCAAATACATTATATTCTTTATTAAAAATATCAATTTTATAATTGCTGAAATTTATATTCTAATACTTTAAACGTCCCAAAATCTATTATAAAATCAATTGAAAAAGAGCCATAACCAAAATAAATATCAGGCAGACTTTTTCTATACTTTTTTGTGTATGCGAAACCTTGCTGTTGTGACGATAAATTAAATAAATTAATAAAAAATATATTAGATTGATATTTATAATGACCAAGAAACGAGTTTATGAAACATCTTTTATTATGTTACAGTTGTATAATCGTCAGAATCTTATTTTATTCATTTTTTTAATAAGATTTAACATCTATAAATCTTTATAAAATAAATTTCCCAAATTCTGTAACAATATAAACCGAAAAATAAATTACTAAAAAAAAAAATCAATAGAATAGAACAAATTGAAAAATATCTTAAAATGATAAGTTGCATCCTGTAAATTTAATATATATATTTTATGAATGGAAAACTTTCATAAGAAACTGGTAAAATGTTGAAATGAAGACCTAAATATCATTAAGATATTGTCAAATGTCAGATAAATCATTTCTATTATGAAGAACTTAACACTTAAAATTCTTTGACATATAAATATGTTCTTTAGATTTGTCAAACCTCCCCAACTAGCTCTGTGGATACTGACATTAATGACCGATGTTCATGAGCCATGGTAGGGCGATAGATTACCGTTGATCTCTGCCAACTGCAGTTAGCCGTGTTGGCTTCTTCAGTCAATTGTTTTTATTTTGAACACAAACTTACATGTAAAAGTTATGAATTCCATACTTTATTATCTGTGATAATCATTTATGTATATTTTTTTAAACTATGCATTTATTTTTTAAAAATACTAATGACTATTGATAAAAGAAATACTATAAATATCAATCTAGTATTATACGATGAAAATTACAACCAAGTTAAAAAGCTTATACCATACTATGTAGTCTTCTTTGAGATAAACAACAACACCTAACATGTGTTATACACTAAATATAAAATAAAATACTGAATCAAAAATAACATACATTTTTTTTTTTAATTGATATTTAGTAACACTTCAACAAGAACTCTATCATAGAAGGTCCCCTGGCCATCTTCTTTTCAGACGCCTCGGAGGATTATCGGGAATGGAGTGGGAAGCAAGTTGAAAGACTAGTTAATTTAAATAGTTATGAAGCTTATTATCAAAGGATAGGTATCTGGTTTGGGCTAAATCAGCAACATATGGGACATTAAGATCTTTATGGATAAGTTTATTGGTGACAAAGTAAGGATTATTGGTAGGATTTTGGATTGGAATGATTGGATACGAGATGAATTAGATGGTTTAGTACAGCTTCAAAGCGGAACTATATATGTCCAAAGAGGTCTGATAACTATCATGTAAAAAAAATTTTGTAGTATATCGGAAGCTTTGAACGTTTGTCTAGTAAATGTTGAATGAGTCGAAAATGACAAGCAGTTTCCAATGGTTTATGCTTTTATGTGAATTCCAAGTTAAACGTTTGTCCAGTTGGAGTCCTAGATAGCGGATCTGCTCAGCAGGGATCAGTGAAATACTGTAGAACACTAACATACTTAGTTGTAAAAAAAGTTACAAAAATGGTATATGTTTTGGACTATCATTTATGCAGCTATTCATACCCAGTGAAAAATTAAATACTAGTTACTTAAATTATTTTATTATTTTTTTTTTTTTTATTATTTATTTATATTACAATCAAGCTCTTTATAAGCTTATTAGCAATTTTTTTCTAACAATAATTATAAAAATACACTATTAAAACATATACACATAAAATATAGTTTTATTTTTCAAAATTAAAAATCTTCAAATATCAATGACTTTGAATGTAAAGCACAAAACCCTATATTAGGTCATGGGGCTTCCTTCTCTTTAGCCTCCTCACCAGTGCATTGGAGTCCAGGAGATGGCCGGCCTCGGCGTTGACATGGTCTTGCAGGCGATCCTGATGCGACTGGGCGTATTTTTGGATTACCTCCTCCACGGTTGGCATCCGAAGGTCTCTGTGAAGATCATCGTTCCTGATGTACCAAGGTGCATTTACGATGCTCCTTAGCACTTTATTTTGGAATCTTTGGATTATTTTTCTATTGGAGTCCCTCGTGCATCCCCACAGCTGGATTCCATATGTCCAGATTGGCTTCAGGACTTGGTTGTATATTAATATTTTATTGTTTACAGACAGTTTGGATTGTCTGCCTAGGAGCCAATACAACTTTTGATAACTCAAATTGAGTTTGTTTTTTTTTTAACGTGTTCGGAGTTTTGCGTCCAGTGTTATCCCGAGATATTTAGCCTGATTTGAATATGGGATCACTTTATTATTTATAGTTATGGGTTGATAGTTGATTTTCTTGTTAGTGAAATCAACATGTACAGATTTGGTTTCATTTAGTTTAATTTTCCATTTTGAGGTCCATCTTTGTATATTGGCTATTGTCGTGATTAATTTTCTTGTGGTTTCCTGATTGTCATTTCCAATGGAAAGAACAGCTGTGTCATCAGCGAAGGTGGCCATGACGCCTTCTTCAACTTCTGGGATATCGGCGGTATAGAGCAGAAAGATTATGGGGCCTAGTACACTTCCCTGCGGAACACCGGCACTTATTTCATAGAGCCCAGAATATGCATCTTAACTTAAATTATTAAAAACTATTATTAGCTAATCCTAGGAATATATAAATGTAGTGATACAATCCGTATAATATCAAACATAAACTAACAATTTAAAATATATATGCGTTTTTAAGTGGGTGTACAGAGTAATTTATAATACCATAAATATGACAATGTATGAATTATTTATTTTAAAATCTCTTTAACCCTTTTCTTGAAATGGCATCCCTAGAGATACCATCCCTTTTTAAGAATTTTTCACAAATTTCAGGAGTATTATGACTACTTGTATGTTTCTTTGCAATATTTCACAATCACTTAGATACACTGAGTAATTGAGAACTTCTATCTTGGTTTAGTATCTCAGGCGATACCAATTTTTAATTAAAAAAAAAATAAAATGTTCAAATCTTTTTATTTTAATGTCTTCTTTGATCTCTTTCATAGGGACTTTAATAGGATTTTTTTTCTTTTAAAAATTATCTTGCAAAGAAAGTGGTTAATCTTTATGTTTGATATTTTTCATTTGTTTATATTTTATTAGTCTTAATGCTTTCTAATCTGTACATTACGATTATGTGCTGAACGTTGTAAATTCTCCATACCGAAATATAACATTGCTACATTACATAAATTGCTAATAGGAGGTTGTATTTAAATAAAAAGATTCTTTAATTTTAAAACTGACCCATAATTTCATGAAGTATGGAATCAGCATCTATACATACGAGGGAGAGGAAAATGATTTCAGAAATATTTTGTCACAAAACATTTTGACAAAAAAAAAAAAAAATGTTAATAATATATGTATATATTATTAATTTAAATTAAATTAATATAATTAATAAGATAGGTAAAATATTAATGTCATGCGCATTTTTTCAGTGGCTGTGACATCCAGTTATTACAAAATATGAGTCCACTAAATATCTAAATGTGAATTAACAGAATCTTCATAAATACAGAAACTTTAAGTAAACAGTCCATAAAATAATTAATCTTTAAACTCATTATTTTATCGATCAATAATAATCAATGATCCGGGGGAAAAATGACAACTCTTGAATGTTCATATACAATATATATATTTCTTTTTTGATATTCTACTTCCTTAAATGCTTTTTCTATTTTTTTGTTTTATTATTTTTTTTAAACTATTAGACAATGGATTAGAATTAATACCTCGTTTCATCTATCTGTCACCTTAAGACTGGTTACTAAAAAACTAACCGCCCACGATAAGAAATGCTATTCAACCCATAAGCTTTAAATTATGCGACGGGACAATCCATCAATCATAATCAGGGTCCAGAATATCCCTTTACCTTAGTAACGAGCGATGTGTAACGGTGGCATATTGAAATTACTTACTAACAAGCTGGAGAGTACACAAGATAAACTGTCAGAAACATACTTAATCGTTTAAATGCATTCTAGTATTTATGTATTTGTATTTATGTAATGTTAGTTTTTTGGAGGAATTTAAAATTTATATTTATATATATACACATGTGGAGAAGGTACACAAAAGGAAGCTTCAAGGATATGTAAATGCATTCTAGTGTTCATGTGGTTATATGTAATGCCATTCGGTATAATATTAGCAAAACATGAGTCGATGTAATTTAATTTTTTTGACTAAGCAATTACAAGCATTCAGTAATTTGTCTAAAAACGTTGCAATGTATCTTTTTTCATACTCTCTGAATAAAAAGTACAGGTATCCGATGAAACTTATTCGTAGAAAATATCCCGCCCCAGACTTATAAAAGCAAATGTTTCGAAACATTGTCATGCCTCAAAAGAATAATCAGAGCAGTTTACAAACTAATACAACAAACCTCTTCCTACGTTTGTCCAATACTTTGGGAGAGTTTGATTCTTTGGTTTTTATTGTTTGTGAGCGTAAATGTTGCTGGTTATCTGCGTCTCTTAGTAACCATATTGCATCATAGCATGCATAATGAATAATAAAATTATAGAACTATAAAAAACAAATCTTTAATATAAAAAAGTGATATTTTATTAAATTATTCTCCGATAATAAGTTAAACAAATAAAATAAGTATACAATATACAATTAAACAAATATATAGTTAACACCCCCTAAGGGCAAAGCTACCTCAAGATTTTGATCCCATAATCAGGAAGGGACTAAGAAAATTAGGCTTAAATCCTTCATTTAAAATAAATAAAACATTTTCATCTTATTTCCCTTCAACTAAAGACAATATATGAAAAAATCGGTGTATATTTACTAAAATGTAATGACTTTGAAGCTAAATACACGGGAAATCCTCGAGATCCGTAAATCAATTATTATAACAAAATATAAAAGAATATGATAATAAGGAATTATTTTAACTTCGTTGTCCATTTAAATGAAAATTAAAAATTAAAAATTAGACAAAGACTCGTGAGTGAAATTAAAACATCAAGTGGATAAGTTAAAAAAGTTAGCGATGGCGTTTAGTTTTTCAGTAACCAGTGCTAAGAAGACAGATAGATAAAATGGAGTATAAATTCAAATTTATTATCTGTGAGTCAAAAAAATAAAATAAAATGCTCAAAGTATTTAAGGGAGAGAAATATTTTTACGAAAAAAAAAAAAAATTGTATAAGAATATTTAAGTCTAACATTCAAAATAGTTACTTTTTAATCTAAATCATTGAAGATTATTAATTAATTAAATAATTAGTTTAAAGATTTAGCATTTTATGGACTGTTTACTTAATGTTGCCGTATTTATAAAGTGTCTAGAAGTTCGAATTTAGATATTTATTGGACTGAAATTTTGTAATAATTGGATGCCACAATCATTGGACAAAATTACATTAAATTCGCAATAATAATATTTCACCTATTTTAATAATTATATATATTTAATTTAAAATCATAATATATATGTTTATTATTCACATTTTTTTTTAAACCTTTTTTGTGAAAATTTTCTGAATTAATTTTCCTCTCCCTTTTTATACTATCTCCCATACAAGCTGATTCCAAATTTCATGAAATTATTTTTGGCCAGTTTCAAAACTGTAGAATCTTTTTATTTAAATACCTCCTCCTATAGGTAATTTATATAATGTTATGTTTCGATACAAAGATTCAACAACCCTCATTCCAGAGATTCCAATTTTTAAAGATTATATATATATATATATACACACTCATTTTCCTGTTCCTTTATACGGATTGATTCCGGATAAATTGAATTGATTGTAGGCCAGTTTCTAATCTGAATAACGTATTTATTTAGATACCTCTTCCTATTTGCAATTATTATTCTTGGTTTACTTGGCTTAGTTATGTTTCGGTGTACAAATTCCACGACCTCTAACACATAATTGTAATGTACATTCAGTAGTGATACTAAACTGAGGTTGTTCAAAAACAAGTGGGAATTGACAAAATTAATTATCCAAAACATTATGACTGTGTGTAAACAAGAAAGAGAGTTTAGATAACTAACACTGATAACGACATATTTATTTAATTAAAAACTTTTCAAAGTCATTTTTTTTATGACCAATTCTTAGGGCACTTCGTGTTATTTGTTTTTTTAACTAGTTAAGAATACTTTTATCCCTCATGGTCTACCAGAACATAAAATTTTGGGTTTTGTATGTAGGTGTGGTAAGAGAAACCTTCGTGCTAGTAAAGCGTTTTATTCATTTATTGTGTTTATAAGATATTTAAAGGAGATTGACTAATTGAAGTGGGTGGGACATCTGATGAGAATAATCTAGGAGGCCATCTTGGATAATGTCTTCTGTCAGATAAAAAGGAAGTCAGGTTGCTGTGGATGTTGCGAGTAAATCTAATCTATTCAGAATGCAACTAGATCGCAGCGTAACAGGATAAAGCTGATCGATGAGGCTTTGACAAAGGAATGAGTTATTGAGCCGCTCATTGCTCATGATATAAATCATAATAGCTATAGAACCAATCATTGAGCAGAAACACATTCCCTATCACGGATAATAAAACTGTTGCACCTCATGTCCCCTCTTACTTTTCAGACATTATTTAACCAATTTGAAGGCGGTTCTATTTAATAATGTGTGTATGTTTTTTAAGTTTTTAATTTCACCATTAATACTCTGATTTTTTTATTTTTGTTTTTAACCTTAAAGAAGTAATTAAACTCTACGCATTAAGTGATGGATCGGGGTAGTATCGTTAAAGTAGTTGAAGCTGAACAGCAAATATATGTTTTAAAACTACACCGATCATTTATTATTATTATTTTCGTTACAGGCTAGCTGAGGACCACGCTTAAACAACCAAGTTAGCTTTACGCTTTCTCCAATACTGCTTCATCAGTTTACTTTTCTCTCTCCTCTCTTCTGCCGTCAATTTTCTCCCCTGTCTTTTTGGTGTTGCTTTGTCTTGGAAACCTTCCCACTCTTTAATTTTGTGTCTATAGTTTGTTCTGTCTTCAATTTCTTCTTTATCTAGGCCTATTTCTTTTAAATCTTCATGTACCTTCTGAAGCCAATTGAGCTTGCCTTTTAATCTTTCAAAATGTTGTACAATTTTTCTTGTTAATCTGCTTGGACTTTGTATGTGCCTATAGAACATCAGTCTCCTTTTCCATTCCTCGATCGAGACGCCAAAAAAGTTTAAATTCCGAATTTTATTTTGTTTGAATACCAATATTCAATCTGACGTTGCACGATCTACCCTTTGTCTAAAACCATCAAATCGAATAATTTTGCTTCAGTTCTGCCTTCGAGATGTTGAAGTGCCTTTTCCATCCAAAGCAAGCCCTTTTTCATGAGAAATTGTTAATGATGATTGCTTCCCTAATAGAACGTATGTGTATCATCCAGCCTTCCCGTAGTAATGCACGTACTAAGATTGCCTAGTTTCTTGTTCGGAAATCGAATTTATTGTTAAAATTTAATAATAATACATAAGAGACTCGGTCAATCTATTCCAGAGTGTGTGGGAAGAAATGGAGAAGTTAATTGTATCAATGAATATATTATGATAATATATAATATTTTTTAAAAATCCTCATGCCTAAATACTTTAGACTTGATAGAGGGTTTGGTAGTACCATATAGAATTTTATGAACCATAGATCAAACGAATGTTAACCTTAAATACTATATTTTTTTTTAAATATTATAATGAATAAAATGGAACATAATATTTTTAAAATGCCAAACTTTAATTAGTTAGGCTTAGGGAGATATTGAAATCTTTCAACAAATGCCAAAAAAAAAAAAAAAAATCACCCATAACATCATCAAATTACTATTTTTGAGAGACGGTATTGAGAAATTAGTTTAGGAGTTAAACTAATATTAAGATATATAATATTTGAGCCCTTACCTGTGTGCATAAATATTTAAAACTTAATTTTTTTTTTTTTTTTGGATATTCTTCTGATTACAATTATTATTATTAAGGCATAGGACATTTTTTTTTGTTTTATGTAAAGCGAGACCTGTACCATCAAGTTGAATATTCATATCCTAGAATGATCTGAATTTTTAATTGCGACTTCGTTTAGTTTTCCACTCAGGATTTAACAAACTAATTTCATAGCTTCTGGCTTCTGGCGGCATTTATTCTATTCATACGCTAATGAGACCCGGGAAAACTTTTTTAAAAAAATTTATCTCTTACAATTTTAATCAAAACAAAACTATAAGTTCTGGCCTTGCTATAAATAAAATTGTCTATCATTCATGTTAAATTGTTAGGAAAAATGTAACCAAAAGTTTTTTTTCTAGTTCTATTGTTGGACCTAAAGTTTTCAATGAATATATCCTATTCCCATCACACATTTTTATTCTTTAAGATTGGAATACATTTCATAAATCATTTGGATATTGAAAAAATAAAATTATGTCATCTCAACAATTTTCCTTGATTCAATATGTGACAATCATTAACAACAGATGCGAATTTTCATTAAATAATCGATTATATAGAAATTACAATTTTTTTTTTCTTTTAAAGTTATCAGTCAGTACAGTAAACCGGACTGACTTTGCACAAAGTTCACTAAAAAGTTTCAGTCAAAGAAAAAGTATTTTGTTGTCTAAATGAGATGTGTTTTTTATTTCTTACTTCCTTATGTTTGGATATAAAATACCCGTCATTTAGACAACATAACACTCTTACTTCGACTGAAACTTTTTAGTGAACTAGGTGCAAAGTTAACTCACTGGTTTAAAGTAGCCGTTTCACGGTACTTGTATCCTTTCTATAAACCGGACGAATGTACATCTTTATTAATTAATAACTCACTCTTTATTATAGAAACCTTGTAGCTGCGGGAAAAATATTTTAACTATTTATGTGGAACCCCCTACTAAAATTAACTGCAAATTTTCAGTTATTTCCAAGTATCAATATTAAGTTATTACTATAAACATAAGTTCTGTTCGTCCACCTGCTGCTATTCTAAGGTAGCCGTTCAAATATTAAATACATATTGCAAATATAATCCCTTAGAAAAATTTATTTGGCTGGAATAAATAGCATATAAATCATTATTATTTTATATTGAATGTTTAAGAGGTAGTGGAAATGCCGGCTCGCAACCTACCTAATTGGGAAATGAAAGGTATATTCATTGTCGGTAAGGTTACAATAACGCCCTTGAAGAAGTTGAGCAAACAGAGGATTCAAGGTTCAAGAGAAGGGATTCAAAGGTTAGATGTAGGGGATAGGAGAGTATATATAAATAATGGGAGAGTAGTAAAGGGGCAGATGCTGAAGGGACAAGGAGTAGTTTAAGAGGGGTCTTTTGGTGGAGAAAGTAGATACTGAAGGAATAAGGAGCGGTCTAGAGAGAGGACCAAGATGCATGCAGATGAAAGACGAGGTAGAATGACCATATCCCAATATGATAAATACTAAAAATTATCCAAGAATAGGTATCAAACTAAAAAAAAAAAAAAAAAAAAAAAAACTATATTTTTTAATAATACTTAATAGCCACTAATAAGGTAAGAAATAGTGAATACGATACCTATTGAGAAAAGATATCGAATAAATCAGATTTATCAGACACTAATAGCTGGTTGTCATTGTGTCATAAAAAACAAGACATATATTAGTAAAGGCAAAATATTTACAGCCCCCAAGCTGTGTTAGAACATAGCAATAGACGTTGATACCAAAATCCTACGGGTTATCCTAGAGGTAACCTATCTTTACCAGGTTGAGGAAACTGAAGATTCTGTTCGTGTGTCCGCCACGAAAAAAAAAAAAAAACCTTCCACGTGGGATTCGAATCAAGAACCATCCGAAGTGGGCGAACTGAGACTTTCGCTCTTACTTTTTCCGTCATCGAGCCTCCTAATAGTATACTCAGTGTATTAAGATTTTTAAAAAATCCAGTAAATGGAAAAATAAAAATGCATCTACTTTCGAAATATGCTGAAACTCTTCTATTTTCTCTGACAGAAACAGAGCGTGTATACCAAGTAAGTGAGACTGACTTATTTCCATTACCTTCCATGGCAGCCCCTTCTGCCATTTTGTAAATGCTGCCTAACCAGGGAGTTGGTTACATTCAAGACATCCTTTTAGAGAAGGAACCGGAAGTCCTCCCGTTCTGCTTCCATTCCTTATCTTGCCTCACCTTCCCTTCGCTACATTCTGAACTATTACTCATAGACGCCTAGTAGAAATAGGATTTTATTTATTCAGAGGTCTTCTTTCAGAATCTTCTAAACTGCGAAATTTTATGTTTTAGGCGCAAAACTATGTTCGAATATTTAACTATATTGAAATGTTCAAAATAAAATTTCTATTTAAGATGACAGGTCATTGTATTTATTACAAAAAAAAACAAACATCAAATACGAATTTATTAGCATTAAAATTAGTAACAATATCGGTCGTTGGGACTCTGTCAGTAGGTCAGAATATAAATCCGACAACTCAATCAATGACATTCCACAAATAATTTAAAACTAAAAGACTTCCAACATTTTCTTGCGACTTTTCCAATCAGTACTATTAACAGCAATACTATTGCTTTTTTTTCAAACTAAAATTGAAAAAAAAAAATTAAAATTAACTTAAATTTAGACATGAAATCATTATACTTCATCTCTTTAAACCTCAGCAAAAATGTAGAATTTTCCCTTTGTAGAGTGTTATAAAGAGAAAAAAAAAATCATTCAATTATTTTTATAAATATTTTTTTTAAAACAACAAAGAACCAAGCAAATCCTGTACTATTTACAATTTTACTACAATTAATAAATATATCACCCTGAAGTGAAAAAAAAAAACAATATTAATTTGATAATTCTTAATATACACTGCAGGCAAAACGTTTGGATACACTTGCTCAATTTCAATTAACATTTATTTAACAATAATCAATTTCTTTGTTTGTTTATTTCGTTTTACGTCACTTTATGCTGCTATGGCTAATCGGACGATGCTACTGTGGAAGTCCTAAATTTTGCCTATCCAGGTATAATTAGAATAGGGATCTTTAACGAGTACCTGACATCGCACGGCTCGGGACCCCCATTTTACGTCCCTTCCGAAGGACGGCATAGGAGGATTTTTTACTCCCTTTAAAAAATCCTAAGGTCATCTGCCGGGCTGCGAACCCGCGATCTTGGGTTTAGTAGGTTGCTATGCTAACCACTACACCACAGGTGACCCCCATCAATTTCTTTATGATACCGTAATAGCGGATACTTTGAACAGGTTTTGCACATTATGCACTGCAGTGCGATCGTTTTATGTGGAAATTTTAAATTTTCTTAGACCTAATGATAGCTAAACAACTAAGCCTCAAAAGCGATTCCGCTATTTTCAATACGAGAGAGAGAGGGAATCACTGTTTAAAATAGCCCTTCAAGTAGGTGCTACTTAGAACAAGGATAATTTTCGCCTCATGAACGCTTCTATCAGAAGCGAGTCTTCTTTAATTTAAACCTTTTAATTATTATCAAATTTAAGTTTCTGAGTATTGAAAGTATTTCCATTTTTGAGTGGAAAACATCGAGAAAAAAAAAAAATCACTTTTCAGCAAAATGCTTCTGTAAATCCACTAATTGGGTTCACTTCATCACCAGATTTGTTGATGAAAAATCAAAAATAAAAAACAATGTTGATAGCTTTCATAAAAATAAAGCTATTAAAATAACGAATTACAAACTAACTACTAACATATACTTGATTTAGTTTACAAGGATCATTGGTACTTACCAGACAAGTCAAACAAGAAAAATCTATTTTAAACTTATTTTAAATTAATTATTATTGTTAATATTATTTATTGTTCTTGATTTGTTTATTTTACTAGTGCCTGATAAACTCTATTCCTTTTTTTTTTTATCATCAAACCAAAATCAATTTTAATTATATAATAAAGGCTTAAATCTGTAATATTTTTAATTATAAATATGAATTAAACTAATTGTTCGTATTCATTAAATAACAAAAAAGACCGTAAAACAATGTTTAAAGTAACACCGTAAAGCAAGTTGCCTTTTTTTGTCCAATAAAATTTATAAAATTAAAGTAATGAGTTAGAAACATGAAGCGAAAACGATAATGTTGCTGAATAGATTAGTGATCAATGTATTACTCATTTGAAACAATCCTGCTGCCACATACGCCAGGACAGATGAGGTTTGGACACGTTTATAAAAACACCAGTTAACACTGATACCATAAAAAGGCTTACATCAGCCAAGGACAGCCAACATGTGCTCTTATCGCGATCACAGCACACTTAATGTTTAATTTTTTAATGTATAGAACAAACTGGAGGATGCTAGCTAGTAAATTGAGCCCGCCAAAAGGATTTTCGTTTTAAAGGCACGTTTGGTAAAGTTTCTTTATATAAATGAAAAATAAAATAACAATGTCCCTGCAAATTTTTCTTTTTTAAATAATTATATTATTGATAAAATAGCAAATTTATTACGAAATATTTCAATGTTTAATTTTATATTAATAATTTTGGGGGGTGATACTAATTTTATTTTAATTTTAATTTTTATCATCACTAAACATGAAATAAACAATAAACAATTGATTGCAATAATATGTTATAATGCTACTGCTTTTAATAATTACCCCCTGCGGTTTTTACTGTCATTTATTTTTTTAATGTTATCGCTTGTTGGTAGGGTTTATTTTAAAACCTTAAATTTACAGTGAACTATTACTTTAGTAATGCGAAAGACGCTAGCATTGGTTCGATATTTTCATAAATTTTTATCAGAATTTCTGTTATTTATTAAATACATTTTAAATGCTGATGGATAAAGATCAGTGAATTTTATTATTGAATTGCTATACCTCATTGGAGGCTAAGTCAGCTAGAGGTTAAATACGGATTATAAACTTTTCCACACCATCAGTTTACTCCCTCTCATGTCGGAAAATCGCGTTAAATTGGTCGTTCGTACATAATTTCACCACCAATATTCTCATCCCTCTTTAAATTAAAAAATATTCAAGAACAAAAAAAAATGTCTAATATTGTATTTTATAATGCTTCCCTATTAGCTGCTTGTTTGGTAAATGATAAAAAAAAAAATTATTTCTTGTTATGGTTGACGCTTAATTGTATAGTGATTATGGAAGTAATTTCTAGCATAATCACATTTATTTTTGTTAAAAACGTTAATATCAGTTTTTTTTGTTTGTTTTTTTACTAAGACACGAAAGTGCTTAATTTATTTTCCTTGTCCCTATAGTAAAAAATAAATAGTTTTAATGATAGTACAGAATGAAAAAAAAAGAAGTAAGAAATGAAAATATTATAACAGGTGTAAATTATTATAATTTATAAAAATAAAAAAAAAGGTCTATTTAATTATAAAAATTATAAAAATATAATACATGGCCTGCAATTTCATTGGAAGAATAATTAGCATTATTAAACTTCCTATCTTTTAAAATAGTTCTAAACTGTAGAAAGGTATATAAAAATTAAAGAATAGCTTTACAGTTCACATAGTATTATTTAAAAATTAAAAAAAAAGGTAATTACCAAATGTTGTTGGAGCTTCATTCATATCGAGCTATTTACAAATCCTGGAAAAAATAAATCATATTTTTGTGAATAAATCTGATAAAGAATAGTCGATTATCACTCTATAATAATATATATTATATAATATATAACACTCCCCCAAAAGTCCCCAGAAAAATAATATTCTTATCAATGAGGCTTCTATAGAAAAAATAAATTATAGGTCAGTTTTAAACATACATTAAGGAGTAATTGACGATATAAAAATGTATGTATTTAGGAAAACAACAGAATTTCATTATATCAGTAGAATATGTCCACTATACTAAATAATATTTTGAAAAGCAACTAAGTTAAATGATGTAAGGTGACCTTAATTATGATTCCATTTGAAACTACTTGAAGATTCCATCTACTTCAATATTTGACTAGTGGTCCAGCTCACAACCCATTACATAACTATAATCAAGGTTATTCCGATTTAGGAAATTGTAGCTTGGCACTTCAAGGATCACCGAAGTCCCCCTGGATCCAAGTCTTAAGGGGCCCTTATACTGTCAAACTAATTGCACAATGTTTAGTTGCCAATTGAATTGGCCCATCATATAATTTGAGCAGATGAAAGTTTGAGCAATTTAATAATAGTTTTGCCTCTTGATCATACCCTTGCCGAATCGCTGGTTCAATAAATTCTCTCATTTTTTTCTTATTCTGACGTGTCGTGATTTTGTAAAATTCCCTGATTCACTAGAATTAAATTGTAAGCATAAATATTACCGGCTGTCAGGGTGTCGATGAACAACGTTTATTTGTTGACTGTTGGTAAATTTTTTTTATGGTGACGTTGCGGCCAATTGATACATGGTATTCAACTGGATAGATTATAAAGAAGAAAAAAATAATAAAAAAAGGGACTATAGTTTTATTTTTATCTGCTCTGGTGACAGTAAGGGACCCTTTTAAATCTAAAATGCTTAGTAAATTATTTATACCAGTAATATTATTACATACATAATTATAAACCTCTGCTTCCTAGATCTAGCCCTATTATGGTATAATAATAGATTCTATCCGGATTCTCTTGTTATTATTACTGTATAGGGGACTGTATTGCGTTTCAATTAAAATCTCATTTTCCATTAACATAGGGACCTTGATTACATACCAATCGGTACGAACCAAACTTACAAGATACGAATTTAATAGAACTGCCATCTGCCTAACTAATTGTAAACATTGTTATTAAATCCGACTCTATCATTGCCACTTCAAGGAAACAAACATAATTAAACAAGTATTAATACAACAATACCATATGTACCATAACATTTTATTTTAAATCCACGGAGGAGGTTTAATTTAAAAAATACAGCCCTTAAAACTGGGTATTAGGTACTTAATTGGTATCCTCACTAACGTAAAGCATTTTTAATACTGTATAAATTAAATACATGTTTATCTATAATCTCTTTCTTTTCTCAATTTACATTTTAGAATTTAAAAAAATTAATAAGAACACTAATAATAATAAAAAAAAAAAAAACTAATTGGATTCTGGGGGAATGTTTTGATAGTTATATTTATTTTATTATTTTTTTTTTTAATCTTTTTTTTTCAGTAAATAATTATATTTTACTTCAATATTATAAATAAAAATGTGCCTTGTTATAAAAAAAAAATATTATTCTTAATACCAGACTCCGTTTGGTTATTTTTTTTTTCATTTTTTTTTTATCTACAGGTCGTCAAAATGTTAAATTTTTGAGTGTAAAATAAACAATTACACATTCTGAGAGTATAAAAAAAAAAAAAAAAAAAGTTAGGTGCTAAAGACAAGTGTTAAAAAACATAACGTTTATTATTTTTTTTAATCTCAAAAAAAAAAAACGTATGTTATACATCATGGACATGTTTATCTATAATCTCTTTCTTTTCTCAATTTACATTTTAGAATTATAAGAGTGAAATTACTTTAATTAAGAATTACATTAAGAATTGTATTTTGTACACTTGACTTGTTTTCTCTCTACCTGACTTCTGGTGAGCTTCCCGGAAAATTGGCTTTAGCTATTCCTCGAGGTACTCTTCTATTTGCCTTGATAATCCTCCGAGGAGTATGAAAAGAAGGTGTCCTAGAGATATTCTAGTGTAAATTTTTTATTGAAGTGCTACTGATGAGTAGTTCTTTTCATGCCTTGACATGTCACTGTAATCACTATTAAAACATTTACTTGATGTTTATATTTGTACAGTTGTAAATTTCAATAAATTGTTAAAAAAAACAAATAAAAAAAGATTAAGGCTTGGACGTATCGAATATACATCTACTAAATTGTGTTTTTTTTTCTCGACGTGATCTTACTTGTCTCTAAATTTCTTTAATATGACATTATCCAAGATTTTATAGCTATGAAGCCATAGATAAATATGACATAATTATTTATGGTTTCAATTCTTCTAGCAGTTTTATTCTGCCTGAATTTAAAATTAAATACATATATACTGTAACAAAGGCTTTTAGAGAACAAATACCTTGCGGTCTGATAGATTATACTGCCAAAATAAGTCTCTGTAATATAAGGCATAATGAAAATATACAAAACCCACGCAGGAAGATGAAAATAACATGGCTGTAACGAATAAAATAAAAACAAAATATATTTAAAGAACAAATAAGCTGTTTGTGGATATTCCCGAGGCAGGTTTTGGAATACTAATGATGGGAATAAGTCAACAATATTTTTCTCTGGTCCATGAATTTCTTCCTATATCTTGGGTCTAGACTTATTAAAAACTGTTTTGTTCTTTTTTGACTGTATCTGTAATTACCAATTATTTTATAGGGAAATTTGTAGCAATACTCATATTTTTGAAATATGTTTTAGTTTGATCATAAACGTAGAGTATAATATGTATAGCATTTAGATCGGGGAGCATAGTTGATATATTTGTATATGTAGAATAATCAATAATGATCTTCTTACACAAGTTTTTGACTATTTCAAGTTTACTGTAGTTTGTCGCACTATCGATATTTTGAGTTCTGAATATCGTTACATGACATTTAGGTGGCTGAAAATATCGATAGATCGTAATTTTTTTTTGTAATGAATTGCATTTTAAATATTCATATAACGTTACAATGGTATTCCTGTTTATTTAACGGTTGTAGTTAATTTAGGTAACGACATAGAAACAATGGCCTTCCCAACTGTGAGATGTAACAGTATCTAACGGTAGTTTCAACAAGGATTTAGTGTTTTACATAGTAATATTTCCTTATTTCCTCATCCATATTATGAGGAAGTATATTAAAATTTCATTGCATTGCTTCCTACATTGATTTAGTGTTTTATACAGGGAGAGGACCTCTTAGTGTAAAAAAAAAAAAAAAAAAAAAAAATTGGGTGAAACTGAATATAAAATGAAGAAAAATGCAGCAGTCCTTACCTTTTTATTCCGATCCATTGCAGATGTACTATAATTCAATAATGTACTATAAACTTTTTTGAGGAAACGTTTTTTGCCATTAAATTTTGACCACATTTTCGCATTAAGCATTCAATTTCCTATAAGAGCAGAGTACATGCAACCTTGAAATTTACAAAGTTAGGATCTAAAACGGCTTGATCTTCACTTTATTTAGGGAAGTTACAATGTCTTATAATTCTTCAACGCTCACCATTTCTCGAAAAAAACTATCCAAAAAACGGCAAATACAGTGAAACCTCGATATATCGAACCTCAAGGGGAACGAGAAAACTTAGAATTATCGAGAATTACGATTTATTGAGGTCATTTCTCACTGACTTCGATATATAGAGGTTGGTTGTCACGGTACCGCTTTAACCATTTCACAACACACTCGTCGATATCTTAGAACTCGGGCCCCTTTTACCTCTTTGATAATGAAAAAGCTTGATTTTTAGCCTATTTTTCAAAATTGTGGATAAGGTGTTCGCTGGTATTCCAAACTTTTTTGCAATATAGCATTTTCTGTCAACCCCGGCATTTACGAGTTGGATAAGTATACTTTCATTTTTCTTCGTACGAAAGGGTTTTACGCTTTACCATTTTCAAGAATAAAAAAAAAAATATATATATATTGAGAAACAAAACAGAAAACGAAACGTATCGCACAAGTGTTTTATCAGAAACGGAAACAAATGTGAGGATGGTAGTTACAGTTAATCTTTCGTAGAATCTTTGATCGGTCTAAACTCTACTTATTTAACAAATCGACTTCGATATATAGGTTTTCTGATAAAAACTTCGTTTATGATAAAAGTATAGTTGACTGGATGATGAATGGAGAAGAAGATAGTCAGGGATGCAGTCAAAGTAACACCACGTTAAAGAAGGAATTCTTAGTAGTCATCGTCCTTTTCCTCACAAGTGTGGTTCGGTGGCCCTGAAGAAGACCTGCAACGAAGGTCGAAACGTTGGCATGTATTAAAGAATTCCTTCTTTAACGTGGTGTTACTTTGACTGCATCCCTGACTATCTTCTTCTCCAAAACTTCGTTTAGTAGAGGTGCGGTGTAAGCTAAGGAATCTTAGAAATTTGGATATATCTAAGTATTATTAACCAATCCTTCGATATGTAGAGGTAAAAATAACATAGGAATGATAGGCAGATTCATGGGGAATAGAAAAACTTCGATTTATCATGGAATTCACTATATCGAGGTGCGGTGTATTGAGGTTCTACTGTGTGTGTATATATATATATATATATATATATATATATATATATATATATATATATATATATATATATATATATATATATATATATATATATATATATATATATATACATACATACATACATACATACATACATAGTTGTGTGTTGTATTTTTATAATATAGAACGATATATCGTAAGATACTTATCGATGTACCGATAAAAATAAAGATAAAATTTAAATATAGAAATATCGGATTATCAATATTAGGCCTTTTAAATTAATTAATTGTCTAATAATACACCAAGAAGGATAATTGAAGACTGAATTAACATCAAAATTGGGTTCGGTAATTGGGCTATTATATAATCATGTGAGAATCAAAACACTGCTTGATCGATAGCTTAACCTGACATTAGTTGACGGCTTACATTGAAAGCAGTCATACCATTACCACTGAGCGACACGATACTACAGCCCAGTGCACTGTTTATTTGTAAATTATAATCTAATAATTTTCTTTATTAACTGTCTCAATAATAAGATTTATCGATATCTTAAATCACTGCCTCTTAGATTATGACGTTGCTTCTTTACCTCCTTTTGTCTTGCTACCGATCTTAAACGATATAAATTCAGTACAACGAAAAACTAACAAAAAATTGACGAAAAAAAAAAAGTTATAATCAATCTGGAAAATATTTTCCATTGTTAGAATTCCTTTTGCAGTCAAAGCTTATAATTTTGTACTCAATAGACCCGCAATGGAGTATATATTTAAATCTTGAAAGGTGCTCATTTAATCAATATTTTATTAAATTTTAAACTTTCGATTTGAATTTCACTACATGAAAGTTCAAGTTCCTTTTAAGAAAAGTGACGTGTAATTTTTAGCATTTTCATCACATTTACTTGATGTATTATATTATATTTTATACAGTTGTAAATTTCAATAAATAATGTATTTAAAAGCTTTTGTATTTTTTTTTATTTTTTATATATATTTTTTTTTTTTAATTCTGCTGCGTAAGGTGCTAGTTTTTGGTAGTTAAATCCAATGTTGGTAATTTTAGGATCCACAGTGTATATCTCGATTCATCGGTTGTAGGTTCCAGCTGTTGTATATCTTCTATATATCTTCCGGCCCTGATTCGACTGAATTTGTTTTTATATTAATAAAGCATATCTCTGTCCGAGAGAAACAGAAATTTGTAACTTATTATTATTATTATTATTTTAAGTTTCTAAACATCCCGATATCAAGTTTCGTATTAAGTGTTCATTTTATACAGACGTTTCGAACAAAATGTGAATATCCGTCCCCTAACTTCCTCCCAGCCAGCTCCAAGATAAGTTCCAAACACTAGCCTCGGGGCTGAGCAAGTACTGGCACCCTATATTGCCAAGCTGCTGGGGGAGGGGGAGTTCTCAAGTGCGTAGGGTTTCAACCCCCATCGCGTTATCCATTCACTTTCAAGATTTATTTATTAGATAGCTTAATATGGCGATGCGATGGTCTGGCTCAAGAAATAATTTCCGGTTTATCAATACTTGGATATCGTTATCCGTGATAAACAGACCAAGCACTGCCATTTTAGTAGCCACGTTGTTACTAAACTCTTCCATTTATTTAATCTACCGTTGCCATTTACATTAGCTCCTATAGGATAAATACACTAGAAAAGAAATTAAAACCATTATAAACGATATTTAATAAATATAATAAATCAAGAATAAAAATAAACGTACATTAAACTTCAGCAATAATGTTTTGAAAAAGAAGGCCAATCATTGTGGGACTTGTACTGAATAATATTCGAATCCCTTGGGCACAAACAGTTTCCTACCTCGGTCAGGAATTAGATAAAATATTTACACCTCATATAAATAACAAATGATGCAATGCCAAAAAACTTATTAGTACAATAGCCCCGTTTTCCCGAAGGAAATCCCATCAGTCGATTCAAAACAAATTTATTTTATATTAATCAGTCGTACGTCAGTTACAAACTTAAGCCTCCGTTGTATAGAGCTTCTCCTGTTTTTTTCCAACTAAAAACAAATAAAAAGGGTACAGAAACTAGGTATGAGGATTATAAATGACTAGCCAGATACACAAAAATAACCGACATGCTACTCGAATTAGATTTCCAAACTATTTGTTATTAATTATTAAAAAAAAAAAAAAAAAAAAAAAATAATTAAAAAAAAAAAAAAAAAAAAAAAAAAAAAAAAAACCTTAAAAATTTACATACAAAAGTATATTTTAGGAAATTTAATGTAACTTCAAGTTGCAAATGGGTTTTTGTTATTAACATTTATATGATGTGCTATCATATTATTTTATTATATAATGCTCCAGAATATTAATTCAAACCGCAAGGGTACTCAAAACAAACAAAACTTCTGTAATCATGTCTCCAAAAAACTACAATTATAATAGCTGACGGATACGGGTGTTGAATACATGGGAAAGATATATCGTCTGTGAGTGGAAATATACTCTATGAATCGAGGGGAATGCTATGATTCTAATTTATGATAGAAATCAATTTGATAGGCCATTTTTCTATTGATTGGATATTTGTATGTTGTTTTTTTCGAAAGGGCCAGCAGAGGACCACGTGCCAATTTCAATTCTTTCTCCCTTCTTCTTTTCTTTTTTTCCAGTATGCTTTCATCTTTTCACCATTTTCCTCTTTCTGTCCTCAGACCATTTTGCACCAGTTCTTTTCACTTTCCTGCCCTGGAATCCCTCCATTTTCAATACTTTTTGCCGAAAGTCTTCTTTATTATTTATTTCATCTATTTTTATATTGTTTGTTTTCTAAATCCCTTTTTACTTCATTGACCCAGCTTGTCGTTGATTTCTTACCCCAAAGATATCTGAAAATCTTACTTGTCAATCTACTATCAGGCATTCGATATAAGTGACCAAAAACCTCCAATCTTCTTTTTCTCATTACATTTGATATATTTTCTTCATTTTTATGTTATTTTAATTAATAAATTAAAAGAAATGATTATTAGTGTTAAGGGTAAATAGACACTACCATATATACTGACACTACACACACAGCCTGGGGGTTATCACACGCTTCACCTTTATCAGGAACAGATCTCGTCCCTTGCGACACAATGGCCTCCAGCTATTGGTGTCCGATTTATATCATCTATTGGAGTCTATCATCGGGTAACCTATTCCATTCTAATTAGTGGCAATTAGTTCATGGTTAATAACAATGTTGGTGAATATATTTAGTTGAATAATATTAAATAGAATATACACGTTAGATTTTTAAAATGTAAGTTAACAAATCAAATATATTGGTACTCATTTAAGGAGACAAAACGAAAACTTCTGCAAGATAAAAGGACATCAAGTGGATGAAATTTGCCTCCTGTGACAGACTGTTTTTTTCCTTTTCTACTGGAAAAAAATGAGACTATTGGATATATTAATCTGGTTTGGTTTTGAACTATTTTATTATTTCTGATGGCTCAAAAATATTTAATTTAAGGATATTATCTACTATATGTGTAAGTTTCACTCCCGACCCTTTTTTGAATTTACAGTTATTTTTGTTTAAAAGGATAGCGAAGCTGTATCCTGTTTTTCTCCTGTATTTAGCTTCACAGCCATAACATGTAAGCTTAATACATATATTAATAGAAAAGAATTGGCAGATCCAATAGATTTGGCAATTAATTCATTAATCCTAATTATTCCTGACTATGTAAAATGTTCGGATTTGTGAAACCAACTCCTTGACTTATTTATTATATTTGAAATAACTTCGTAATAAGTGTGATATGCGGTTCTTTATAGCATAATATTAAAATATTATAAACAATTACTATTCATTGTGTTTAGAACATACAATTTTGTTTTTATTGAGAAATGGAAAATGGAATTTGAATAGTAATAAACTGTTATTTCGAAAAATAATCCATAGGGGAGCTAAAAAACAAACCAAATATGTTTAAAAAAATAATTATTTAAAAAATAAATTGGTAAAAACCAAAACGAATTTATTATCTAAAACATACAATATATACATAAGTTAATTAAAATTCTGATAATATACAAAAAATAATTCAATTTACAAATTCTTATGTTACATAAAGATTTCGAAATTTCCGGGTTTCATTTATTACTTAAGAAATAAAACATTTTTACTAGAGCTGTTCACAAAACACTTTAGAAGGCGAGATGTATTGCTATATCTTTGGTGATACTATTATACCCATATATAATATATAGGTATTATAACCCATATAGGTAAATAGTTGTTTTAATAGCGTATAAGGGCTCTAATACTATGAAGAACATACAGTCAAATAAAAAGAATAATCTTTTTTCTTGAACAACGAAAATCCTCCAAGAACAACAAAAGTTTTTAACAAAATGGTGCTTTTGTCTTCCTGAATTTATTTCGTTAGTTGCTTCAGCTTCGGTTGTTCAGATTTGTAATCTTATTCATTTTTTCTTTAATTGTGAATAAATATCATCAAATAGTTGGCTTTTAACTTGAATTATAAATTCTTGTCGTATTAAAGATTTTACACATCAGTATTGACAGCCAACATCGGTGGTATCGATGCGCAGTGGGACGAGCCAACGTAATTTGTTGGACATCGGTTGAAAACAAAAATTTATATTTATGGCTTGAATCATTTATTAAATGTTTACTATGGTCATTGTCGATAAACAACAGTACGTTAAACATAATTTTATTACGCACTAAAAGTACAAAAGACCGATAAACTAGGTTTCTTTGAAAGGTTCTCGCAAATATCCCGTTTTGTTAAATTGTATTAGAAATTGTGTACACGTCCGATGTAAATTTTTTGCTGTTCACAGCTTTAAGAATATCAAAATTAGCAATAAAACATTTTTCTGTGAAAATAATAATTACAAAAAATAAAAATAATAAATGTATTTAAATTTTTAAATTTCAACAAAAAAATTGATTTTTGAAAAATGTTTAAACTTGTATAAGTCGAAACCCATTTTAATTCAAAATATCAATACTGAAAAGGAAATAAAGATCGAAATGGTCTGCGACCACTTGCGACTTTAAAGAATATTTGGAATTAAAGATTTTTTTTACGTATTTATAGGATCTGCAGAACTCCTTGCCCTCACATTATAATCCTTGTTTTACCCCTTTTGTTTAGTCTGTTTATATCTTTTTAGTGTTTTCATTTCAGCAGTAACCCTACTGGGTTATTTTACTTACATATTTGTCAGGTAGTATACTAATGGCGATCATTTTGGCCAAAAAAAAAAGCGGCTTTGTCAGAAAGTGTCCGAAAACTTTTGATAATTATGAGTGCCATTAGTCTTTGGACCCTTTCCAGCTTTGCCTTGTTTTACTTAATCTGAATTCCTGGATGCAATATTTCCATGCCTTAAGTAATAATAGGCAAAGTTGCGCCTTTATACAGAACCTTCAGGACTCGGTTCTCAACCCCCCCCTCCATATCGCACAGTGGGACGAGCCTATATAATTTGTTGAACATTGGTTGAAAACAAAAATTTATATTTGTGGCTTGAACCTCTTATAAAATGTTTGCAATGGTCATTGTCGATAAACAACAGTACGTTAAACATAATTTTATTAGACACAAACAGGACATCAACATCGATATACTATGTTTGTGTGAAAGGTTCTCGCAAATTTCCCGTTTTGTTAAATTGCATTAGAAATTGTTTACACATCTCATGTAAATTTTTTGTTTTTGACAGTTTTTAGCATGATAAAACAATTGGCAATAAAACGTTTTCCTGTAAAAAATAATAATTACAAAAAATAAATGTATTTAAATTTGAAAATTTCAACAAAAAATGGATTTTTGAAAAATGTGTATACTTGTTTAAGTCGAAACCTATTTTAATTTAAAATATAAATTATAAAAAGTAACTCAAGATCGAAATGGTCTGCGACCACTTGCGACCTTGGAGAATATTTGGATTTACTTTGATAATTCAACTTGTACAAAAAAGTGGTCCGAATTGCTACAACAAATGGACTTAACAAATGTTATCTACAGGTATTCACCAATAAAAATGCTTAAAATTGATATCGAAATAGGTCTGAATGCTGACACTGACACGACGAATTTGAACGAAAGGATCCAACGATAAAATTTCGATAACCACAGTGTAGGAGCCTGTGGGCTATAATTGATTACTTCTATTAAATAACAAAATAGTTCCGTTCTCGTTTGTGGACAATATTTAAAATAATTATTACCTATCAGGTTTCTGACAAACCGGAAATTATTTAATGTTTTAGAAAATCCGATCAACGGAAAAGGCATAAAACACGTATAACTCACATAACGGTAAACTGATTGATTTGCAGATTTTTAAATTCGATAGAGCACATCATAAATCATAGAAAATAATATCCCTTCAATCAAAACACAAAAAATCGAAAATTAGATTTTTTTAGACACACTATTGGTTAACAGCGCAAAGTCCTGAAATGATGGGAAAAAACTGACTTTAGATTCGAATTCTACACCTTTGAAAACATGCCTATATGAAATTTGAAGTCGATGCAATAATTTTTAGAGGCTCAGAATGCGATGTCCAGAAAAAACATAGTTTCGTCCCACTGTGCGATGGGTTCCTAGGAATCGACTTTGGATCTTCGAATCTCGATATCTTTACTTTACTCGAAATAAAAAATATTTTGTAAATGAACAACTACGTTCTATTAAACAATCCGTTATTGTTTGGAATGTCTAAATGAGGCAAAAGAAAAATTCGCTTGTATACATTGTGCTAAATTAAAAAAATACGTAAGGTAAAAATAATCGATAAATGATATTTCACTAATCCCTGTTGAACAGATCCGCTATCTAGGACTCCACTTGGACAAACGTCTTACCTGTAATCAACATACAAGACTATAGCGACAAGAAAAGACTACTTCAACATTTACTAGACAAACGATCAAAGCTCCCAATTCATTACAAAAGATTTATTTACATGACTATGATAAGACCTATTTAGACTTACGGCGTTGAGCTGAGGGCTTTATTAAACCATCCAATTCATCTTGTATCCAATCCTTTCAATCCAAAATCCTTCAAAATCCTTTCAATCCTTCGAAAAATCCTAAATGCCCCTTACTTTGTCACCAAGAAACTTATCCATAAAGACCTTAATGTTCTATATGTTGCTGAGTTAGCCCAAACCAGATACCTATCCTTTCATCGTAAGCTCTATAATCACTCAAATCCATCAGTTCCTTAACTTGCTTCCAAATCCATTTCCGATAATCCTCCGAGGCGTTTGAAAAGAAGATGGGCTAGAGATCTTCTAGTGTAGAATTTTTATTGAAGTGCTACTAATGAGTAGTTTTTTTCAAGTTTTGACATGTTATTGTTATCAGCTCATTTACTTGATGTATATATTTGTACAGTTTTAAATTTCAAAAAAATTGATATATAGAAAAAAAATAAGAATATTGAAAAGTAATTGAAAATTCTAAATAAAATATTCTTAGAAAAAATGAGCGTTATCTTTGAGCAATCTTTATATTATTCATTTACGGTTTTAACTAACATGTAACATTAATTTTTCGTTAGAAACGTTAGGAAACTGTGAATGTTTATTCAGTAAATAAAGGATGACAAATGAGGAAAAGATTCTAAATTTTTTTAGTCTACATATTTGAGTATAAATGTTAGTTTTGATGGGGTACAAAAACAACCCATTCATTAATGAATTTGCTACTGACCATGTTTCAAATGCTTTGTAATTTAGTGTGCAAAATATCCCAATAACGACAGAGGAGGTAATGATGATTACATGTTTAACATTTTTAACTTCTGTATTTTTTCTACTGTCTTAGTTTCGGAAATTAACAGACCACGTTAACAGTTAAGCGTCAGTAAGAAGAAAAATTTCTAACAATAAATAATGATTTTTTTTAAAATATAAATGCCGCCACTCCTGAATAGCACTCATCGTTCCTAAGCCAACTCTATTCATGGTCTCCTCTCTATTGTCTACCAGGCAGAGCCATTAAGACAGAATCCGGGGGTTGGTATTGTAGTAATAGTCCCCAGTTTTTCATCTTAGTCTTAAGTATGTACTAAAATAAATATATATTATTTCCCTAGTTTTTATTTTTGTTGTGAGCAATAAACAGAGTGAAAATGGTTTAAAAAAAAAAAAATTGAGAATTATAAAAAAAATAGTGAGTGAAAAAAAAATAATGACTATTACGGTTTTTTTTTTGGTATGTCATATTTGATTGATTAAGTATGCTGTGTTTTTTTGCAACCCATTTAAAATGGGCAGCACCACTTAATAAAGTGTTTCTCTCTATCTTACAGTCGAACTTTTCAGTTGTGCAAAGTGTAGTTTTTACTTATTTTCAGTCCAGGTGGTGTAAATAAACAAGTATATGGTTGTGATTAAAATCCATAATGTCTTTTGTGATATAAATACATTCAAAAGGAATATCTACTTTCGAATATGCAGATAAGTCAAGGGTTTCAGCATAGTACAGTATTTTAAGAAAGCAACATAAGATCAAAGGATATCATCGTTATTGTTTTTCAAATTACTCAGTCGAGGTTTGCTTTCACAAACCTGGAAATACACATTATCAAATCCGTTAAAGTGTTTACTGAATATTTGTATTAATTTTGTTATTTAGCTATTTATTGAAATTTACAACTTAATACAATATAATATCAAGTACATCCAGTATATGTGATGATGTTTGTAAATGGCATGTCAATTGTTTGTAAAGAACCATAGCACTTATAAAGTTCTATAAAATAATAAATCTACATAAGAAGGTCTTGAGACCATCTTCTTTTCAAGGGCCTTGGTAGGTTATCTGGAAGAGAATGTGAAATGAAATGAAAAAATAAACTTTATCCTGGGACTTACTGTCCCCTAAGAATATAAATAATGCATAGTTAAAAGTACAATTGTCTGGCCTATTATTTACAAATTAAATGCTTCAGTAACTACAGCATACCTTTTTTACAGGAAAAAAAAAATTAAATTAAATTAAAGTAAATAAAAAAATAAATAAATAAATAAATATATGAAATAATAATTACAATATTCTAAGTACTTATTTGATTATTGACATATTTGCGGAAGATTGATTGCGTAAAAGGTACAATTATAAATTTTTTTTAAAGGAGGTTATGGAAACTGCTTTACGAATAGAAGTGGGTAGGGAATTCCAGAAGGAGGTAGCACGAATGATGAAGGATTTGTCAAAGGAAGCGGTTTTATGTGAGGGGATATACATAGGTTAAAAGGTTGGGATCTGATATTAGGAGGTGGTTAGAAGAACGCAGAGCTAATAGATCAAGAATATAGGAAGGTTTTTAGGCATTGGAATAGGAAAGTACCCACCCAGAAAGTATTTCCGTGGGAATTTAGGAAAGAGCCACCAAGGCTCAGAATATCGGCTATTAAAGTGTGACCGACTGGGGATCCCGAAGATAAATCTAATGAAATAGTTCATGTGACGCAAGTTCTGATACTTATGAATTTAAATTATACTGAATTAAAAGCGAAATTGAAATTTTTGAATTTAAAAGGTGGGGTTATGGTATAAGTATTATAAATCGGCTCTGACTAAAATTAGAGCTAAATGTAAATAAATCATTTTTTTTTTTAATTTACAATATAAAATAAAAAAACATGAAGTAAATGTGATGATAATACTATGAATTGCCGGTCAATTTCTTGTAAAGCAACAACCCAAGAAAAACTAATTATATAAGCTCAAAATTAAAACGCCAAGATAGACTACTAAATATATAACTCTAAATATAACGACTGCATCTTACAGATCATTGTATTGTAGATATCACACCATAGTTCTACACTTTTTTTTATACAGAAGCCATCTTCTTTTCAGACGTCTCGGAGTGTTATCTGAAACAGAATGTGAAGTATGTTGTGATACTAATGGATTTGAATGGTTATGGAGTTTTCTACGAAAGGATAGGTATCTGATTTGGGCTAAATCATCATCATATAGTACATTAAGATCTTTAAGGATAAGTTTGCTTGTGACAAAAAAAGGAGCATGGAGGATTTTTAAAAAAAGATTTCGGATTGGATACGAGACAAATATGTCTAATTACTGTCATTAATTGGAAGGTTTGAACGTTTGCCTAGTAAATGTTAAAGAAGTCGATTGAAAATGTTAATTTATTTTCCAAAAGTATTTTATATATTTGAATGAAAGATAACAGACGGGTGAGATGTTCTCAATATATCTGGGGAATGGAAATAAAAAAATTGTTCAAGTGAACACATCAAGATAAATGGAGACCTCAGCGGTTCAAACGTCAAAACACACTTTGAAATTTAAATTAAGGAGTGAGTAAGAGGGAAAAAAAATTGATAATATGTAGGACTGGCAAGAGATACAGTTAGTCAATGGAGAGATTTGGCGTCAAGAAAGATAGGACATCTATCATAAGTAGAATAATGAGGCAGATGTGACGGGTTTTAGCATAAGATTCGTATCTCATAGAGTCAATTAAATCTTGGAATGATAGATGGATCCAGTCCTGTCAATATGATGCATTAGTGATTTAATTTGTATAATTTATTGGGAATAAACTGCATTCATAATATATAAATCATTTTGTTTTCTGTTTTCATATCGATCATTTATTTCATTCATTGCGTAGGAATCGAGCAACGTGTACACAGCATCTATCCGAGATTTTATTTTGTCTTACTTTCAATTTTAAAAAATAAAATAAAGAAAACTTTTTTTTTTTTTTTTTTTTGAAAAAAAATAATATTGGCAATTCTACCCAGTGTATTTTTTTTTTTTTATCAATTTCTTCAATAAAGGATCATCCATATAATTTTTTAATTCATTTAAAATAGCTTTACTCCTCTTAAAACATTTATAACATAGTTACATGTTTCATAATTGAATAAAATAAGCTTTTGTACTTATATTCAACTTCAAATAAATGGGGAAAATGTTGCTTGTGGATCATAGAAATCAGCTATGTTAAAATATTTTCAAAATATAAACACAAACAAAATTAATGTAATCTTAATAAAGAAGGCTACTAATTCAGTGATTCAGAGAAGGTTTTCCTTTGCTTTGCTTAAGAAACGTCTTTAGTGATTTATGGTTAATTTTCTTTTAATCGTCCACATAATTTAAACTAAATCGTTCATTATAATCATGATTTACTATTTAACATTAAAATTACCAATTCTAACATTTTTTAATGAGGGTGTCAATTACTGGTCATCAAATCTTGCGTTAGTGTATTATTGGCACCCCGTAGCAATAACCGAATTGCTGTTTTTTTCATAAAATTAATTAATTTCTTCAACAAATCAACATATTTTTGTGATATAATAATGCTAAAGAAGTTTTTACGATTTCATTTTTCTTATTACTAGTATTTGTAGTTTTATGGGGTGACAATAACTGAATCTTGTGTCTAACGACTAGCTATTGACACTGTCAAGATTTTGTTGTTATTTTGAAATACATTTATTTCATAAATAATTCATTGTTGGTTTTTTTCATTTTATTAACATATCAAATACGCCAAAGAACCAAAATTATTCCAAAGAATATTCGGAGAACGCATTGAAGGCATTTGAGAAAGGATCCTATTTAATCCACCTCAAAAAGATTTGGAATCCCGAGAGCAACTCTTCATTTAAAATTAATCAATCTGATATTATTCAGATTAACTAATCATTTCCTTATTTCTAATTTAATGGGACGGATCCAGCGTTGTGTAAATTAAGTTTTTCCGAAAAGAAAAGGGGGCATTTCACAGTCTGTAAAAGAGTATTTAAGTCTGAATAATATAAAAAACCCATTAAAAAACAATAGTCTCGGTGATGGCTGGTTCAAAGCTTTCCTTCACAGGCATCCTTCGCTAGCTTCAGCAGTGCATGCGTTTCAGGAGATGTACTTCAAGTGTTGTAGCATCCCAAAAGAAGTTTTAATGCTGATAAGCGTGGAGTCGTGAATTAGGGATATTGTAAAATAGGTTCATCAAACCAAGATACTTAGTTAATAAATATATCTTGGATTTTTAATAAAGTTAAACAATACTAGTAAACACTTAAGATTGTGCAAAATCTAGAAACGTTCATTCCTTTCATGTGTAAATGCTATGCTTTAAATGACGAACATATTCAGAAAACACGATATGAGTGAAGCTTATCTTATCCTGATCAGGAATGCACATCCTCATAAGTCTGTTTTGTAAGATAACTTGCTTATAGTTTCCATTAAATAAATCAAATTGTAATGAAAAGATAGAATAATGAAGAATAAATGAGTGTCGATAACTGTGGTGTCAATTACTGTAATTTGAACTAATTATTCTTAATTTATTAAAAACTCTCGCCAACGATATTTTTGATTAAAACAAATTTATGCAGCACAAATTAAGGTAATTAAAGAATAAACTCAATGAATTTCAAGTTGATTCAACAATTTTTCTACAATTTTTTCTTGAATTTATACTATATGATATTGCCTTAAGGGTGTCAATAACTGTCTAGTTTACCCTACAATGATATTCCATTTTTTTTTCTAATAAATACACTTTTTCTCTTAGCACACTTCAATTTAACGAATACCTTATTAAGCGAACTTTAGTTCATTAACTAGACAATCGGGATTAGTGGAACTCTACTGGATATCAAAATAGGATGATATAGGTAATTGTTATAAAATATAAATTTTAATAGTTGTAGCTATTTTGATGTTCAACTTATAAAAGACAAATGATCATAAATAGCGCTGTAGGAATGGAGCGATGCCATTATTCATGAACCTGGCTGCTGGACAAATGACTCCTTCCAGTCGATGTTTTCCTCCAACTGACCGAAAAACTGTCCTCGCGCCCTTTCCATTGATTGGTCCGTGTCCTTAGCCAATCCGAACATCCGGATTTTAATAAGGGGAGGAGTCTAAAAATTAGGTTAATGTTAGAAGTTGAAACACGTATCGGATTGATGAGGGGTTTGCTGACTATTTTTAGGCGATGATTCACCGGTCTGCAGGGTATTTTGGCATCATAACAAGCTTTAGATCTTTGGGTGTTGACTTTGGTTGGTTGCTATGGAAGGGTTGCCGATAATGAAACAAGATAGCTATATTGATGAAAATTTTGTTTTCATATTCACCGGGCTTCTTTAATATGAATTAAGAATAAAGATTGAATCCGTAAGGCCAACGGTACCACGCGTATATATATATATATATATATATATATTTTTCCGATATATATATATATATATATATATATATATATATATATATATATATATATATATATATATAAAAACATAGCATAGGAAACTGAGATTCCATTTTTAATGTTTTCGATTATAAAAGTTGGATACATGTTTCGAATACTTTCTCCTTGTTTCCTTTATAAAGCAACTCAATATATACTACTAATTCTAATTGATTGCAGTTCTAAAAAACTACTACCTAACAGTTGGTTTCATCGCGTTTCTCCCGCTCTGTAAAGCAACCAAAAGGGTCTTCTTAAAAGTATGGTACTGTTTGCGAAGTCCCCATCCATGGTAACTTCATTTAGTTTTACTGAACTTGATGGTAACTGTAAGCCCCTTTGACTTTTTTTTTTTTTTATCCATTTATTGAAATGTACAACCTTACAATATATATATACATCACGTTAATGTGTTGGTAACGATTACAATAACACGACTTGAAAAGAACTCATCAGTAGCACTTCAATAAAAATTCTACACTCGAAGGTCTCTAGGCTATCTTCTTCTCAGACGCCTCGGAGGATTATCGGGAATGGAGTGGAAAGCAAGATGAGAAACTAGTGGCTTTGAGTGGTTATGGAGCTTACAATGAAATTATAGGTACCTGGTTTGGGCCAAATCAGCAGCATATGGAACATTAAGATCTTTATAAGTTTTTTGGTGACAATGTAAGGAGCATTGAGGATTTTTCGAAGGATTTTGGATAGTAAAGATTGGGTTCGAGATGAATTGGATGGTTTTGTAGAGCCCCAAAGCTCAACTCCGTACGCCCTAATAGGTATATCACAGTCATGTATATTAGTCTTTTGTAATTAATTGGGGGTTTTGAACGTTTGTATATAAAATGTTGAAGTAGTCTGTCTATTATTTGACCACTTGGTCATTTGGAGTTGAGCTTTCGTGCTACCGTAAACCATCCAATTCATCTCGTACCCAATACTCACAATCTAAAATCGTTAGTACGCCTTACTATGTCACAAATATGCATATCTGTAATGATCCTGATAGACCCAAACCAGATACCTATCAGTCTATGATAAGCTGCTCTTAATGTACTTCATATTTGCCACTCAAACCCCTAGTCTCTCAACTTGCTTCCCATTTAATTTCCGATAACCATCCTAGGAATCCGAAAAGACCTAATAATATAGAACTTTTATTGCTAACGATAGTTTCAATAAGTTTAATTATTAAATTCACCAATCCAGGATAATTAATAATAAATACGATTTTAATGTGGAATAAAACTAAATAATGAAATGTTTCTCAAAATAAAATAAAACAAAATGTTAAATGAGATTTAGATCCGACATTTGAGCTGTTATAAACTAAAAAACCAAAAAAAAAAAAAATCGGAATATATTTGGGTTAGCATTGTATCATGCTGAAAATATGTTAGGGAGTTAAATAGTTATTTTTGCTTTTTAAATAAAAAATTAAATAATGAAAAGAGGAGTAAGTAATCAAGTAATCAATACTTGAAATTAGACTATTAAAAATAAAGATCCATACTGGAATGAGATATAGGGATATAAAAATTAATGTGATAACTACTTATATGTTATTACTACTTATATTTTTATATATTTTATTAAGAAAGTATTACAATCTGCCACAAAGAGAGCAATAATTAATATGGATGACTTTAAAGATTCATTCACAAAATATGTAAAATAAGAAATAAACTAAATAGTAGTTTATATATATTTATATGTATAAGGTTAAAAAAAAAATTATATATATATTTATTTATATTTAACCTAATAAAATCCTGAAAATTAAAAAAAACAAAAAAACAATGGAATGATTGGGTGGAATTTATAAAAACCGTTTATTGCAAACATTCATGTTAAGCTACAAAAAAAATATATTGAATATGACAGGTTTTGAACACCCCTCATATAATCTTACACATAGGTTTCTGTTTTTTTTAAATTTCATTACTTTTGTTTTATATTGATATATTTTTTTTTTTACTTACTGAGATTTTTTAGAAACACAATTCATAAATAAACTCCCCTTCAAAAGTATCGGAACACTTTGAAATATTTGAATTTTACAAAAACCTCTGTTTTTTAATAAGAAAGAAAGATTCTGAAGTCTATAATAAACATTCCTAAACTAAAAATAAACAATTTTTATTAAAATAAATTACAATATTTCTTCCGATAAATAAAAAAGTTAAAAACTTACGTACTTTTTAAAATCTTCATTTTTTACAATTGTAAATTTATATTTAATAAGACATATTGCCCCCTTTGGCATGAATGTCTGCTTTCACTAGTCTTGGCATAATTGTAAATAACGAAACGAATGATAAACATGGACTGAAGGAAATTTGAAAAAAAATAATCTAAAATTCCATTGTTTGTTATTAAAAGGGGAAAACATTGATGTGTCTAATCCTTAATGTCTCGCGTTTAATAAATAATATCAATATGAATATAAACCAAGTATGGCTTAAGGTAAAAACCAGGAAAATCTTGAGAAGTTTGGGTGTTGCAATACTTTTGACGGGGGGTTTACATGTTTATATTCCTGGGTCCAATATATACGTTTATTTTTAATATATAATTGTAATGTACTCTGAACAATTAATTTAGTTCATATGTTATTTCAACAATAACCATCAGCGGTTGTTTGCCCTTAAAGCCGGACAAACAGCAGCCCTTACGGTCTGATTGGAACGTAGGAAAAACTCTAAAATTGATATTAAATATAATATGAAGATCGAAACTTCTAATACGAATTTTATTGGAGAAAATATCATAGGGTAGTTTCATCATATATTTTATTTAGAGATCAAATATTGTCCCGAACTTGGAGAATTACCGAAAGCAATTCCAATAATATTTGATTATAAGTCGATTTGAAGTATTTTCTTTTCTTGTTTCGGATCAGAACTGTTACAGTGGCTATCATCCACAAAAAAATAAACAAATTAAAAAAAAAAAGAAAATTAAAAAAAGAAAAACTAATTATATAAGTTCAAAATTTATAATTAAATCTTGGGAAAGACATTAAACATTTTTTAAATTCTCGTAGTTGATATAAAAGTTTCTAAGAGCTAAGTATTCTCCAGAAAATCCCTTGAGCCATTTTCTTACTCAGTGCATCAAATTTGAAGAGCAGATAAACAAATTCTTAGGTACATACATTTCTGAATCATTGTCGATAGAAGCAATCTTAAATGTAGATTGTATTAAAAAAGCCATTGATTGAAAAAACTAAATGTTTTTTTTTTTTGAATAGGGCTCTGACTATGGTCTTATTGTGGTTCTTTTCTAAATCATTGGGTCACTAATTCTCTTAACCATTAATAAAAGGTAATAATGACTAAATATGACTTGGTGGGAAGTTGTAAAGCTGTAAATCTGTATACTTTTTTATTTCATTGATCTTGTTATTAAGTTGATAATTATTCTATCTTTATTTTTATTTTTTATACAAAGTCCTAGTGCTGCTAGACAAAAAAAAAAAAAAAAGAATTGTTTTATTTCGTATGTCATTTGTACAAGAAATGTCTTTTGCAAATAAATAAATAAAAAAATATTTAAAAAAAAAAGTATTCCCTCTCCCCCCAAAAAACGGCTTTTATTGAATAAATGTTAGTATAATATATTTTACTCAAGGGCAATAATTTATATGGATGATTATGGACCTATTCTTACAGTATGTACAGTAAAAATAAATGAAATAATCTCTAGTTGTAATATAAAAATAAATAAAGTAAAAGAATAATAATAACAGTAAAAATAAATTAAAATGAATTAAAGTAAAAAAAATTGAAACGAAATATATATACTATAATAAAAAAATTGTTTAACATATAAAATAATAAATAAATATATTATATATATATATATATATATATATATATATATATATATATATTCTGATATTCGATTATACTTCCACAATCAATCTGAAAAAGCTTCAGCGGGTTCAGAGACTGATGGGAATAAGGATAAGCAAAGCATATCGCACTGTCTCTTACGACGCTGCCTGTGTCCTTGCAGGGATAAAACCAACTCACTTAAAAATTAAAGAACTAACGACATTATACAAAATAAAAAAACAAGGACTAAAATACAAGGACATGGAGCCAAGGGACATTGAAAACGAACTAACCACCAAACACTGGATACATCCTGCTATACACGCTAAACTAACACAGTACCTAACAGACACAGGAGCTGCAGACATAGACACAGGAAGTATTGACATTTACACGGATGGAAGCAAAGACGAACAGCACACAGGATGCGCACTAACTCTATATCACAATAACTGCTACTACGATGAACAATACAGACTAGGCCAAAACTGCTCTAATAATCAGGCAGAGAAATTAGCTGTAGTTAAGGCCACAGAATATATTTTAAGACAAACGTACGTTCCTCAACACAAATACTATAAAATTTATTTTTTTTCATCAAAAAACTAAGAAAAAAAAAAAAAACTTACAACTGTATTAAAAAAAAAATCTAGTAAATCTGATTAGAACGTTCCTAATAACATTTCGATCGCTTGTGAAGTAACTACCAACTGGTAGCACTTCAATATATGTTCGATATGAGAAGGTCCCGAGGCCATCTTCTTCCTACAATGGTTGTCAGGAATGGAATGGGAAGCAAGTTAAGAAACTATTAGATTTGAATAGTTATAGAGTTTACTACAAAATGTTATGTATCTGGTTTGCAATAAATCAGCATCTTATGACACATTAAGGTCTTTTTGGATAAGTTTATTAGTGACATAATAAGAAGCTGTAGGATTTTACTAAAGATTTTAAGTTGCAAGGATTGGATACGAGAATAATTGAAAGGTTTGGTTTCACCCCAAAGTTTAACTCCGTATGTCAGTAGGTCTAATTGCTGTCATGTAAATGAGTCTTTTGTAATTAATTGGGAGCTTTGAACGTTTTTCTAGTAATTGAAATAAAATATATAAAATAAAGTTAGGATTCAAAAGAAAGTTAACTATTTGTTGAGCAGATTTGTATTTAACATACCAAATTATTTTCATTAAACATCAATAATTAAGTAATTAGGTTGTGAAATGATTCCACCTTTATTGCTATTAAAAAAATAATTAGCATACTAAATGTCGATTGTTAACTATTTTCCACTGAGAGGTGGGGAGGGGTAAATTATAGGAATAGGGTAAATGCAATATGCCGGGCTTTGTTGACACTGATTTTAATTCTTCAATTCTGGAACCGTTCTTCGGGGATTTCGATGTATGATTGGAGGATTAGGGACGCTGAAAAGGGTCCGAATAATCATCGCTAGGGAGACGAGTAAATCGTCTGCATTTGTGATTACATTCGTTACATTAATTTTGATGATTGAATTTCAATAACGTGAATCCTTGTTATTTGGTAATTGAAAAACAATGTTTTGGGAAAAAAAGGTTATAAATTATCGAGTATTTAATATTTAAAAAAAAAAAATAATGGGAATAAATAACAGGTATTTTTTCATAAATTCGGTTAATGAGATTAGGTAATACCAAACATAAATACGTAAAACAAATCAATATTTATGTTAATTTGAATTTAAAAACAAGTTATTTTAAAAGACATGATAGTTGAAGGTAAATTATTAAAACTATTAATAAACTACATATATATACACACACACACTGGGTGGCCAAACAACTATACCCATACGACCATAGTTAAAATATTCAGAAACAACGAAATGTTGTACTTTCTATTAATTTTTTTTCGTAGTTTAAGATTCGATTTTTTTTTTTCATACACAACACGAATATCGTGCTGACGTCTACATTTTTTCGTCTAATGGGTACACCATGTTTCAGATATTTATGGGAATACACATTTAACACATACGAATTTTAACAAAATATGTTAAAAAAATTTAATCATTTAAAAGAGAATAAATGAATTCTGTTACTAATAGTTATTCTACAACAGATCTTTTCGCTCACGGCTTCCTAGACAAAAAATTAACTTTTTGGACTGAGTTCTAGTTAATATTTTCCATTTTTCAAAGATTGAAAAATCTGCATCAGTACATATTTTATGCTTTGTATAATAATTTCAAATAAGAATAAACCTCTGTAATTTGTATTCTCGAAAATCTTATTTAATTCCTGAAAATTTACTTTGATTTAATAAATTGAACATGGATTTTTTTTTGTTAATTCAACGTAGTATTTTAAATTACTATTCTGTGTTTTTTTTAAATAATAATTCTTTTTCTTCTTTTTATTATTATATTAATATTATATTATAATAATCATTATTAATATTATTATCAATTATTCAACATTAAAAAGAAATAATAGTTTCAATACATTATATTTTTTTAATATTTCTATTTCTATATTTTGGTGACCAAGTAATTTTTAATGGAAGAAATGTTTCACATAAAAATTAGGGAAAGAAGGAATATTTTAATAATTGAGAAAAACAAAGTAAAAATAAAAAATATTTATAATGATAAAAGAGGAATCTAGTTTTCAAAAGTATATCCTATCTGCAAATCCATGAGTGAAAACATTTATTGAAGAATGACCCTAAATGATAGATATAATTATAATATGTGTGTTAAAAATATTTCCAACTGATTCCGCTGAACGCCAGAATCGTAGAAAAAAATAATAGGACCATAATAGTATTTTAAATTTTTAGTAAAAACATTGTTTGAACACTCTTCATATGTGTATAGTAATAATAATACAGTATTGTTTAATATTATTTATAAAAATTACTATTGAACTGATTGTGATTTATGCTCATTGGCAGGGACCGATGAAAAGGTCTCAAGGAGTTATTCACATAAATAAAACGTAACATTGTAACTGTTACTATAAAAAAACCTTTACATGACTATAGTTACTAATTAATCGGTTTTAAGATGAAGGTTACAGGGCACCATTATTACTTGGAATCTGAATGCACTATACAAGTGAATCAGCCAAAGAACCCACCTTATAACAAGGAAAAGCGAGAGGGATCATACACACTTTAGAACGATTCGCCAATTTGGGCAAACGGTGTAGGGGGATGGAACGGTAAAAGAGGGTGGAACGGTGTAGGGGTATGGAACAGGGTACCCACTTTATTTTTACTATTATGTGCTGAAACCTATCAGAGTTAAGGGGTTATACAAGTGCAACTTTGCCGCGAACGGTTAAGCATGGATTCCACCATTTTTAGATTCTATATAGCGGAAAAAAATGAAAATTAAGGCAACTCATTGGCCTTAAGTTGAAATGCTCCTGAATTCTTGGTAAACCGGTTTCCTGACTGCGTCTTTTTAGCAGCATCTCCTGACGCGGTATTTCTATTTCCAAAGATCCGATGAACAAAAAGATCAATCCAGAGGATGAAGGGAAAGCAATTATAAGAAAGCCTACTACAAAGGTCAGCTATAAGCTTAGACAAAAAAGGTCTAGAAGCATAGAAAAAGCGTTTCACACTCCTCAATAGATTATCAGAAATTAAATGGGAAGCATGTTGAGAAACCTGTGGGTTTGAGTAATTACGGAGTTCAATGAAAGGTGTCAAAGTGTCTGCTTTGATGTTTTATGATAGAAAGTGTTTTCTATAAAAATAAGATTTTTTAGATTTTATATCTTTGTTAATTAACATGCTGAATTTCAGGAACATTGTAAAAAAAAAAAAAAAAAAAAAAAAAAAAAAAAAAAAAAAAAAAAAAAAAAAAAAAAAAAAAAAGACACCGTTTGCTCAAATTAGCCGTGTCCATATGACCATGCAAAGCCTCCCCCAAGATGATTTGTTCAGTACACAAAGAATATTTTAAATTTTGGAACTTCATAATAGAAACGCTTTTATTAACAGAATATACTTTTTAATTTTAACTAATATACATCACAAATAAACAATATTTTTTTTTTCCAGGACCATGCGAATATCACGGTTTAGGCTTCTTTGGGATTCTCGACTCTCTTTCCTCCCATCTCAGCTTCATTATTCTTGAATGTCTCTCACTTCTTTCCCTGGACCACATTGTATCCCTCTTTTTCTCTCTGCTAATTGTAGTGAGATTTTTTATTGTTTTTCGGAACACCTCTCTATCCAAACAGTCGGTTTCTGACATTATAAGGTTCTCTAATTCTTCTTGCATTTGCTTTGTATATCCACATACGCTTTTATGGCCCTAAATTGTTCGAATATCTCTTTATTTAGTCTTTCCTTCTTCAACCTTTTCATATGTCCATAGAACATCAGCCTTCGGATTCTTATTTCGGTCTCCAGGTTTTTCAGTTCTCTGTAGATCTCTGCGTTAGATCTTAGCCTGTAACCTTCCTGTGTTTTCTTGGGCCCATAGATCTTTCTCAGGATCCTCCTTTCTATTCTTAATAGCCTTTCTAGGATGGGTAGGCAAGTGGTCTCCATCCCATATAAAATCACAGGTCTTATCACAACATTGTAATGCCTTAATTTCGCATTGTAGGAGAGGTTCTTCTTATTGTATATTTTGCCTATTTGGAAGCTCAAATGTTCCAATTTTTTAACATTTTAAATAATTATTTAATATAGAATTGATTTTTTTTTTTTTTTTTTTTTTTTTTTTTTTTTTTTTTTTTTTTTTTTTTATGAAACCCCATCTAACATCTATTAGCGGCCGTTACCTGGATCATCAGTAAAAGGGCATTACTAGTGCTACCTGCCAACGAAAACATTGTTACCTGAAAGGGTAGATAGGTAAGAGAATGGAATGTTAGATTTTGCTAATAATGGAACATATTTAGGGAGGACATTATAATTTTAAATCAGAAAAAGGTTTTAATTTGTCAGGTTTACGACTTATTTGAAAGTTAAAAATGATTATAAATGCATATTCATTTACTCTATTTTCAATAAACAATACAACTTTTGTTTGATCAACAATTAAAACAAATTGTCGTGGTGAAAGAGGAGCATGATCACACGATCAAAGTCATATTAACGGCCATTTTAAAACCTTCAGAATTATTATTTTTTGATGAAACTCATACTAGAGCATGATATGACTATATAGAGAATAAATCTATAATCTTAACAGTTGAAAAAAAAAATTATCGGTTTTTTAAAATTGGACGAATTTCATACTTTTTTCTGGTGAAAGAAAAAATTCAATCGTCACAGATTCGGTTGCAAATCAACTCTAGTTGATCAACTCTTGGAGAAGGGATGCAGAGGTACAAAGGAATAAAGAAAGGATGGAAGGTGTCCTTTTGAGTGGGGATACGTTTGGTATGATGATATAAGCCAGTTCTTTAAAGGGTTAAGATATAATTTGTGACACAGTAATTAGCATTTAGGATTTATATTGGACGAGTTGGAAGCTCCAAAGCATAACACCATATGCCCTAATAGGTCTAATAATAGTCACAAAGTTTTGTAATTTAAAGGGTTCTAATGCATTGGTCTAGTAAACGTTGATATAGTCGATAACGACGAGCAGGTTCATATTGATTCAGTCCACTATATAGCAAACAATGATGAAATCACTTTTATTTTTATTTTTTATTTATTTATTTTATTTTATATGGATATGTCTTTTGAATGGGGGTCTATACATTCAAAGTGTAACGTTTTTTTCACAGTCATTTTGACACGCTATAGCTCAATTAGTGTTTCAAGGATCAAAAGTTTGACACTAGTTTTCTTATCAGAAATTCAATAGAGAATAGTTTTTGTTTCATAACATTTGTCGCTAGGACCTACCGTTTAAGAGCTATATTGGTTTTAATGAAAAAAAAAGTCATGTTTGAAACCGATATATTCTTTTATCTTTGTTTAGTTCAAATATTCATTGATTGTTAAATTAATTCCTACTTCAAGTAATATGATCATTTTAATTCTATTTTTTTATGACTGTTTTAATGTATTCGGTGAATATGAAAGAAATATTTTTATCAATATTAAGGTTAGCTTGTCTCTTTATGAAGAAAGCTTTCTTAAGAACCAATTAAATTCAAAACCTAAAGATTTTTATCTTATTATGGTGCCGAAATATCCTGAAGACCGGTGAATCTTCACCTAAAAATAGTCAGCAACCCGTCATTAATCTGATGCGTATGCTCCTTCTCTTATCAAAATTCTGATGCTCGTATTAGCTGAGGGCACAGGCCAATCGAAGGATACAACTTGAGTCCAGTTTTTCGTTCAGTTGAGAAGATACCTCATGTGGAGGAGTTTTAAACTGTAAAGATTGGATTTGAAAAGAAATGGATGATTTAGTGTTACCTCAACTACCAAATAAATAAGTAAAAATATGGAGTTATGGAATAAATGTTTTGAACGTACTAACTGTGAATATATATATTTAATTTATAACCTATCGTTTGTTCAAGAGTGAGGAAATCATGCCTATGTTTTGTGAAGTTTTCTCGATAAATGGGTGAAAGATCATTTTCAGCTTTGTTTTCCCTCCATTAAAATGAAGCTGGCGATTTCCTTCGTAGCGCTTTATTTTTACTAGTGCTGTAAGAGGCTATTGTTATGAGGATCATGTTTTTATAAATTCCTGGAATTTTATAAATTAAAACTTCTTGTATGCTTGCGCTATAAGAATCAACCTTTTCTAAATATATTGTTGGTAGAAATGTAAAACAAAAGGAAGATCATTCTTCAAACTGCCCACCCTAAGTAGAACAAAGAAAATTAGAAAAAGCAATGGCGTGTATTGTTTTTTTTTTGGGGGGGGGGGCTTTTAGAGATATAAATACGTGATGAATAACAATACACGGCTTAGGTAGCAGGGAGGGAGGGAGGGAGGGAGAGAGGGAGAGAGGGAGGGGAAAGAGGCCAGATGGTGGGAGGTGGGGGTGTATTGTAATACTGCTTTGGTCTTGTCATCACCCTCCCGATTGCCTCTGTCTGATACTGCTAATCTCATTATGAGGTTAGTTAACTCGTGTAGTGTTCTCATATTTGGAGTTGAGATGTTTCTTTATCTTTGGTGTGGTAATCAGCGGTTGATATCCTGTTACGGTACATCTAACACTTGGAGCTTCATATACAATGCTCTTTGAGTACATAAGAGCTTTCAGGGCTAATCTTAATCAATTAGCATCGTTTGAGTACTGCTCTCAACCTCGGAAAATTTACCGAATTAATATAACAAACGCTCGACAATTCATAACATTGTCCAATTTCTGTGCAATTACAGAACCTAGTTAACTGCAAATAAGATTCAATTATTTAAACAAATTGCAGTTTACTCATAGATAAATCTTTATTTTTAACTCAGAACACATTCCTCGGTCTTCTAGTAGAAGATCTCGGGTTGGCGTTCAACGTTCAATTGTTGGATGGTTCAATTGAATTCTTCGAATTACAAAGGACTCATATACATGACTGTGATTAGACCTAATTGGACATATGAAGTTAAACTTTGGGGCTCAACTAAACCTGTGAACTTGATTGAATAAAAGAAATGATTAAAAGCTTATTACCTTTTTTTTTTTTTTTTAATCTAACGCCCATCTGTGGCAGTTCAGCCATCTGACTACAAGCCTCTCAATATCGATTTATAATGTCTTCTTCTGGGTAGGTGAGAGCAGTACAAACCCTCAGATGATTTCCGTCCATGCATCCGAGGTTACATAACGGGCAAAAGCCACTGTCAGCAAGACCAATGCAGTGTAAGTGGGCTTACAAGTAGTCGTGTCCTGCGATTAGTCGAAATCGTGCAACGGCTTCAGCTCTCTCGATGTTTCTTGGGTCCGGCCCTACTGTGGCAAGTTCCTCCCATTTTTTTGCCAGTGCTTGATGTCATCAGGGCCATTTTAGTTACGCTACTGACCGTGGCGTCTATCAGGTTTCTGGCTCTTTTTAAAGTGAGTGGCACTATAGGCTGGTCTGACTCTGCTCCCTGCTTAGCCTTGGCGTCCCTGCTTACCCATCGTAGGAAGACGATCCACCCAGTCAGAATGAGTTCTGCAATTTTTCTGCGACACTTAATTGTCTCAATTGCTGCTTAGAGCTATTATTGCTGCCTGGGAATCGACGAGGAAGACTACTCTTCCTGGGTTCACGCGTTTTGCTAGGAGTTCGTTGGAGGCTTCGTGGACGGCCCTAACCTCGCCATCGTAGTTGCTGGCGTTTATTCCAACCGCGGCTGACTTTTCCAATAGCTGGCAGTATCATCCAGCTCCGGCTGCTCTGGTCTCAGGGATGTAAGAACCGTCTGTATAGATGTGAAGCCATTCGTTCGGAGAGTACCGCTGATGAATGGTGTCAAGGGCACAAGCTTTGAGTTCCAGTAGGCTAGCTTCCACCTTATTTGATGTCAGGTTGATTAGATCTAGACATCGGTTTGCAAGGACGAATACCAATGTAGTGTAGTGCTGCAAGGGCGCCGGGTTTTCTGTAAGTAGCTGGAGCTGGTATTTGTTTATCAAAGATTCTTCGTGCGTAAGTGGCGAGGTTTGAGTTTTTAGTCTTTGTGAAACGTTCATGAATCTATTCTAGTAGTTATTGTCCACTCTTTTAGCCCTTTCCTAGAACTTAAGCGTGTATTTATGCCTACGGCTATGTAATGGTTCAATGCCTGTTTGCAGTTGAATGGCTGCTATAGGGGTAGACTTGGCTCCACCCGTGATTACTCTAAGAGCGTTGCTTTGGACGAGATCATATTTAATTAGGCAACTTTTGCTTGCCAAAGAGGTGACTTTACATCCGTATTCGAGTACAGGGCGCACGTAGGTCTTATAAGCCGTAGTTAATATATCTTGTGTCGCTCCCCATTTAGTAGCAGTTAGCCTCTTTAGAAGGTTGATGCGTTTTAGATCTTTTTCGGCTGTTTCTGTGATGTGGGAGTTCCAGGAGAACTTACTGTCTAGGGTGATTCCTTGATACTCGAAGAGAAACGGCGATCGCTGTAGGAGATTTGGCGTTACCCAGGGTGCACCACGAGGAGGCCTACTACTTTACACCCCAAAAGCTTATTTCTTTCTCCTCTATCAAATGGTCAACAGGATATAAAACTGTTTTCATGTTTAAATTATTCATGAAGATCTAATGGATCACACTTAGCTGATTTAGCCCAAATCTGATACCTATCATTTCATAGTTAACTCCATAACCATTCAAATCCACTAGTAACTCATATATAAACCTCTGAGTCGTTCGGAAAGAAGAAAAGAAGGCTTCTAATATAGAAGTGCTACCAATGTGTAGTTGTTTTACAAATAATTGACATGTCATTATGAGGGTTATCTTTAAATTTATTAGGTTATCTTTAAATTTACTAGGTTATCTTTATATTTTTATTTTATACAATAGACAAATGTAAATTTCAGTAAATAACAAAAGAATTATCATTATGTAAATATAAAAGTCTTTTTTTATAAATCTGTAGAAAAATATACAATCACATTTGTATGTTAACAATTTTAATCTTAATGATTTTTCTATGAAAAGTGGTGCTTTAAAGTAATCATAGAACATCAGTAATATAATAAAAGAACGATTCTTATGATATTTATCAAAATTAAGATAATCTCAGTTTAAAAATAATTTGTAAATTTTATTTTCAAATTATTTAATAGTTTGACGCTTAATTTATTTTTATTTAAATCAAATTAAAAATATAAACCGGTGGCCATTTGATGGGAATGACAAATTGAAGACGTGATTCCCCTGAAAATAACCAATTTCTGTTCTCTGTATTAACGAGTTTTTTGAATAATTTCATATTTCAAAATAAAGCCATTTATTTATGAATCGGTTATTTATTATTATTATTATTATTTTTTTTTTTTTTTTACGATTTATTGTTGTACATATTTTGAAACTATATATATATATATATATATATATATATATATATATATATATATATATATATATATATATATATATATTTTTTTTTTTTTTTTTTTTTTTGGGATTGATTATTTGAATGGAATTATTTATCTCTACATAAAATTTAAATCGCACCATTTACTATAATGGATGCATCCGAAAGAGAGAAAATATGTAGATTAGTTATATGACACATATTATTACTAGATTATAGAACCCGTGAAATCCATGGATTAATTATTTTTAATCTAAAATTATTATTAATACTAAACCTTCTATTAGGAATATAGATTTTGAATCATATTGTCAGTAAAGCATCCAATTTAAATAATTAATTTGTCATCTATTTACGTACAGTATGTTCTTTTAATTCATTTTTAGGACATGTTTTATTTAACTTTAGTAATTCGCTCGTTTAAATGATTTCAGGAATAAAAGTAATTCATTTTTATTTTTAAAAGTCCATTGATTTAAGCTGCTTTTAAATTTTTTCAATATTTTTAAAACGTCACATTACACTGAACTAACTTAATTTTATAACATTAAAATCGGTTTAGTGGCTTGGGCATTACAAGCGCCCAAAGACTGGCAAAGTTACGGTGAACAACACTCCTCAGCAAAACACGTTTTTCGGCACGTTTCTGGCTATAACTGTCCGATCTTAAATATTCTTTTTTCAACTAAAAGCTACTTAAATTTACTATTAGACCACATGTATGAGTCATCACTCTAAATATGTATGTTTTGGCGAAATATGACGATGTTGACATATTCAATGGGTCCAGTCAATAAAGGGTTATAGAGTGCATTATTGTCTGTAATCCAAGGTTTTTCTTCGAAAACTTGTTCGGCTAGTTAAAAAGTAAATATACTAAAAGTCCCTGAGTTTTAGGGCCTGGAAACTGGAAGGGGAGGCGCGGAAGATCCCTTTTTTTTTTGGTTTTACGCTCATATATCGAAAACGATGCGTTGTATGCAAAACATGACTACTTACTAAATTAAAGTTAATTAAATTTTCTACAACTGTTATTATATACATATTTTTATATTATACACCGTTTTCGAGGTATACGCTTGACAAATATGAAGGACTTTTTGTATGTATTACTAAGAAAAGTTAAAACTTATGTAACCTTTGACAGGTTGAAAATAAATTGGCATATTGTATATGTGCATTTTGAAGGAAATTTATTTTCTACAATATTATCTATGAAGACTTCTGCCGTAGGATGAATATTTTAGAAGATATGGAGGGAAGTTTATCAGAAAACGTGAGGTGATAATTTATTTTCGAAAATGTTCACAATTGCCATTGCGTATATCTTGGAAACAGTACAGAATATGAAAAATATGTATATTATAAAAGTTGTAGAAAATTTAATTTCCATTAATTTACTAAATATTTGTTTTGCATACAACGCACCGTTTTTGAGATATGAGCGCTAAACAAAAACAGAGAGAATTTTCGCGCCCTCCTCTTCCTTTTCCCAGGCCCGAAAACCTCAGGACTTTTAGTATGTTTACTTTCTAGCTACCCTGAACATGTTTTCGAAGAGAAGCCTTTGATTAACGAAAACGTACTCGACACCCAATTTTAGGCTTCCATTATTCACGTCCTCGTAATCATCACAGATTAAATCCTTTAAAAAATAAGCCATGGACCAAAACAAACCATAATCCGGATGCAATATCTTGGATATCCGCTAGGTGAGGCGAGATATTTATTCCTTGCAGTTGCGATATTTTTTTATTGCTTGTTTTCTGTTTACCAAACCGGGATGATTTTTACTTAAAAGTGCAAATTCTCTGCCCAACTGCTGACAGTAAAGGTTTTAGTCCACTAGCCGACCATCAGTAACAAGTTCAAAATCTAAAACGCCTTTTAAGTTTCTCCAAACACAATTGTAAATGACCCCATATTAACTCAAGTCACAAAAAACAAAAGGATTGTTCAAAGTAAATATTTAATATACTCGAACGGCGTATATTTTAACACCTATCACTTTTGAAAATTCATGTTTCTGATAACAGTAATCGAAAGTGGCTGAAGCTTCGTGAGTCTGAGTTTCAAGGACAAATCTTAGAGTGTGAGAGTATTTATTTTGTTTTAATTTTTTTTCCAATAAAATTGTATTTTTCATAAAATAAATAATTTTTTTTTTGTTTTGATCCTATGTAAAAAAAAATTTTTTTTTGAATAAAATTCAGTGTACATTTCATGTTAATAAATCTTAAGAATAAATAAAAAAATGTTAGAGGTGAATAGAAACGCGAGTGACGGAGGAATTTAGAGAGATTTGAGGATTGTGCTTATGAACAAGGGGTTTTACAACAACCTATTACGAAGACATTACATCTATACAAATAATGTCTTCAAAAAATATATTCGTTTGTGAGAGCAAAATAAAAAAAATCTAAAATACGAATCGACTACAAAATGATATTCTAACAAATTCTTAAGCTTTAGCGTGCTTCGTTTTTTTGTTTTTCATTATTATTATCAGTTATATCATGTATATTATTTAATAAGAAGTAATTATTAAAATTACTTAGCTGATGACGTTTTAGATTTTTTTTTTTAAATAAAGGTATTATTCTTTTTTATAAAAAATGGAAAAAAACAAAAAACAAAACCGCAATAGTAAAAATGTATCCATTTCTCAGATAAGAAATAAATTGTATTAGTAAAAGTATTTGGATGGTGGCAATGTTTTAATTTATATCAGGTTCGCCTAACAATGGTTTCCTCCCAACAATACTGTTTACCGGAGAAAATCATCTGGAACTGTTCCAAACCACTATCCTAGATTGTGTAGGCATAGGTTATTCATCCTTCGACTACTTTCGTTCCTATTTTCACTTAGTTGGATCGTAAATATTGAGCGACGTATTTTTTTGTCCAGATTTGTTTTCCTTCACTGGCAAAAAAAAAAAAAAAAAAAAAAAAAAAAAAAAAAAAGGATTTGAAATAACAAAAAAATAAAAACAGTTACATTTATCTGCATGCTTATTTAATTCCACTAGTTTGTTGGACTCTGGAAGAATTGATGTGTGCATTTATATATATGCACACGTATATGCACTATATCATGACTGATTGTAAACAGTAGTTTAGGCAACTACCAATATGTAGTGGAGCTCACTCATCGCCCACTTCATCTGCCGCTTATCAGTTCGCCATTGCATGTTTTGATAGTGGAAAAAGTTTTAACTAGTCCGACAATTTTCGTTATTTTTCCTAGATTTTCTTAAATTGCATGGTTTAAAGTTAATGGTTATCATATAGCAATTTCATTTAGATCTTAGTTTAAAAATTTATCGGGTTAACAAACTGTTGGCTTTAGTTGCGCAAATTCTTTTGAAATTTCGTTTCAGATAGTGCTTTGCTACCGAACTTTGGTTTATGTGCTCACTATGGGCCCATGTGGATTGTGCTGGAGTTGAAAAAGATGTGTACATCTGCGATTATTGTCGATAAGGAATTAAATTATGTTTCTGTTTAAAATACATTATCATTTTTTGAGAATAAAATCTTCATTACATTGTATTATATTGTATTCTGATTGTTATGTTATATTTAAATTTGAAACTATAATGAATATACTTTGATTTAATACGATTCTTAAAATTTTGATTATTTTTGCAAGGGGTCCGATTTTGGAACCTATATCACAAATTGAGAAAGTGTAAGATTTTATAAAATATTCTTTTTATCTAATAATTTTTTATTAGATTTTCTAAAAGAAAAAGTTAAATGATGTTCAACATTACAAAGTAAATATTACATGCTTTTAAAAGGTCATTTTGATTATTTTATATTTTTAAAAATTAAAAACAAAACAAGGGTCCGGTTTTTGGCACTCTCCTCTATATAAATAAGTAAATAAAATGATACACTCGTGAACAACATTTTAGTCATATACATTGAAAATTAGGCGCAGGCGCATACGTATGATTTCCGAATCCATGGATTTCATATAAAATAACTGTCCAGCCTTACTACATTCGGAAGATTACTTACTTTTCGTCTAGAAATTAAAACCTGGAATTCAGCATGGAAATACCAAAATACACTGTTCCTTTCTCTTCGTTTTAAGCCGGTGACAGCAGGCGGAAATTATTTATCTGAATCAATTAGCTAATTATTAATTATTTTCATTGATTGCACGTATTAATTTAATTATTTTATTTGTAATGTTTTGCTGATGGAAAACGGAATTTGTGTGCTAGGACCACGTAATTCCGAATCTGATTTCCTTATGTGGAAACCTATTCAGGAAAGCGTGTGCGTGTTCGCCCTCGTGTGTGTGTGGTGTTTGTAAAGAAACATACAAGGGTATACATATACAATAATAAAACATAAGATTCATAACATATTTAAATATAAACCTAATATTAAATATAAAAAATACTCTAATACATTAAATACATACCCTTCTCTATTCCCAACTAAACTGGCTTTATCCCACTTTCCGTAGACAATATTTCCTTGGAACATTCCTATACCAAATTATCAATACCTTTCAACCTTCCTATATTTACAATATGCTACAGTTCAGATCTGCAGTCAATCCAATACATACAAGATCCCGTCTTTCTGATCTGTATACCCCATCCCATAGAACTTCAACATTCCTTTTGCGCTCACCAATCCTCTGTAACTCTATTCCTCCTCACATCATACAAGCTAAATCCCTGAAAACATTCAAATACCTCTATTTTCAATGCCTCCTTCTCATCCAAACTGACGCTTGCTAACTATCTACCTACTTAGTCAAAAATTATTATTGCATTGCTGGATTCAGACTCAGATTCAGTTCTTGCATAATTAAGATTCCATTTAATACAAATTTCACTTTCTATGAATATAACATTGTGTACTTCTATTGTAAATACAAATCTAATCATTGTACCAAAAGATTTTTTTATTTGTTTTCTTATTTCATTTTATCTTCTCTAATTTTTAGAATGTTATCTTATTTTCTTTTCTATATATTTAACTAGCATCTATGTACATAGTATCATTATTGCATTATTTTTTCTTTATTTTGTTTACTTCAGTATGTCTCTGACCAGATTTTGTCCCAGAGTAAAATTATTTTTCTTTTCAACTCTATTCTACATTACGCAGAATGCAATCTAAAATTAAATATTTTCGAAGCTCTGGAAGTAAAAAAAAAAATGTTTAAACCCAAATCAAAATTTGTATTTAAATGACCTGATGAATGTAACCGATAGTAAATTTGTTTCCAGTGGGAACATAAAAATAGATTAGTCGTAGGAAAAACCTAACGGATTGACTATTTACCTAAAAACCGCACACTCATTCCTTTATATTACTTCTCAGTTTAATCTTTGAACTAATAGCTTCAAGAAGCCCTACTTAGATGAGTCTCCTTAGATGAGTATCTTCTTTGATTTCTTTTTGTGCATTTTTAAATTTGATACATATTATCTGTGTAATAATTTTCTGGTAATTTTAAATTTTCTTCTTCATGGAAAGGATTTTTCTTTGCTATCGAAGTTTCCTTCAACCAAACTCTTCCCTCAGCCGGTTCCTTCATTGCTCTCTATCCATTGCTTCTTCTTCCGTTAATCCTCGGCCAGCCATACTTTCAGCCACACCATCTCTCCACCTGATGCGAGGCCTACTTCTCCTTCTCCTCCCCTCTGCTTCCTATTCATAAGCAATTTTGGACATTCTTCTATTCTAAATTCTTTTAATATAGCCGAACCATCTCAGTCTCCTTCTCTCCATTTCCTCTAGAATATTTCTCTTAACTTCTATTCTTTATCTTATGATCTCATTCTGGATTCGTTGAATCCTTGAGATTCTTGCTGATCTCCTCCAAAAATCCATCTCCACAGCCAGAAATCTTTTGCCTTGCATTTTTTCTAGAGACCATGTTTCTGAGCTGTATAGCATTATACTTTCTACCAGGGCCTTATATATTATTTTTTTGACATTGTCACATATGGTGGCACTCCAGAGGACTGAATTTAATATTTCGATAGCCTTCCGTCCATCTGTTATTCCTTTTTTCACTTCTTCAGTCGCTCTCCCATTGGTTTCGAAAATAGTGCCTAGATAACAGAATTGGTTGACCATACTTAACTTTGTTAGAACTGGGTCACTTACCTCATCATTTTCTGTTGACATATATTTTGTCTTTTCATAGTTTAACTTTAGGCTCCATCTCGCATACTGTTCGGTTAATTTTCTCAACATGAATGCAATATCAAATTCATCTTGTGCAATGATTACATGGTCATCAGCAAATAGTAGCTGAAATAGATGTGTTTTTTTCATTGGGATTCCTATTTTGCAGCATCTTTGTGACCAATTCTCTAGACAGCTATGAACATATATCTTAAACAGAGTCGGAGACATGCAACATCCTTGAAGAAGGCCTTCAGTGTTTCCAAACTCTCCTGATATCAATGAACCAATTTTTACTTTGGATTTGTTTTCCCTATAAATTTCCTTTATCAGTCTCACTAAATCAGAGTTAATATTGGATTGTTCAAGTGATTCCCATAGTAATTTTCATGGGACGCTGTCATAAGCTTTTTCAAGATCTATGAAAATCACATCTAATCTCTTCGATTTTTCTGTCTGGTTTTCTAAAATCTGTCTTAATGTAAATATGTGGTCAATGCAGGACCTCCCTGCTGTAAAACCACATTGCTCTTCGGTTTGAGCAAATTCGTTCTTTAACATGTTCTTGATAGTTCTGCCTACTAGTTTCATAATTGGGTTTCTCGCACACATCCCTCTATAATTACTGGGTTCTTTTCTATCTCCTTTCTTGAATATTGGAGTGATATATCCTAGCTTCATCTCTTATGGCATAGGGTATAAAATTTTAAATTTTAAATTATTTTTATAAGTGATGGTGAATGTTTAACATTCGAAACTAGTATTTGTATTTAACAAAAAATGCAACTATTCAAGAGGCAAATAATTCGTTAATTCATTTACTTTCAAATCTCATTTTATTCAGTGCTTATTTAAAATACTGATGCCGTAACCCTCTAAACACCCTACTTTCAAAAGTAAAAAAAAATTGAATCTCGATTTGAATTCTGTAAAAACTTTGACGGTTTTTTTTTTAAATTGTATTTCTAGGCTTGTGAAAGAATGTTAACTGTGTAATTTTGAAAAACAAAAATAATAACATTCTTTGTTCTTTAAGTTGCTTTCTCAAAATACCTACTGTACTTTGCTGAAAACCTTTATTGATCTGAAAATTAAAAACTATGTATTATTTTTTAATGTATTTAAATCACCAAAGACATTACTGACTTTAATCCTAACCTTATGATTTTTTATTTACACCACCTGGAATCAAAATGAACAAATAGAAAACAGGAAGGAAAACAAAACTTTCAGTTAATATTAAGCAGTACGCAATAAAAATTAATTTTTCTGACTTTATAACAAAATAAAAGACTGTTCATTCGAAGAAAACAAAAAGTTTTCTTAGGTTGAAAAAACTAATGGAGTATAAAATGAGCAACGATGTTTGAGTATTTCAAATTAAATAATTAGTTTCATTATAGATAATTCTTTATTTAACTCAATAAAATAGTTCCATAAGTAAAGAAAATAGTAATAGTAATTGTTTAATTTGAACTAATGATGGAATAGATGGTTTAAGAGTGGTCATAAAGTTCATAACCATTTTTTGCAAATGACGAATGTCAGTAATGTTTCTACCTAGTTTATATACGAATCATTACTCATTTTGTTGCCCTTTTCTGTTATTTTATTTTGAATAGAAATGAACTTAAATTGTATTATAAGGAAATTGAAGCAAATATCTCCCACCTATAATTTTATTTCTCAAAACTTATACTATATAACCATGTGGGCGACGTTTCATGGCTTATGTCACATTTTGAAGCCCTAAAAACATAACATGCATAACAATTAATGAAAATTTAAACATGTAAACATAATAAATTTTGCAAACTCAGGAATATGATATGTACATTAGATAATTTAAATATTATTGCAGAAATGATGTTTCTGATGGATTAATATGATTGACAAGACTTTCAGTCGAAATAAATATTTATTAACAAGTGTTAAGGTAACACAGGATGATAATATATTCGTATATATTAAGTATATATGGATAAAAAGTAAAATAATGATTGTCAAAACAAATTTTCATTAATTGTTATCCATCTTATGTTTTATGTTTTCAGGGCTTGAAAATGTGGTATAAGCCATGAAACATCATGGTATATTATATTAATATAATAAACTTGAATTTTTATTTATCAATTTTTAAATATTTATCAAAACGTATTATGATATTTTGATAGATATTTAGCTGATTTGAAAATCAGACAAGCATATATAATAATATAAGTAATAATCTATATCATATAATAATCTGACTTCTGCATACATACATAAAAATTTGATAAATTTGTAAAGTTTATAGAAAGAAAAATATAGAAACGAAAACTGCTAAAAAATATTATGAATAATATAAAAGAAAAACAGGCTCAAATACGGTATAAACATTTAAGGAGAACGATACATCTTAACAAGGAGAAAAACAAAACATTAACAATGGCTTAATATGGTACTTCGACTTAAATTTTAGAACTATAATTTAATTAGAGTAATAGTTTAACTAGAAACAAAACTTCAGACAGAAAATAACGTATATATTGATGGGTGATGTCACCTAGAAAATATTTAGACAACTTTGTCTATAAATAAATTATCCATTAATTGACTAAATTAGTGTATGTTTGAACGCAAAAAATCGCTATTTGAAAAATTATTAAAATAATAAAACATTGACCCACGAAATAAAAATAATCCATCATCGGTACTTGTGTCATACTCCACTCAAATCATCAAACCCGCAAGACATCGATATCGGTTTTGCGCCTTCTTAGTGTAGGATACTAATACCTTTTCAACTACAATCTTCGTAAAAAAACAGAAAACATATTTTCATGATTCCAGTTTAAGTATTCATGTTTTGATAAAAAAAGATAATATATTTTGATTTATTTAAAAAAAAAAATAATAATAATAATTACAAACAAGGCTCATTTGTTAACCCATTTATTCCCACTGTCCTTTTTTGAAGACAGTCAATTTAAATTTTTTTCTCAATCACTAAAATATTTTTATTTTATTAATTACTATCTGTGGACATTATTTAAACCATTATTTATGTCTAGTAATTCTATAACACTGCCAGAGACAGGAAGCCTTTTACATAAACATATAAAAAAATTAGGGAATAAATAGGTTAACAAAACTAAACATCGGTCATTTAATATCGTTTATTGATTCTCCGCTGATTTCATTTAAAAATAAATAAACTAAAAAGATACCTCAATGCAAGTGTTTAGTTAAACTCAAACCCTCATAGACCTGCATTCTTTTCGTTAACCTCGGAAATAGGTCGAAACCTTAATTTACGGGCGAGTTTTTAAGAAAAACTTGAAATTTTCGGATAAATACGGTAAATTATTGGGATATGTAAAATATTTGAAATATTGAAGATATATTTAATCTGATTCAAATTAGAAATAAAATAGGTACCTAATAAACATATACCATTATAAGGCATTTCTGCGAATGTGTTTGCTTAAAAGTCATTCGCATACGACCATATGAGAAAGACTAAACTATAAACTTTTTGAATTACAGTCTTTTGCTAAAGTGCTTTCAGACAAAATATACGATCTATTTTTTTATTAAAAAAAAAAAAAAATGATTAATATGGCAGAATAATAAAAATATGTATTAACTTACCTTATTATTTATTTCTTTAAGATGCTAATAAAAAAGCTGTGAGGCTCAGCTTTTTACACGATGAAGCTCACTTGAATTTGATTAACAAGTTCCATAACAATCGACAAAAAATAAGAAACGGTTTTTATAAAAATAGATTAAATAGAGATTCAAACAAATATTTCTGTAACAAAATTTTTAGATTTTTTTTTCTAACTACCCATTCATATTGCTCCAATGAGTTACATACTAGAAGCTCCCGAAGTGACTGTTTAAAAAAAAAAATTTTGTTACCGGTTTTTACTTCATAGTGGACATGTTTGACAGCAGTCTAAGAAAAAAAAAATCATAGAATAGATACTGGCAGTGTGTGAAATTTTAATACATTTTAACTGTGAAAATATTTTTTTTATAGTTCCTAACATACTGAGAAAGGTACTAACATCATGCAAATACACAAGTACATTTATGAACATTTATTAATTAAACTTCTTTATATAGAAAATCACTATTTAACTAACATTTTTTGGAAATATTGAATTTTGAAATAATCAAACAACAAACTTACGAAATGAAATTTATATTTGAAATTTTAATTATAAAAAGTCGTAGTTCCAAAAATAAAACCTTTATTAATTAGATATAAACCAAATAATTTAGTATAACCCTTACTTCAATATTTACTAGACAAACGTTCAAAGCTCCCAATTAATTAAAAAAGACTCATATACGTGACTACATTAGACTCATATATATGCTGTGATTAAACCTATTTGGACGTACGGAGTTGAGCTTTGGGGGCTGCACTAAACCATCCAATTAAACTCGTATCCAAGACTTACAACCCAAAATCCTTCGGAAAATCCTTAATGCTTCTTAATTTGTCACCAATAAACTTATCCATAAAGATCTTAATGTTCTATATGCTGCTCATTTAACCAAAACCAGATACCTATCCTTATATTTTGTTTAAAACTTTTTTTAAATTTTTTCCTCTCTCTTCTCTTTATTTACGTTTCGACCCCTTTTTTAATGGGATCCTCTTCAGAATAAAAATTGGTACCCTGAAATTCCTGTCCAGTAAGCCCACCGACTCCTGTAACAAGTGCTTGCCAGCTCAGACACCAGGGTACAACGTAGAAATTAATAACAAAAATGTTTTTTAAAAAATTCCGCATTTTCTTTCTGGTGTTGAATACATGATTCAAACGGTTGAAAAGGATGATAGTAAACAGAATGAACTCAGATTAAAAGTGGCCAATAGTATCAAAATTATATCTTGTCGACCCTTAGAAATTATATAAATAACTATTCTACAATATTCGGATTATAGGTCCTCCTTTATATTTAACAATATTTTGTTTATAAAATATATGCTTTATTACATTTTTATTTATCTATTTTATATATATATATATATATATATATATATGTTTTTCCTCTCTCTTCTCTTTATTTACTTTTCGACCCCTTTTTTAATGGGATCCTCTTCAGAATAAAAATTGGTACCCCGTAACTCCAGGCCAGTAAGCCCATCGACTCCTGCAGCAAGTGCTTGCCAGCTCAGACACCAGGGTACTATATAATTTTTATAAGTGAACAAAATATAATTTTGATATATATATATATATATATATATATATATATATATATATATATATATATATATATATATATATATATATATATATCATCTAAATAATTATAACCTCAAGCAAATAGTTATAACTATTTTTAGCAGGACATGAGTGAGCAAACTAAATAGTTTTTGTATGTTGCAACTTTTGTTTCTTAAATTTCGGTCTGAGGTCCCACTTTTATATCTTATTGGTATTTATTTATTTATTTTACTGACAATGAGTAAATAAAAAATAATACAATATACTCTTACTGTTTGATATAAACAATGTAAATCCAAGGTTTAGAATCAATGAAGTACAAAGGGAATTTTAATGTTTTTACCCGTACAAGACTAAATCGATGAGAAACTGATAGTCTTCATAGACTACTTTAATATTACTACTAGACAAACTAGTTCTAAGATTCCCAGTTAGCCACAAAAGACCCATTTACACAACTATAAAAATTAGGATAGGATTGACAAAAAAACATATTTAAATTGAGATGTAAATAGTAATAATAAATATAGGAGGCAATATAAACGATAAGGAGTATTTTAATGTTAAGCATCAAATATCTGTAATAAAGTTACAAAACGTTACAGAGTACTTTACTTCACGGTTTTCGAATACGATATCTACATAGTTATTTATAATCCTAATACATTTTTTCTTTCAAATGAATTAATTTTCATTTTTAGGCTCTGTATCATGCTAGTTGGTCCAACTTTGTTGTTTTCTGGCTGGTTGGAAAAAACATATTCCATTATTTTTTTTTTTTTTAGTCATATAAATAACCATCGTGCTACCTTAAAAATTGTTTAATATATATATATATATATATATATATATATATATATATATATATATATATATATATATATATATATATATATATATGTAATTTTTCTTGATATTACTCATTATTATTAAATATATTATTTTATTTTTTGAAGAGAAAAGATTTGACCCGGTCGGGATTCGAACCCGAGTTTCACCTCTCTAGTGTGGCGCCTTATCCAACTAGGCCACCGAGGTCGTATCCGAACCAGGCAAATCCCCTCTCTTCAGTGATCCATAACCCCCGGGCACTCGCAAATCGCGATGTAATTCCGGGGATGAATGTTCATATTGAACATTACATTTAAATTTGGATCTCGTGACAATCCGTCACCGTTTTAAATATATGTAATTTTTCTTGATATTACTCATTATTATTAAATATATTATTTTATTTTTTGAAGAGAAAAGATTTGACCCGGTCGGGATTCGAACCCGAGTTTCCACCTCTCTAGTGTGGCGCCTTATCCAACTAGGCCACCGGGGTCGTATCCGAACCTGGCAAATCCCCTCTCTTCAGTGATCCATAACCAAAAAAAAAAAAAAATATATATATATATATATATATATATATATATATATATATATATATATATATATATATATATTTATATATACACAAGGTTCGGAAGATCGTTTTCCAACGCAGCAGCTAAATCCAAAGTATTTTAAGACTAGACCTAAACTTAAAATTCTTAATTTTTTTTTTTTTTTTTTTTGCATCAAATGTTTTTTATTTTACATGGACAACGTATTAGTAATTATAGCAAAGAATGGCGTTGATATAACAGTAACCAACGAAGTTATAAGGAATAAATGTTTTGTTGTTGGCTATTAAAAAAAAAAAAAAAAAAAAAAAAAATCATAAAAAACAAAAACAAAACCGTATATAGGTACTTAGTATATATACCTAGATTAAGTATATAGGTAAGTGACCTTTAATAGGTTCAAAATAAACATCCCTACACGAGATACCTCTTTGGCCTACGATCTTCCGAACATCCTATATATATTAAAAAATAAATAAAAAATAAAGTTTTTTTTTTAGAACACCTTCAGTTAAAGTAAATCGTGTGCATTATAATTTCTCACCTACCATACAAAATGGCTTTGGATTTCAAAAATAATTTGAAGGATTCCCATTGGGATTGATTGTTTAGTTAAAAAGTATTTAATTATGATTTACCAGAAAATTTAAATTAAGTATTTTTCTAAATAGAAAACTAAGCAGATACCAGTTTATTAATACGAAATTTTAATATAATACTTTACTCAAAGGAGTATACGGTTTTCCTAAGTATACTATAGAACAGAGTTGGGTCAAAATGTATGGATGAGTATCAAATGTTTGGCAACTAATATCCTGGAATCCATCATCTAATTTAACCGTGATTGACTCTTTCAGTTTACTTTTAGTCAATTAATGATTTGGTTCATTGAAATATTAACTGAAAAAAATTTAATCATGATTAAATTAGATGATTGATTCCAGAAAATTAACTGTTAATTATTTAATAATGATTAAATTTTACACAACTCTGCCATAGAATAATAGGTTCATATATTTTTTTAATATCCATTTATTGAAATTTACAACTGCAGAAAATATGTACATGAAGTAAATGTGTGGGTAACGATTACAATAACGTGTTAAAACTTGAAAAGAACTATTCATCAGAACCGCTTCTATTAAATTTCTATACTAGAAGATCTCTAGGCCATCTTCTTTTCAGATACCTCGGAGGATTATAGGGAATGTAGTGGGAAGCAAGTTGAGAAACTAGTGGATTTGAGTGGTTTGGAGCTTACTATAAAAGGATAGGTACCTGGTGTGGGCTAAATCAGCAACATATGGAACATTAAGATCTTTATGGATAAGTTTATTGGTGACAAATTGAGGATTTTTTCGAAGGATTTTGGATTGTAAGTATTGAATACGAATTGAATTGTGTGTTTTAGTGAAGCCCCAAAACTCAACTCCGTACGTCCAAATAGGTCTAATCACAGTCATGTATATGAGTCATTTGTAATTAATTGGGAGCTTTGAACGTTTTTCTAGTAAATTTTGAAGTTGTCTGTAACGACGGGCAGCTTCTTGCCGTTTTAGTCTTGTATGTGGATTCCAAGATAGACGTTTGTCCAAGTGGAGTCCTAGGTAGTGGATCTGTTCAACAGGGATTAGTGGAAAATCATTAAACGATACTGTAGGACAGGAAGTCGTAGGTTTACGACGTAGGGTGAACGTTATTTGGGCGGATTTGTTTGGATTTATTTTGATTCTCCATTTTTGACACCATTGTTGATAGTTTAGGATATGGGATTGGAGTATTTGAGAGGCAATGAAAGGATCATTGTTTACTGATAATACACATGTGTCATCAGCGTAAGTAGTGAGGACAGTGGTAGGAGGAGTTGGGATGTCAACTATTAAAGAAAAAAATAGATTCAAAAATTCCCGCCCTGCCCGTTAAAGGGTTAAGTACAGACATTCTACCTACCGTCAAATAATCCCTCTATTTCCTAAAAGCTATCAAATCGAACGATGTTGCATCAGTTTTGATTTCTAGATTGCGAAGTGCCTTCTCTAACCCAGCACACGCTTCTTCATGAGACTTTGTTTTCTAGAACACCGTCTCCCCAATCCTCTAGCCTTCTCGTTGTGATCCTCGTACAAATATTGCCTTATGTCTTGTTGGGCAGTCGATTGTTTTCTGAAAAAAAAATAATCATAAATAATTAAAAAAAAAAAAAAGCTTGAATAATAATAATAGCTTGGTATAATAATAATAGCTTCATATAATAATAATAGTAGCTTGGTATAATAGTAATAATATAATAATAGCTTGGTATAATAATAAAAGCTATAATAATAATAGCTTGGTTGTTCTAGACTAGTTTAATCAGGTCTCGAGTGTATTTTTTATTTTGAAAATAAAAACTTAGTAACATAAAATATACATTATCCATACAGTAAGTTTATTGTTGGCAACATCACTTATTTATCCAAAAACTACATTATTAAAAAGACGTGTATAAAAAAGTAAATAAAAAAAAGAACTAGCTCCATTCCCGTGTAAAACAATATTCTCAACACGAAAGACTCGTCCGCTCAAGAATAATTGAGAAATAAATTCCGGTAAAGTGCCTAAGGGAATAAACAAAAAAGTTTGGAAACACCTGCTAAATTAGGGACCGAACCATGTTCGCGTTGTAGCATTATTCGGATAAAAGTGATTTGCTCAGGAATCGGATTACTGGCAACGCATAAATCGTTCATAACATATTGGATTGAAAAATATTATATATATAATTCTTTGGAGACTATTCTATTGTACAATGATATTTCAAAAGAGTTAAGTCAAGTTGCGACATTAACGGGGCTGCTCAAACGGTGAGTATTGTTTTAATGAGTTAATTAGTTTTGTCAGAACTGATAGAATCTTTGATAGAATTAAATTGCTTTTCTAAAATAAATTTTTTAACTTAAATATTTTTTTAAAAATTAAAATGTAATGATAATTACATATTTTCGCGGTTCCTTCAATGGACCTAGAAGCTGAAAAAAAGTGGTATAACTCCTATCTATTTATTTTAAATCTCGATTTAAAAAAATTATATTAACTTGTTTCTTTTACTAAAAAATGTCTATTTTGTAGTTGATTGAATTTTATTTATAATGGAAACAGTATAACAAAAATTAATCAGAAATTGCGTCGTCACGTTTGTCTTAAGCACCTCAAAACACCCTGAAATTCAAAATTTATCTTGAAATATAAAGTTGCTAACAAAACAATTAACTAGAGGGTTATTATTTTAATATTGGCCATAGTTCCATAGCCTCTTGACAAATTTAAATCGACTACGCATGATAACTGGGTAATAAATTATTTGATTTCCCTTAACTGGTGTGGTCCTGCATGTTTCGAATGTTACGCCATAATCAAAAATCTCAACTTTTTTATTTTAGAACCACATTTTTTATACAAAACTTTCTAGGTACATTTTTCCCGACCAGCCCAGGTCATTAAACAAAAAAAAAAAAATAATAAATTGACGACAGTATACAAAGTTTCAAAATTAAATTTAAATTCGAGTCTTCAAAATTTTGACTCGATTAAAAAATAGAGGATAATATAACGATACGGATTTTTTATGCGTTAAAAAAAAAATTATTTTTATTTGGGTGAAAAACCTAAAAGGTTAAATTACTCAAATATTTAAACAATTTTAAAATTTTCTTTTATCTAAAAGTTTTGATTTTTACTGTATTTATTTTCTCTAAATATACTACAGAATACACACTCAAAAAACAAAACAAAAAAACAAGTAAATATCAATTTTTAACATCGAGATTTAAGATGTGTAGATAAAAGCTGCATCATATTTTTGTTTTTTGTTTTTCCTCAGTACCCAAGCCCATTGGAGGAACTGCGAAAATATGTAATGAGTTTTTAAAAATTTATTTATTTAAATTTTTTTCCAGCCAACACTTTAAAACTAGTGAAAACATGTTTATAAAAAAATAAATAAATACCCATTATTCCAGGTAAGGTACGTATACCTCAGATTCTCTTTTAATAACACAAAACATATACGAATAAAATACCAAGACAACCCCTTTTGCTTTATTTCAATCTAACATTCTTGAGCTGTTATTTGAAGGATTGACAGTGCATTGAGAGCAAATTTCTAAACGAAGTTCGGTTAGATATATTTTAGTTTTATCAAATTAAGTCCAAAAAAACTGTTAGTAATTAAGAAAAAAGTCCTACTTATTGAGTATTTATTTTTTGTACATGGCCTCAAGGACAGTAATTTTTTTTAACATATCCTGGACAATAAAACAACAACAACAAACGTTTCACCACTCTGTTTAAAAGACATTTTTTAATAGACGGATGCCAGGTTGCGCTGGTCAGTGTTCAAGGCTAGATACGAGGACATATCAATTTGACCTCCACAGCTGTCCATGACAGTTTTCTAGTTCCTGAATAGAACAGTAATATTTTTCTTTAGTTCGTAAGTCCATACACAGAGGTGGGAAAATTAACAAAAACTAAGTGAAACAGTATGCTGAAATAAATAATACAACTCGATTTCTTACTGAAAATTCTGATCTGTCAATACAATTTATGGATAAAGTGGCACATATTCTTCTATTAAGCAAAAAACGGTAAAATTATGGGGTTTTGTTATTTATAGTAGTAGTGATGGATTGAAATAGCTATTTCATAATTATAAGAATATTTATAAGCTATTATAGCTTCACATTACTGCGAACCATAGTTTCCATGCTGCAAGACAGGTGTTTTTTTAAACAAAAAATGAATTGTTTTTCTTATTTCCTTGTTTTATTTTTGAGTGAAGACTAAGAGGTCTTCCATGGAAAGTGGTCGATCATTTTGGGCGGCCACACATCCAACTCCTTACCACAATTTACAGCCCTTTTTTATCCCATTCGGACATCCCTCTTCCCTTATACATATTGGGGTTGTCCGGAAATTATTGTAGATTTGTGTTTTTAAAATAAAAATAACAAATGAGATGATAAGAAAATATTTTTATTAATCTAAATAGGCCTCATTCCTCTCTATACATCTCTACATGCTAAGTCCTCTGAAGAGAATTAGGAATTCATATTATTAACCATTTCTGATGTTTATATACTTTTGATCAACAAATTTTGTATCGTTTAAAAAGTGGTCCAGGTCCTTTAAAAAATGGTAGTTAGTAGAATAGAGGTCTGGAGAGAAGAGTGGTTGGGGCACCGTCTAAATACTCAGGTCAAAAATGTCATAAACCTCTCATAAAATTGAATTTTGTGGCCGTACTATGCTTGAGCTCTTTCAGGTGCCTTAATGCGGCTTGATTTGCTGTTATTTCTTCTAAATTTTTGGAACACCAAAGCTCACAAATAAGTCTTTTGTAATGAATTGGGAGGTTTGATCGTTTGTCTAGTAAATGTTGAAGTAGTCTGTAACGACGAGCAGTTTCTTGTCGTTTTAGTCTTGTATGTGGATTCCAAGTAGTCCAAGTGGAGTCCTAGGTAGCGGATCTGTTCGACAGGGATTAGTGGAATATCATTGAAGGATACTGTTGGACAGGAAGTCGTAGGTTTACGACGAAGAGTAAAGGTTATTTGGTGAGATTTGTTTGGGTTTATTTTGATTCTCCATTTTTGACACCATTCTTGAATGTTTAGGATATGGGATTGGAGTGTTTGGGAGGCAATGAAGGGATCATTATTTACTGATAATACACATGTGTCATCAGCATAAGTGGTGAGGACAGTGGTAGGATGAGTTGGGATGTCAGCTGTATACACCGTGTAGAGGATGGGGCCTAGGATACTACCTTGAGGAACACCGGCAGATTGGGTAAAGAGGGGAGAATAGGAAAATTTATGGTTTACTTGGAAAGTTCTTCGATGTTTTTAAAACCATTTTTGAACATTAGATCAATATACTAAAAAAAGTTTCGGGCTCTGTCGACACTGTTCTATCCGAATTCGGATTCGTAAAACAAATTTATACGAAAAATCACTTGTGAAATTGGGACTAAAGACTGAAGTAGTGAAATACTTAGGAGGAAAAAAATATTCTTCTGGAGAGGAATAAAAAATATTGACATCCATACAAGAAAAATACAAAACAAAAACAACCTATTAAATATAAACAGTTTAGTACAAGGGGGAGAGAGGCTAATTTAAAGAAAACCAGCATTATTTACCGTAGTACCCAATATATGTTATTTTTGTCTTGGAACAATTATTATTATTATTTTTGGTCATGTTTTCTCTTAGTGATATGTTTTAACTGCCATACACCAAAGTATACTATATTGTTATATCTATACCAAGGTAATTTTTTTTCTCATCTGCAAAATTTATTTTTCAATTTTAGGGAAAATCACTGTTTTAAATATAAGAAAAACTTATTTAATATCAAAAATAAATAAATGTATATCAAAATACAACAATAGAAACAATGGATAAATAATAGTGTTTTTAATTTATACGACTTTCATTTTTAAACAGTTCGATAATTCACTATTTTTAACCGACTTCAAAAAGGAGGAGGTTCTCGATTTAACTGTATTTTTTTTTCTATGTTTTTGACGTGATTGTTCCGTCAATTATAAATTGATTTTGATGATTATTTTGTTTGATCGGGAGGCCATGCTTCAGAGGTGATGCCATAAACATTTTATTGAAATAAACAGTACTTTTTAAGAAAAAAAAAAAAAACAATAATAAGAAATCACTGTTACACTATAAACATATTACTCCACGGTAACTAAATCTAAATTTTTAACACAAATAATTGAAATATATATATCAAAAATACACTCACCACTAAAAATTGAAAAATAAAGTTAATTGTTAGAAAAAAACAACAAAATTTTTGCCAATAGGTTTATTTTTATCGATATTTTTGTTGACTGTCATATAATGCTCTTTGTTTCTAAGTAATTAAAATATTTTTTTATTTTTAGATTAGGATTGTTCATGAAGGTTTAATCTTGAATTAGATTTTTGTATTTTTTTAGAAATTGATTTTATAACCTGTAAAAATTAAATCTAATAATATGCTGAGTATCCCTTCATTCTAATTACCTCACGTAGCCTTTTTGGCATTAATTTCAAAATTGTTTTGTTTGTATCTGTAGTTTCAAAACCTTCAAATTTTACTGCTTGTTGAATTTTCTTTATGGAAGCACTTCATTTTGTTTTTTGTTATTTTTTGCTCAAAATTTTACAGATTCAATTTCATTGAAAAATATTTATTTTGGTCTCATCTGTAAACAAAACATTTTCCAAAAGTCAAATTTACGATTTTAGAATAAATTTTGCGAATCCATTTGCTTTGCTTTATTCGTATTATCTATTACGGTGTATTTCTACATGTTCTGAAGGACATTTTAAGGTCCCTTTGAATGTTCACTATATTGATGTTTTCGCTAGTCTAGAACTCATCTGCTGATTTTGGTTCACTTTTTTTTGGATTATCCGTCTTGTTAACATTGCAATGAATAACTTGAACCCATTATTATCTTTAAAGATGAGTGAATATACAAGTATTATTGTAACTTTTCAAGACATTATGGACATGAAAGTCAGACCTGCTTGCTGTTATTTTAATAATCTTGTTCAATAAATAAATTCTCTCTTTTACTCAACAATTAGCAATGCCTATTAGATATTTTATTTGATAACTATTTTAGTTGTCGTGAACTACAACTCAGGCTAGAGGCGCCATTACATTACATTTGTTATTAGAATTGCAAATTATATTAGTTGATATAATTTTCTTTGAGTAGGGTAAACAGGTTTTTCCAGTTTTAGGGTTTTAAAGTCTCGCAGTGTCGTTAGAGATGCAACGAAGCCCTGAAAGGTAAAAGTTGGATGTAATCATTCTTAAGGTGCTCCATTTTCAGCAGGCAGTTGCTCGTCAACTTGGTGTCCCCAATTCTACGGCGTGTTACTACTGTCTGTTATTTAAAGTACATTGGGAGAGGTGGTACTCGAAGAGAGTTTTCATATATTATGTTCATTTTACTTGTTTTAGGTACTTTTGTCCAGAAGTTGAACCATGCCTCTCTGCACAGTTTAAATACAGATTTATTAAAGTCGTAGAGAGTGGCTTTGTTATTGGGAAAAGGGAAGATCGTTCTTTCTTCCTTTGCGCTTATGTCTGCCAATTCATTTCCTTCTATATTGGTGTGACTAGGGACCCAGAGACATTTAATATTTTTACTCATGTTTAGTGCTGATTTCATTATTTTCACTATGATAGGGTTGTCAGTTAATTGAAAGTTTTGGATTGCCTGAAGGGTGGAGAAAGAGTCGCAGCAGACTAGAAATTGTCTGCTGTCCAAATTTACAATTAAATTCACACACAGATTGAAAATAGTTCGGTGGAAAACATGGAGAAAATGTTTGGAAGACAGTATCGGAGGGTTTCTGAGAGAACTACAGAATATCCAACACGCTCCTTATTTTCGAGCCATCCGTGTAAAGGGAAACGTAATCAATGTAACGGTTGAAGATTAAATTTAAGAAACTTTGCCTTAGGGCCTCAAGAGGACTGTTTATTTTCTTAAAGAAAAATCAAAAATTATTGTATGAGTTGTCCATGGTGGTAATGTGTTTGAAGATAATATATAAAACGGTGGTAAAGAATAGGAGTCGAATAATGGAGGATAGCTAGAGAGACGAGATATTTTTATATAGATTATGTATAAATATTTAAATATATACAGGGTGAGTATCTCTTAATGTAAAAAAAAAATGGGTGAAACTAGATCAAAAATGTAGCAAAATGCCGCAGACCTCAACTTTCTATTCCAATCCGTTGCAGATATACGATAAATCAAAGACTTTTTTGAGGAAACCACGTTTTTTTTTTTTTTCCATAAAAGCTGTAATATCTCCATTTTGTTTAAATATTTTTCAAATTTTGACCACTTTTTTGGATTTAGCATTAAATTTTCTATAATAGCTGAGTACTTTTAATCTTGAAATTTACAAACTTAGTATCTACAGAACAGCTTAATCTTCACCTTATTTAGGGAAGTCACAATGTCTTATATTACTTCAGCGCTCACCATTTTTCGAAAAAACTATCCACAAAACAGCAAATCTCACGAAAACTTGAAAATTATATCAGCTTTCGAATGATAAGTTAAACGTAATGATTTTGTTTCAATTTCGTGGAGAAATTTACTTTTGAAACCGAAAAAACATGGTGTCCTCATTTGGCACCATCAGTTACTTGTGTAAATAAAATATTATGACAATCCCTTAATGAAAATGTGTATTTTAAACATAATAAACTCTTCATTGGAATAAGAAGCAAAGAAAAAAATTATTGTTTAATAAAAAATAAAGGAAAACTGTAAATAAAGTGACACCAGATCAGAGGATCTTATGTTATTACATTAATCTAATAAAATAAATCCAAAATAATAATAATAAATAGATAATAGGTGAGTGTTGAAGTAATATAAGACATTGTGACTTCCCAAACAAGGTGATGATCAAGCTGTTCTTTAGATACCAAGTTTGTAAAATTAAAGGTTACAGATACTCAGCTATTATAGAAAATTTAATACTAAATCCGAAAATTTGGTCAAAATTTGAAAAAAAAATTAAACAAAATGGAGATATTACAGCTTTTATGAAAAAAAAAAAAGAAAAGTGATTTCCTCAAAAAAGTCTTTGATTTATCGTATATCTGCAACGGATTGGAATAGAAAGGTGAGGTCTTTTTGGCTACATTTTTGATTTAGTTTCACCCATTTTTTTTTTTTTTACACTAAGAGATACTCATCCTGTAGATTAGGAAAAAAACAGAAAGTAAAATGAATAAAGATTTTGTGCATCTTTAAGAGTAGGTAAATTTAAATGAAATAATAATCTCGAAAAATTCAATCGTTGAGATATTGGTTCAGGATACTACAAACGACAGAGGTATAAAAGTCTTCTTCATCTTTATCTAACCCTTATACCTTACGGATCGGGGCAGCCAGTAAAAGTAAACATTCAAAAATTGCTCGTTTGTCTAAAGAAATACGATAGCTCCGAGAAAATTGATTTGTAAAAGATATCTATAAATAGAACGGAAATTTCCTTCCAGGTTATTGATAGAAATAATATTGTTAGTAATGTTTATATTTTTATAAACGAATGTTTCGGACTTGAATGGTGGGGGAAACGAGAGACCAATCAGGAACCAGCATTCTCTGTAATCTAATTATCTCCACTCGCTCCTTTCAGCGAAATCTCTCTTCTTAAATATTATTCAGTCTAATGCCGATCTGTGTGTAGTACGTGCCTGTGTTGAGTGATTTATATTATTTTAAGTATAATGAGCTGTAATGGAATGATAATTTATTTATTATTTACATAAAATTTATTGTTATGTGTTTATCAGTTTTATTTATTTCGAAGTTTTAAGGTTGAAGAAATAATCGTAATGTTTATTTAACTAAAATAAGAATATAAATAAATTTATTTGATAAATCCTGCTCTTAGTGTAGGTATGATATATTTTAGGTAACTAAACTATATTTACTTACACTACAGTTGATTAGTTTAGTACTTGTTAACAGATGTGTCATAAATTCATCTCTTGCTTTTTCTAATTAAGACTCCAATCCTTAAATGTTACATAAGGTTTCTGAAAAAAACAAAAATATTTGTCTTGAATCGTTTTACAATTAATTTTTTAGCCTATTATAAATGTTTATTTACGTTGGATCGGGAGAAACGTAATGTGCAATGCGAATATTGACAGATTTTCTTATTTGAATTATATATTTTTTGTTTGAACGTAAATATTGTTGTGCTGAAAATTTCAGAATTTGAAAAAAAATTCTGGGCCTTTATTCTTTAGGTATAACAGCTTTGTACATTGATCATATTCGGCTACTAGATATTTTAAATAATATTAACAGCAAAAATAACTAAACAGATATTACATAACATGGCATCGAAGCACTGCTCCACCAAATGGGGTCTACCCGCAATACACTGCAAGAACAATTCTGATGCTTCACTTCGAGTTTCACAATTATGTATAGTAGATCTTTCCTATAACCTTTCATGTAAACATCCATTTCTACAGTTTTAACTTATACAATACTGTTTGGTGTTTTATATTGGTATTTCGTTTTCTGAAAAGGTAAAACAGAAGTCAAAAATGAGATAAAACATGAATTTAGTGTTTTATATATTAATATTTTGTTATTTTTACCTTCCTTATTTGTGAAATTTTCAGCGTATAAAATATGTGATTTCTTTGTCATCTATATTCCTTATTGCTCTAAGGTAAGACAGATTGTAGTATCAATTTAATAAAACATTTCGATCTAAAAAAAAAAAAAAAAAAAAAAAAAAAAAAAAAAAAAAAAAAAAAAAAAAAAAAAAAAAAAAAAAAAAAATGTGAGAAAATATATCAGTTTTAAATTTTCTTATTTCCACTTTCCTAATGTGAGAAAATGTAGCAGAAGTTAAAAACATGGACTTTGTGTTTGATGTATTTACATTTTTTATATTTTCCAATTCCCTAACGCGAGAAAGTTTATCAAAAGTTAACATTACTTCTGATAGTATTATATTGATTCTGACTTTGCTATTATATTAATTCAAAAGTAAATTGAAGACTAAGGGGACAAAAAACTGCTCGTTGTTACAGACTACTTCAACATTTACTAGACAAACGATCAAACCTCCCAATTCATTACAAAAGACTTATTTACATGACTGCGATTAGACCTATTTGGACGTACGGAGTTGAGCTTTGGGGCTCTACTAAACCATCCAATTCATCTCCTATCCAATCCTTACAATCCAAAATCCTACGAAAAATCGTGAATGCCCCTTACTTTGTCACCAATAAACTTATCATAAAGACCTTTATGTTCCATGTGCTGCTGATTTAGCCCAAACCCGACCCCATCCTTCCATAGTAAGCTCCATAACCACTCAAATCCATTAGTTTCTCAACTTGCTTCCCACTTCATTCCCGATAATTCTCTGAGGTGTCTGAAAAGAAGATGGCCTAGAGATCTTCTAGTGTAGAATTTTTATTGAAGTGCTACTGAGGAGTAGTTTTCTTAAGTTTTGACATGTCATTGTAATTATTATCAGCTCATTTACTTCATGTACATATTTGTACAGTTGTAAATTTCAATAAATTGATATATATTAAAAAAAAAATTAATATGAAAAGGTATTACAGAACTTAATATCCGTTTCAACGTGGATTTAGAGTTTGTGTGTAAATGGAGGAGAATAACCCCTGGAAAATTAGCAACATCGAAATAAATCGGAAGAAGGTAACATCGATAAAAAGGCATTCTAGACGCCTGCAAGGGTGAAGCAGTGCTTCGATATTGATACCACAAAAATTCCTGATCTTTGTTTTCTAAGGATACCAACTAGGTAATTAACTAACTATTAATTGAAATATTAATATTCTTTGTCAAATTTGTTCTGAAGCTTTCATGATTACTATTTACACTGACATAGAATAATTAATAATTAGTTAATTAGTTTAATTTGCAAACCTTTCCACTTATGTTAGTCAAAAGAAAAAAGCCCATAAGTGTAGGTCTGTAATGTCAACAGTGATGGCTTTAGTACAAATTTACCGTAGATGATGCAATAATAATTATTAGCTTAGTTTGTAATTTATATATTTATGTATTCCATAATACATCAAAGAACACATAATATTAATATCATTAGAGGAACATTAAAGTATTATTATTGAGGTAAAATCTATTGACTAATCCACTAGTTTGTAGCCTGTTTGAGGATTAGGAATATTCATTGATTTTTTTTTTTTTTTTTTTTTCAGGTGAGTACAACTTTTCTTTTATTGATGAAAATTGAACTGTGAGTATGAAAACAAAAAATTTTAGAAATGGTGTAGAATATTTTATTAAAAATTAGGTTACCAAGAAAAAAGTAATGCTTTTTATATAAAAAGGTTCAGAGATTGAAATCCATGTTTAAAATTTAACCCAATTTTTCCGTAGTTTATTCCCACCTTAGTTACAATTTCATTACTTCAACGACATGTTTAATAATTAATCCTATTTTTGGGTCAACGAATCTAAAATCTAATTAAATTAATTAATTAAATATCAATTTTTTATTTCCATTACAACTGAAATTCTAAAATTATATATATATATATAGCTAAATAAAAGGTTCGCGGGACTGAGTTTTTTAAAAAGAGGTTTTTATTGACTGACATACATTATACAAGAAAAAGCACAATTTACAGCCTAGTACAAGAACTGCGTGTTGAACATCTGTGAGTCCTACGAGTGACTATATCAGAGTGTCATCGGGCGCAGGTGGAAGTGGCCTTTTATACAGTTATCTAGGAGAGGTTTATTATTATTATTTTGTTTATTATCCCTAATACCATTGGGTTTCCATAACTTCTCCCCCCCCCCCCAAGTTCCGAGGTCTCCGATGAAACAAATATCTTAGTGTAAATAGGTTAGATTCTATAAAAAATAAAAGGTTTGAACCTTATTCATTTCTCAATACCTTTTACACTAAGTCATAACATTACAATAGATAACATTCTATAAACAAAAGGGATTGGACCTTATAATTTAAGTTTATACAAAAATAAAAGAATTATATCTTGTGTACCATGTTTAGGATTTGTACTATCGATAGTTTTACATAAATAAAAAGATTAAACTCTGTTCTGAAATACAATTATCAACTTCCTATAAATAAAAGGATTATACTTTGAACTTCCTGTTTACTAAGTCAGGATTTGTTCACTCGAAAAATAAAAAGATTAAACCTTGTACGTTTAACGCTAGAATAGGATTTTATACAACTGTCATAAACAAAAGGATTAGACCTTGTCCATTTCTTAATATTAACAATAAGCTTAAACTATAAAATGTTTATACATTACAAAATTCCTTACATGCTAAAGTACAATTTTCCTTATAACTAAAAGATAACAGGATATTTCTTAATACTAAACAATTCATATCTATACATTATTTAAACAAAAGGAAAAATAAAATAAGAGTCTTTGAATTAGTTTCCTCTATTACAAATAATACTTTTTTTAGATTCAAAATTACACAATTAAAATAATAATATTTTAAATCAAAATAATAATTCAAACACTCCTTTACAATAATTACAATAATTACAATTAATAATAATTTCAAAATAAAATACATACTTTTCAATGATCAATCAAAATAATATTTCAAGACAAAATAATAGTATCCTAATATTCATGATAGTGACTTCAAAATATTAATTACAAAATAAATAAGGACAGAATATTACTGTGAAATAAAATAATAATTTGAATGATCTTTTACATTATTAACATTGAATATAATATTTTACAACAAAATACAAAAGTCCGACTTTATTAAAATAACTACAGCATTGTCAATTTAATACAGAAAATTCTTTCAATATAACATAAACATTACTCCTAATACCATTGCATTTATTATATTTGAAATAAAAGATTTTTAAAACATTTTAATATCGTTTAAATAAAATTAAATATCTTTAATCAGAACCACTGTCTGAATCGTAATCATCCGAAATGTAATAATTAATGTATTTAATATTGTCGATATGAGTTTTAATTGGTTTTTTGTCTTTTACTACTACATTTACTTTTTTAAATTTGTCCCTACTTTTTATTTTCGCTTGGGTATTTTTTAAATATTATACGTCTCCTAATTGTTTCTGAATATCCAAAGGGTCTTCCCTATTTTTATTTAATTTTTCAGTCCTTGTTTCTTTTTCGTCATTTATTTTCGATCTAATTAATTTATGTAATAATTGTTGGTCCTTATGATATTTTAATACATATTGTTCTGTCAGGTCGATGTTTTCGTTTGATTCTAATCTGGAGGTTCCGAAAGTAATTTCATTAGGCGTTAATTTTAATTTATTGTTCAAGGTATTATTATACGCTATTACCGCTAATCTTAATTTTTGCTGCATCGAACATTTATCTTTTTCTTTTCCTATTATTCTTATTAATTCGTTTAGGGTAGAGTGGACTCTGTTCAATAATCCCAAAGAGTTTGAGTGGCTGGCTGAGGTATAATGTAAAATAATATTATTTTCTTCACAAAACTGTTTTACCAAATTATTTTTCATTTCCGTCCCCTGGTCTAATGATATTTGTAGAGGTGTGGGAAAGTATGTCATATAGTTAGTCAGTGCGTTATTAAAATTAAAAATATCTATCATTAATTTAAATTCTGTCTGACTATAAAACTGATAAAATGATATTTTTTCTAAGGTTTGAATGAATATTAACCAAATTACTCTGATAAGTCTATTTTAAATTTTTGAAGTGTAAATCATTCAAATCATATAATATCTGTAACGCTACTTCATTTTATAAATGCATAAAAAATGTTTATAACAATTATATTCAACTTCTTAAAAACAAAAATAAGCAAGAAATCAAGACGTAGCGTAAACTTATTAACTTTTTAACCAAAAATGACAATACTTAATCATGTAGATGAATAAAATTGCTATGCGTATTGCATTTAAATTTAAACTTAAATCTGTGAAATCGTTTATCCCTTTAGTTTTATATTTAATATTTCGATTCTAGTGATTAACAGGACATTAAAAAAAATGATCATACCTTGTTTTGTTTGAATTAAATTGTTACAAAAATAAAATAAAATAATTAGTTTTAATTTACAGGTTCTTTAGTTCGTTGATACAATGTAATTTGTTTAAATTGCAAGCATAATAGAAGCTTAAAAATAAAAAGAACGAATACAACAATTTAATCCTTAAACTTATTTAGTATGATAAATATATCTGAAAGTTAAGATTATTATCCGAGTAGTAATAAAATAAATATATTTTTCAAATGACTAATTATCATTACCATACAATTAATTATTATCAATCAAATTATTATTAAAGTATTTATTAATTATTAATTAATTATTTTTATTAAATTATTAATTAATTATTTTTATTAAATTATTAATTAAAATTAAATAGTGCCTTTTGATTTGTTCAAAATTCATTACTATTTTCAAAATTACCTATAGACATTAATTATAAACGAAATATTGCAATGAGAAGCAACATAAAACTAAATTTTGCAATCTAAATGAATATAAGATATTTATAATTTTACAGAAATAGCTAAAACGTACAAATAATTAATGATAATATTAATAAATTTAAGTATAGGCAAAAACTGGTATGAATATAAATTATAATAGTTAAAAGAGAGTTATCAGATTGAAAAACAATCGTTTTAATTCCATTGTTTAAACTCTGTGCTTCTAAAACATAAACTTGAAAACTAATAATTGGTATGATTATGAATATTAATAAAAATGGTATTGATGTTGAATTCGAAGTTACCAGAATCAACAAATTATCCGATTTAAATATTTTTACTTAGTTTTTTCCTATATTTATACATCTTTTTTGGTACAATCCAAAGTGGGAAATTATACGGCGATTTGCTAGGTCTTATTATATTGCTTTTTAATAGTTTTTGAACTTCATCGTTAATTTGTTTTTTAAATTGTTCCGGATAGCGGTAATTACGTGTATAAATTGGATTTTCATTCGTTGTTATTTTTTTATGTTTTATTAATCCCGTTGATTTTAAATTCTCGTCGTCCCTTTTTAATACTTCGCTATGTTGGCTAATAATTTCGATTAATTCTTCCTTTATTTCCGGACTAATATGTTCGTGGTGAATTAAGTTTTTAATTTCATTTTTATCATTAATAAAAAATAAATCATTCTCTAATTTGAATTTTTTCTTTTTAAATTTTAATTCATTTTTTTCTAAATTTATTTTTAATTATAGTTTTTCATTGTCTCGTAGCCCAATAAAATGTTAAACCTTTCGCTAAACGGAAATATTAAAAATTTGACTTTTTGATTAATTCCTATCAGGGGCATTAGGTCAATTATCACGCTTTGTGATCCTTCCGCCCTTCCCGTAGGTGTTCGTATCGCAAAATCCTCTTTAGAAATTTCCGAGAAACGTGGAATGTGATCGGGGTGTATATAATTTTTCGTGGCACCCGTATCAATTAGCCATTTATTTCCCATACTGTCAATTAAATTTGTTAGTCGTTATTTAAGTTTAAGTCATAAATTTCTATTTGTTTATCCTTGTTATCGTCAATGGTCTGTTTAGAATTTTAATTGTTTATATCCGGTCCGGAGGTCTGCTTGTGCTTGGGCCTAATTCTAAAAAATGATCCTGTCTTTTTTCTAAAGATTCAATACGTTCTAACAATTTTTTTATTTTTTCATCTTTTTCTTCCTCAATTGTATGTATCCTATTAGAAACTGTTCTCATCGAAACGGTGTTTGAATCTATTTGAGGTTGCTGGTAATTTTGCCTAATATTTCTGGAGGGTGGTTTATTAAAGAATTTATGTTGCGACTGGGGGTCCCACGGTTGATTATAAATCGGAGTCAATAGCTCGTATATTCAATAGCTCGCTGTTGTGGCCGGAAGTTATGCTGGTTGTTATTGTTATAAGAATTAAAGGTTGGACCTTGTTCATGCTGATACTGTTGTGGTCGGTAGTGTTGAGGATTATTATACGACGCATATTGCTCGCGGTGATACTGATGGGGTCGGTAATTTTGATAATCATAGTGGTTGTTAAAATTTGGTCGGTACTCTTTATTTTTATTTTCAAAATTTTTCTTTTTATAATTATTTTGAACTGGGTTTTTTTGGTGTTTTTTATCGCCATAAATTCTGTGTACGATGTGAGCCGCGCTCTTTCTTAGTATTTCTTCTAAGTCTTCTAATGAATCGAATTTGATATGGTAAATAAAGTCCGTTAGTGCTGGGTAAAACTATGTACTGCGTGGTGGGATATTTGTTTGTCATACCTATACATTTCGTCCTGTTTGTCTAATATCTCATTGTCTGAATAATTCGTGCATATAAATCGCATCTTTTTTGGCCCAGTCGTTCTAAGAAATCGAGTGGGTTTTCATTATGGTAAGTCCGCGTATTTAAAATTTCTGAAATTAATTGTTCCCTAGTTCTCGTGTCCTGGTACTTTTTTTTTAAGAATTTTATTATTTCTTTTACTGTATTAAATTCCTTGTCATATACGGCGACTTTAGCTTTTCCAGTTAGTTTATTTAAGATTGTTAAATCGAGTTTAGCTTGATTTGTATTTTTATGGGTATTATCATCTTCACAATATAAATTATATAAAAATTCGCTATTTCTGATAAAATCAACTAGTTGTAACGGGTTTCCGTCATATTCCGGGATTAATGCTAAATCGTGATTTTTAATTTCAAGAGCCATATTATTTTCTTTTTTAACTAACGTAGAACCAGTTATTTTTAAGTTGCTTAATTTTTCTTCCAATATATTCATAAAAATGCTAAATTAATATTTTAAATTATTATACTTATACTAATTATATCTAAATTACAAAATTACTTAAAAAAAAAAAAAAAAAATTAATTATACTTTTTCTTGATACAACGTTATCTTCGATGTCTTCTTGATGACGCTCCCTTTAGCTCCTTCCCGTCGATCCTTTAGCAAGAGGTTGTAGGTCCTTTTGGTCAAGGTATTGGAATACCAAAGCGCTCCCAAAGACCTGAAGATCTGCTGATGTACTAATACTTAGCTCCCAATCTTCTCATGCCAATGGAAAGAGGTCTCGCTGTTCTGTACCTGAAATAAGATAGAACTGCCGCGAAGTTACGTTTACGCTTCCAAGAGTCCCTCCGTTCGGGCGCCAGCTAAAGAAAAGGTTCGCGGAACTGAGTTTTTAAAAAGAGGTTTTTATTGACTGACATACATTATACAAGAAAAAGCACAATTTACAGGCTAGTACAAGAACTGCGTGTTGAACATCTGTGAGTCCTACGAGTGACTATATCAGAGTGTCATCGGGCGCAGGGGTGGAAGTGGCCTTATATACAGTTATCTAAGAGAGGGGATAGTGTACATTTGTTTATTATCCCTAATACCATTGGGTTTCCATAATTATATATATATATATATATATATATATATATATATATATATATATATATATATATATATATATATATATATATATATATATATATATATATATATATAAAAGCGTTGTCTTAAACCAATCATTACACATTTTCACCTTAACTGATTAACTGCCATGCATTAAAAATATTTTTATTCTATTCTCCAATAAATCTTAACTATTAATTATATAATAGTGACGATAATTAAATTTTAATGTATGTATTTTGTGAAAATAGCAATATAAAGTTTACCATTGAATGGCTGATACTATGTATCAGGAAATGAAAACTTCAATCATTTAAGAGAGCAAACACAAATACTTTATTAATAAAATAAAACAATAAATGTCTTTGTAAGAGATTTTGCATGCACTAGATTGCCACTACATATTACTGCATTAAAAAAAAAAAAAAAAAAAAAAAAAAAAAAAACTATTTTCGAAAACCAAGCAACGATACCTCAAGCCAAATTGTTGAAGGTATTTATTTGCTATTGAAAAATGAAGATATAAGATTAAGCCAGAGAATAAACAAAATAAACATAGCCAGAAGCTATCACCGTATTACTATACAATATTGTTTTGTTCGTATTTGATTTTGTTCCCTGAGAATAATCATGATTTTTTATTTCGTCGCACACAGATTTTCGTTCCTTAATACACTATTTAAACAACATCCAAAGCAGTACAAGTACATCCATAGTGTTTAGTAAAAGCGTTTAGTGTTTAGGATGATTATATACTGTTGAAATGAGTAATGTGTGCTATATACAATTTATTTATTGAATAATTGGTTTTTTTAATAGTATGATATTTTAGTTCACGTATGGATTATTTTCTATATTAGAATTTATTTTTAAAACAAAACATCAGTATTGATAATCGAGAATAAATTTGTTGGTATCTTTAAAATTAAGGTACCGGCACATAACTGATTGGTGTTATTACGTTTTGATAGATTTGAACTGTGCAAAAAAAAAAAAAAAAAAAAAATGTAATAATTGATTGTTTAAAGTTTGACCATACATGAATATTAATAATTAATCGTTGTCATGTAGTTAAACTATATGTTGACATCTAGCTTTTGCAACGCACGATAGAAAATCAGTTGATTAAGTTATAAATGTATTTAGAATAATCAAAGCTAAATAATACACTTTATTTTATTTGACACATGTAGATTGGAAATAATTTTCATTATATTTAATATATAATTAAATAGGTAAATTATTATAATTTAAAATATTTAATAATAATCCTATTACCAAATTACCTTGTTGATACAATACAGGAGAATGGATTGGAAAAGTAGCTGTTGGAGATCGCATTCTAAAAATGGAAAGAACCTACAGATTGTCAAAAATATATCTACAACAAGAAGTGCATCTCTTGGAATGCCAAAATAGGGCACTACAACATAGTCGTCAAAACTGAATGTCTCTATGCCAGTGAACGCCTATCGATGAACTATAGCCTCGAGAAGCTGAAAGTCTTTGAAAGGAGAATTTTAAGGAAGATTACGGGGTGCAGTACAGACGGAAGATGGATGGAAACTGAGAAGCATCAAAGAAGTCTATCAGAATGTGGAAAGAATCTCAGAGACTATGCGGAATTGGAGGTTGACGTTTCTCGGAAATTTGTACAGAATGAACGAAGGCGGTTTAACAAAACAGATATTCACCTATGGAAGAAGAAGACCACTACAGCGTGGATTAAAGAAGTTAGGAAAGACCTGGTAAAGTTAAACATTGCAGAATCCCGAATGTTAGAACGAGGTACATTAGGGAGTTGAGTGGATGGGTTTTTGCAAGCTGAAGGAAGACCTAAGAGAAACTGACGAACGTGGACAGAAGATCAAAAGAGGCCAGTAAACGCCTGGAGGAGTACTACAGACGGAGGAAACTATAGGCAATGGAAAATAATAAAAGGTAATAAAGTTCTAGCGTAATTTTAAGTGGTCAATTCGCGTGTAATAATAATGCTGTTGCATTCTGAGTGCCGAAACAAGTTGATAAGTATTTCTGTTAATTATGATCTCTATTATATATTTAATAATGAGCATATATAAACTAATTATTAATGTATGAAAAATAATCAGTTAGGCATGTGTATGAAATAAACCTAGGTATGATATTTGAATGATAATTGAATATGTAAATTTTAAATATTTATTAGTAATGTAAAATATTTTACATAAAAAATTTAATTTTATTTTAGATTTGTTGACCTGAAGATAGGAAAACTCCCGTAACTTGTTCTAAGTAATGAATTTTGAAGTGTTATCACTGATTAATATGTATAAAAATAGTTAAGCTTCCTAAGCATGTTAGGACCTATGTTCTTAAGATTTGTACGGGTTGGATTCCCATCACTGCCAATTAATATTTATTTCCCGGTGGTCCCGAGGGATGAATTTTGACACTACCACTCAAGTTAAGGCTCTTGTTAGGGAGTAATCTCTGGGTCACCGCCAGGGGTTGGCAAAAAAGCCCACTTCCCGGATTAGTTCCCACAGGAATACTGCTACTGGTGTAGGTAGAGGTAGGACATAATTTATCTATCGATAGTTTAATATTCTAAAATCATCAAAATAAAATAATTATTCCAATGTAATTTAGGTCTAATAAGAATATATAATTATACTCTATCGAAATTCTTTAATTTTACTACTTATATATTTAAATCATAATTTTTTTTCCAGAATCTGTCGGAATGTATTCTGGAGTTTTCTGAAACGAGTGAATAATTTTCTGTTGGCAATAATCTGAAAAATACTACGGCCAAACTCCACTCTGAAAAATTTAGGGGAAATTTAAATGTATACTATTATATAAAAGGACAAGCCATATTACGTTTGTGATCACTAACCGCGCAAACTACTGAATCAATCTCTACTAAATTGTAATCACACCATCTTCATAGCTCAATGAAGCTCAATGATTTTGCAATGATAAAATTTAAAGATTTTTAATTATACTGCCATCAAAAGGGAAATGAAGTTCAATAATCGACCGATAGGTGACGAGCAGCATTCGAGAGAGGTTACAAAAGTACGGTGTTATATTGTACTAGAAATTTATGTTAATATTTACTTATTTTCAATTCAATTGTTATTGAAAAAAAAAACTATAAATATATGGAGCGACATGTGGATCCTAGTGCAGTTTAAAAATCGACCGATTTGTTGCAATTCTGCAACTGACTTTGCAATGGTAAAACTATTAAACCCAACTGTACCAAATTTTAACTACACCATATTTTAGTTCTAGGAAGGTATATAATAATTAAAATTTACATTCTTGATTGCCAGAAACGAGGTTTGCTAAAATGTTATATCTTTTAAGGTTAGCAAATTAAATTCTAAAATTAATTTATAAAATTTATTGCTTTGATTTTTACGCTCGAAAAATCACATAGAAAGTGTAAAAAGTGGCAATGACTTTAAATTTAAAATTAAATTAAGTAACTTTAAATGAGGTAATTTAAATCTTTTAAACGTTCTAGATTTGAAAATAGGTTTTTATTCGAGCAGTAAAAAATTTAAATTTATACCATTAATATAAAAGCCATTTTTCGTTTGTGATCACTAACCGCAAAAGCAACTAATCAAGTCTGCACCAACTTTTAACCACACCATCTTTATAGTTTGAGAAAGGTTTAGCAATAATAAAATTTACTGATTTTCTATATATTCGTTATTATAAAAGCGATAATATGTGGGTGATGCTGAAATTTGGAAATATACCGATATGCGAACGTTTATAACAGGAAAGTTTATTTAATAATTTAAATGTACAATTTTGAGTAGGAAAAACGAGGTTTACAAAACTTCCGTATATTTTTATGTTTAGATATTAAAATCCAACCAAATAAAATCGATAAAATTCGATTTTTGCAGCATTAAAATTAAATCGAAATTTCGATCCTTTGCTTTTTAATATTGCGTGTAAAAATTTAATTCATAGGCCTTTAATAGTGAGCACTGGTAAAGCAGACCATTGTCGACAAGACTTTCTTAATAGTTTCTGTCTATCTGGATTACCTACTCATACAATAAAATTAAAAATTATATATCAAATTATGTTTTTACGTGAATTGAAACCACCTGACCAATACATTGGTGTAGGTTAAAAATTACTGCTGTGCATGGAAATGTCATTGAAGAAACAATGCTCAATTGCAGACTTAATAGAAAATTTTATCGATAAACAAATACAATTTCAATTATAAGTTAAAACTGTCCAACTTCATCAGTTATTAGAGTGGGCTAAGCCACGATCGGAGCTGCTAGTTAATAAAATAAAATATTTTTCGTTGATTCATCTTCAGAATTGTAATCCCGAAATCAGCTGAACTATGTGTAGCAACATCTTCCTGAGTCTAGACCAATTATCTCGTTCTTGAGCCAACCTTCATCTCCTTCTCCAACCTGCAACTTTTTTGTTCTTAGTTGTAAAAACTTAAAACTACTGCTATTTGGATTGTAATTAATTAAAAAAAAGTATGTGTTTCATATTTTCTTCTTTAGTTTTACTTAGAATGACAAAAAAAATACACAAGGAACATTTAAGAATTTTAGATGGGGTTTTTGAACGTGATTGATTAAGTTAATTAATGTAAAATACTATCAATCAATTTTGTACCACTCACCATTAAGTTTCTGTTCCGCTGATTCTTCTTTAGAATTGAAGTCCTCCGAGTACCGCTAAACCGTGTGGTATGGTAACACATCCAGCAATGCCTAGGCCAGGTGTCTAGTTCGTGAGCCAACTCACTTATCCTATTGCAGCCTGTAACTTAGTTGTTCTCAGTTGTCAATACATAAAAGCACTATCTGGATCTTAAGTAATCTACGAAAATATGGCTATCATTTTTACGTCCATAATTTCACTTAATAAGAAAAAAAACGGCAAAGATGTTTATGAAATTTAAAAAGGGATATTGATCGGGAAAAAAATCAAATTAAATGTGAAATATCGCAAGTAAATATTTTAACACTCACCTGTAAGTTTCGTTAATTCATCTTCAGAATCGAAATCCTTAGAGTAACATTAGTGATGGGCCGTTCTAGGTGGAACGGAACTTGGAACTGGTTCCAGCTTAGACTGCAACGCCTAAGGATCTCTCGTTTCGTTCCCTCGCTGTAGTAGAGTTTAGATTGCATGTCTGGTTCCGTTCCACCCAAGGTCGTTCCGACTGCTTTGTTGCGTTTATCTGGCCGGTCTTGATTTCCTCTCGACTCTGCATCGACCAACACTCCACGCATGGATTTCTTCAAAATGAACCGCTGTCTTTGAAATTTTCTATTTACCGACATAGCTCGGCTTCTCCTTTCTGATTCAGAGAAATGAACTACATTTACTGCATATGTAATTAAATTATTATTTGCTATCTGTTCAAAAACTAATGGAGCTGTCACAAGTATTGATTACTCCTTTTTCTCGGAACCAATGTAATTGGAAAACTCTTGGTCAATTGTGCACTATATTTGGGACTAGCTTAGAATAGGCCGAAATTTGAGGTGCTTTGGTGTTACCAATTCGCTAGTGGCTCTAAATGGTTTAAAATTTTTATTTTAGTACTTAAGCACAACAGTAAGAACATACAAAAAAAAAAAAAAAAAAAAAAATTAAAACTACCCGTTCTTTACATACTAAAATTACTATTACCGGACTAATTATTTAATTATCCACCAATTGCTCTTTCCGAATTCAGCTTGCAGATACTATTATTTTTTTTTAATGGACTATATAAAAATGTTTTTAATTATGAGTAAACTCAAGTTTAAATAAATCAAAAAATTCCTATTATAAAAAATAAGTTAAAAAAGAACAATAAATGTTCTACCATCTTTAAAATCTCAGTGGCAGTTTTTTTGTAGTGATATTTAGCTATCTTGCTTAAATCTATAATAAACAAAATTATAACAGAATATTAAAATAATTAATTAATATATTTTTGAATAAATAATTGTAAATAAAAAAAATATTGCAACTAAAATTGGAGTAGCGCAGACAGATAAAGGTCTAGTTAGCTTTGCAATTAATGCACTTTGGTCTAGTTGCCTAGGGCTTGCAACTAACATTAGGCAAACATTTCCAGTGATAGCATTGGATTCAGCTAAACCCATTGAATAGTTTGTAGGAATCGATTCGCTAACAATCCAGGTTTTGTTATCAGGTTTACTCGACACGTATTTACCTTAGCACAATTACCAACTATCTTTAAAAAAACAACCAATAAACCAGTGAAAATGTATAATTTTGACGGACATATTGAAAATAAGTATGCTAATTTGCCAAAAGCCAAATAAATCAAATGAATTTCATCATTTCTGAATTGCATCGTGATAAACTAAATTAACACAACAAACTTTAATAATTATTAAATTCAACTAAACAAACTAAAATCTCTCTCCTAGTCACTAATTATCTTGAACATTACGGCTTTGATTTGTTATTTTTATTGAGATATGCAGGTGCCAACATTTTTGATTATTTATACCAATACCTCCGTTTAAGAATAAATTGCTATTGCAAAAATTAATTCATGTGAGAGGTACAAATTATTTCTTAAAAAAATAATTTAGTAAACAGCAAATAGAATTTATTATTTACAACATAAAGTTTTAAAGCTACATACTATTCAGATAATATACAAATAAATAATTAATTTAAAAAAATCTAGTTTAAGAAGACGAATAATCCAAATGATCCGGATTCCATTAATTTATTTATTGACTGAACCTCAAGAACTTTATTAATACATATTATTATATATGTACATATATATATATATATACGTGTGTGTATGTGTATACAAAATAATACCCCAGTTTCACAGCTTTGCTTCCCGCTTAGAGCCGACGAAACCTCGATTTCGATTCCTGGTAGCCACAAGTAATAACTGACAGAACTGTTTTGGGGGTCTCTCAAAATAGGAAGAAATACCAGAGTGTAAACGAAGACCCCCCGTTTTCTCTATCAATTCCTAAAATTATCCTGTGAACGAAAACAACCGTGTTTATTTTTTTCTAATAAGAATTAAATATCCAATTTTAAATTCAGATGGGACTACAGTCAAGATGGCCGCAACTGCATTACATGTCTAGTAGCGCTCCGTCTTTCTGACTATTTCTAGTGCGTAAAAGCCGAAGTATCTCTTTAATATTTGGCATATAGTGATATTACAGACAGTGGAACATTATCACATTATATTAAGTGAGGTGAGTGAGAACTATATTAAATTAACTGTGAAATAATACAGGCGAAACTGCCCTGTATTAGACTAGCCGTTGTCTAATCCTACTAGGTGTATACAGCCATTATCTAACAAGGTCAAGGGCTGGCTGGCATCATATGTTTCTGAAGCCTCTCGTACGAGTAGATCTCGTTATTTTATTAATTGTTTTTTTCTCCTGGAACAATATTTTTTTTTTTTTTCCTTTATGATTTATATTATTATTTTATGAATAATGTCTACTCTCAATATAAATATTGTCAGTTTAGATATTTAATAATTCATTTAACTTTTTTTTTTTATCTTTATATATATATATATTTTTTTTAATTTAACAGCTTCAGTATTATTATTATATTCTAGTTTTTGTTTAATATTACATTATAATGGATCTAATTCAAACATCTTGTGACGAATCGGAGGAAGAGGCTCCTTATTCAGAAATAAGCGAGACCGATTCTCAATCACGAAGAACACTTCAAAAGCGCCACAGAAACCCCGCCCCTGGTTCAGCGGGCAATTCACCCAATAAAAAAAAAAATAAGTCAGCCAAAACAAAAAATCCTGTGAAAAACACAAGCCATCAAACCCGCAGTAAAACATCTGCAGCCAGAACATTTAAACCAATGCCACCTACTAATTCAACTATCAATGAGCCTACCCCATCAAACAGCAATATTAATCAAAATAATAATAACTCGAATTCAAAAAATACCACTGATCCAGAACCACCACCAATCTATGTAACTAAAATAGAGAATTTTATGTCCTTCTGCCAAGAAATTTCTCAATTGATTGGAGAAACTAATTTCCATTGTTTTTCTAGGGTGAAAGACATAAAAATTAAAACTTCGAACAAAGAAAGTTATAAAAAACTCACGAACCACTTAGCCAGCCAAAATTATGACTTCCACTGTTACCAACTAAGAGAAGAAAAAATCATATAGAGTGGTACTACGGGGTCTACATTCCTCTACCCCAACCAGCGCCATCAAACATGACCTGGAAGCTATTGGTCACAACGTGAGACAAGTTTCGCCTGTACTTCACCCTAAAGAAAAATATCCCTTACCACTATTCTTTGTAGACCTAGAGCCAGCTCGCAACAACGAGGAAATCTTTGAGGTAACAAGACTGGTCTATTCCTGCATTAGGTTTGAAGAACCAAGAAGAAGGCCAACAATAGTTCAATGTACTCGGTGCCAAAGTCTTGGACATACCAAGACTTATTGTCACCACTCAGGAAAGGTGTGTAAAATGTGCTGGCCCGCATGCAACGGAAACCTGTCAGAAATCGAGAGAAACTCCTGCGATATGTGCACTATGTGGTCAAGACCACCCTGCAAGTTATAGAGGCTGCACGGTGTACAAAAATCTTCAAAGTCAAAGAAATTTGAATTCAGCCCCTAAACAAAATCAGAGAAACCAATCACCTGACATCACTAACCAGCAATTATTTCCGGGAATTAAAGGAGCTCAATCCCACAGAATTGGACATCAGCAGTCTACATCACAAGAACACCCACCACGACAGCCAGCCTTCTACTCTGAAAAGATCAGACATCAAACGCAACCTCAGGCGCCTCAAATTTCCCAATCCAAAACCCAGACCTCACATTTTCAACCTGAACCCCCACAACAGCAAATTCCTCCACATATTTTACCTTTAAAAGTAAAATTACCACCCCCAAAGCAACCAACACTGCCTGTCCAACATCATGTACCGATCAATCCTACAACTCAAGCTCCAATACAACTTGAATCTGCACCTTGTATCTCTCGAATACCGCAGCCCCCAACCAACAATCCAATTGTATTAAATAATCCACCCCAAGCCTATGATTCAGTTCCCCTTCCCTACCAAAATCCTACCGATATCTCTACCATCCTCTCCTCATTCCTTCGAGAACTACAAGACACCATCAGACCGCTAATTACGCTACTCACCAGAGCACTAACAGAAATTCCATTTAATGTAGCAAGATGAGCGCTAAGCCTCTAGCTATCATTTTATGGAATGCCAACGGACTACAAAATCACCGAGACGAACTCGACATATTTCTCCATGACAATAAAATAGACATTGCCCTGCTGACCGAAACTTACTTTACTCAACGTTCATATTTTTACATACGAGACTACACTACTTACAGATCAGACCACCCAGACAACACCTCTCATGGCGGATCTTGTATCCTTATCCACAAATCAATATCCCATTCTCTTATTCCTTCTACTCCAACTGACACCATTCAATCCACCTCAGTATCCATTTCTACTCGCCCTTTTCACATAACATTTTCAGCTGTATACTGCCCTCCTGGCAATTCCCTTTCATGCAACCATCTTGACTCCTTATTCCGATCCCTCGGACCGCGTTTTATTGCTGGAGGAGACTACAACGCCAAACACCAGCGTTGGGGTTGTCGAACATCCAACTCCCGTGGCAGCCTCTTATCCCGCATTACAACATCCAACTGTTATTCTGTCCTCTCACCCTTAAATCCTACTTATTGGCCTACATCCCTCAAAAAACGTCCTGATATCCTCGATATCTTCATTTCTTCCCAAATTTCCACTTCTCAAACCATCATCAAATCCCTGGACGACCTTTCCTCAGATCACAGCCCTGTTCTGCTTCTCTTGCATTCAAATCCCGTTCTTAAACCCTCCCTTCCTAGACTGATTAGAGCACGTGTAGACTGGGACGGATTTCGATTCGATCTAGAAAATAAATTGGACCTGAAAGTTCCCCTTAAAACAAAAGAAGATATTGACACAGCAATTGACAAACTTACATCATCAATACAAAATAGTATAACTGAAAACACCTTACCTCCAAAATATCCTCATAGTCAACAGTATACCTTACCACAGCATATTCGCTCCTTAATGACAGAAAAACGCAGAGCGAGGGCGAAGTGGCATCGTACAAGATACCCATCAGACAAACATAATTACAACAATTTAACGAACAAACTAAAGACAGAAATCAGAAAGTTTAAAATCCAAAACCTACATAACCATACTCAAAATCTCAATACTTTAGACAAGTCATTATGGATAACGACGAAAAAAACTCCTTGGTTACAAAAATTTTAATCACCCACTCCTAATAGACTCTCAAACCTGGACAAGATCGGACGAGGACAAATCCCAAATTTTCAGTCTTCACCTCTTTAAAACGTTTAACCCCCATCCTGACGTCATCAATCCTGCCCACGTTGAATGTATTGAAGCAGAACTAAACATTCCGCTTCAAATGACTCCTCCTCCTAAAGCTTTCCATCCTTCAGATGTATCGAACATTATCCTCAGATTACCTTCCAACAAAGCTCCTGGACATGACCTTATTACAGCCCATATCCTAAAACTCCTTCCTCAGAAAGCAATCCTATTCCTCACATATATATATATATAATTCTGTACTCCGCACCACATATTTCCCTGATCCTTGGAAATTATCTATAATAAAGATAATTCCTAAGCCCAAAAAGCCACCTGAACTCCCATCCTCATATCGTCCAATATCACTTTTGCCCATAATGGGCAAAATCCTGGAAAAACTCATTCCGAAACGCTTGTATCCCGTCCTAGATTCCAATCATATTATCCCAGACCACCAGTTTGGTTTCCGAACGTCACACTCCACTATCCAGCAATGCCATCGTGTGGTGGACGTTGTCTCGTCTGCATTGGAGCGCGGAATGTACTGCACTGGAGCCTTTCTCGACGTAGAACAAGCTTTTGACCGAGTCTGGCACCAGGGACTGCTTTACAAACTCCGTAAATTTCTTCCTCCTACATACTTCCTTATTATCCGCTCCTATCTCAGTGACAGACAGTTCAAAGTTAACCATAACTTTTCCTATTCTTCCCTCTTTGTCCAAACTGCCGGTGTTCCTCAAGGTAGTATCCTAGGTCCCATCCTCTACACGGTGTATACAGCAGATATCCCGATCCATCCTTGCACCGTCCTCACCACGTATGCTGATGACACATGTGTGTTATCAGTAAATAATGATCCCTTCAATGCTTCACAAACACTCCAATTTCATCTCGTCAACCTTCAAGAATGGTGTCAAAATTGGAGAATTAAAATAAATCCAAGCAAATCACATCAAATAACCTTTACCCTTCGCCGTAAACCTACGACTTCCTGTCCAACCGTATCCTTTCATAATATCCCACTGATCCCTGTTGAACAGATCCGCTATCTAGGACTCCAACTAGACAAACGTCTGACTTGGAATCCCCATACAAGACTAAAACGACAGGAAACCGCTCGTCGTTTTCGACTCCTACAACATTTATTAGACAAACGTTCAAACCTTCCGATTTACTACAAAAGACTCATTTACATGACAGTTATCAGACCTATTTGGACATATGGAATTGAGCTTTGGGGCTCAACTAAACCTTCTAATTCTTCCCGTATCCAATCCTTACAATCCAAAATCCTTCGAAAAATCCTTAATGCTCCCTACTTTGTCACCAATAAACTTATCCATAAAGATCTTAATGTCCCATTTGTTGCTGATTTAGCTCAGACCAGATACCTATCCTTCCATAGTAAGCTTCATAACCACTCAAATCCACTAGTCTCTCAACTTGCTTCCCAATCAATTCCCGATAATCCTCCGAGGCGTCTGAAAAGAAGATGGCCTAGAGACCTTCTAGTGTAGATTTATATTGAAGTGCTACTGATGAGTAGTCCTTTTCAAGTTTAGGCATGTTGTTGTAATCATAATCAACCTATTTACTAGATGTATATATTGTACAGTTGTAAATTTCAATAAAATGAGAAAAAAAAAAAAAAAAATTCAGATGATGCAAGTATCAGATAAGCCAGGTCTAAGCAATAAGTTAAAATTTTGTGAAATCGTGAAGTCAAGTTTATTTTAAATATTTAGATGAAGTAATTCAATATAATGGTTTAGATAAAGCTGCAAATCTCACAAGAGCCAACAAAATGAAATTTGCCTTCCAAAAAACTAAGGATATATATAATAAAAAAATTTTCTCTATTGAGGATAAATTGCGTCATTATAAAACAGTTGTTCGTCCTGAATGCTTGTATGCCTCTGAATGTTTGTTTTTCAACAAAAAAAAAGGAGAGATTGAAAATATGAAAAAAAAAAAAAAATGAAAGAAAAGTATTGGTACCAAGAAAGAAGAAGGTTTCAAACTAAAGAGTAATACGAATATATATTGAAATATTGAAAAAATAAGTGATGCAATGAGGAAACGTAGATTGACATTTGATGAGAATGGATGAGAGAAGACTGAGAAAGAAAATTTTCCAACACATCCTCCAAAAACAGAAAAGGAATACATGGATACGGATGGTAAAAGAAGATATGATGGTGGCAAATATAAAGTGGAATTTAATGTTGGACAGAGACAAATTTCGGACAGCAGTCAAAAAGGACACAAATTGGTAGACGGTGGTCAGATGAAGGGAGAAAACATCAGAGGTAATAAAGAAATATTGGAAAGAACGGAAGAGCAAGGAATGAATTGTTAAACGTGGTCCACAGATGGCCGAATTCGTGAGAAGAGAAATATAATCAATAGCTATAATAAAGAGAAAAAAAAAATAAAATTTAAATAAATAAAATAAAATTTTTAAAAAAGCACAATTACTACAAGCACAATTAATAATATGTTAATAAAGAAACAAAAATGTTATGTTGTAGGTAATGAAACTCCATTATTATACTTTGGTTTTAAACATTTATTTTTACCTATCTATTACAATAGGTTATATTTAAGATTTAAATTTAAGCCCCTAGGAATATTTTAGACCTCTTGGATAGCCCAATCAATCTTACTAATATTCACCATTATGATTATTCTCTGAATTATTAACAGATCCTATCTTTGAGTCTTGCTTTAGTAGGAAGAGATGTAATCTGTAGTTTTAGTTAATGTCATGCTGTTACAAGCCGGGCTCAGCCGTGCTAAACTATGCATGCAGAAGTTATGAGGAATATTAAAGCAAACTAGTATCCTAGGCACAGCATGCACCGGGGAAAATTATTTAATAATTATGCAATAATAAACATTTCTAGCTTAATTACTTCAAACAACATAAGTTGAAATTCATTATAAACTCTTATTGATAGTGCTTAACACATAAGGGATTTAAAAAAAAAAAAAAAAAAATCAGATTAACTGTGTAAAAAGTCAAAAGGTATACATTGTATTCTATGTTGTTTATTCGTCTAAAGAAATTAGGTTTCTCTACCGGACGACGAGGCCATGCCAAGAATCACAACTTGTTCCCATGTATAGAATAATAAAGCTGTCAAACATCTCTACCGCCCATGTCACATGGGGCAGTTCAAAATTCAATCATCGATTCTCTGAACGCCCTATATCACGAACTATATCCTGGCTTCGTTAATGAGTCGTGAGTGGAATCTATTGTACTATTAATTTCCTTGATAATATCAAATTTATCTCTAATTCGAAGCCTCTAATCGAACTCACTCCACTCTATCCGTACTACCCCACTTATACATTTACATCTATACAAATTTCCTATTAGTCCAGTAATCAGTCCAGAAGAAAAAAACTGCCGTACTTTTATTCTCAAGGGGCGTTTACGTTTTTTGGGGTGCTGAATCCAAATCTGGAGTTTGCTATCACGGCAGCCGTCGGCTTTCGCCTAAAATCGCGATACCGGTTATTATTGTTTTTTTTTAACATATAACAAGACAATGAAGTAAATGTATTAACTGTGGCTGGGACCTGTACCTACGAAAAAAAAAACAACTCCAAAATCGGACCATTTTTCGCGAAGGTATTGTTCGATCCAAAATTACTTTTTTCGTCCTATAGCTGGTTAAAGTTACTATTAGATTCGATATGTGAAGTGTTAATCATGTCCCTTCAATTACACACGCCAGCACGCAAAAAACCTTGTACTATTGTGAAATCCAACAGTTTTTTTTGGAACATTTTTCATTATAACTCCGCAAACATTTGTCCAATCTCATATTTCATGTTTCCATCTAAAATCTGGTTACATTTACTATTAGATTATATGTATGTAATTTATTTTAAATCCCGTTAAACACCTACGATACCACGCTAAATGTGTAAGGTTTTTTTTAAAATATGACATGTTCAGTGGGTGTTTCACAGGATTAAATATAAATTACATATACAGAATCAAATATTAAATTTACCCAGCTGCTGGATGAAAAAATGAAGTTTAGGATCGTAAAAATAGTTTCCGAGTTATTGCGAAAAATATGCTAAAAAAACTTGGATTTCACAAAAATCCGGGATTTCAGCGTGCTGGCATGCGTATTTTAAGGGACTAGATTAAAATCATATATTGAGTCTAATATTAAATTTAAACAGGTTTTAGATAGAAAAGTGAAATTTGGGATTGGACAAATAGTTTCGGATTTATTTTGAAAAATGGGACAGAAACGTTTTTTTTTTCGCGAAAAAAGGTCCGATTTCGGAGTTATTTTTTAATAACCGGTCTTTTGGGTATGACGTCGACGGCTGCCGTGGTAGAAAAATTCAGATTCGGATTCAGTACCCTAAAAAAGGTTTAAGAGGATGTTCATGGATGCAGTCAGGTTGATAAATTAGCATGTTAAAAGAAACCTTATATACGGAATGCCAACGTTTCGATCTGCCCCTAAAAAGAGCTGCAAAGCAGGTTGTCGACACTCGGTTTATACAGTATTTTTAAACAAGGATGTGTAATTTATCAACCTGATTGTCTTATCAACCATTTCTGTTTAGATTTTGAATACTAAAGATTGACTTCGTAGATAAAAATTATCTATTAAATATAAACAGTTTATTACACAGAAGAGTTATTTAAAGAAAATCTGCATTTTCTCCGCTACCCAACAATTGGTAAATTTAACACATAACAACAATTGAAAATGGCGAAAAGCTAAGCAACAACCAAGACTTTATCTCGCCAAATCTTGAGCCTGGTAGGAAATGAGTCATTGATTCCAACAATATATGTGGGAGGTTGGGGGGTGGGGGGGGGGGGTTGGAAGCAGGGGCTCCATGAAGGGTGACACAGTAACTCAATTCCAAGTTCTTAAATTTCTTGTTGAGTCATATCTGGGGGGGGGGGGTGTGGTAAGAGGGTTCGATTCAAGTTACGAATGGAGTATTTCACTCCAAAATCTTCTTGCTGTGCAACTTTTTTTTTTTATCGCTCTGTTCCTAATCCATTCCCCTCCTATGTCTTGTGATGGCAGTTTTTTAATTGGAAAATATTTAAGACGATATAAAAATCCGGGTTAATTACAAGTATTTTTTTTTTCATTAATATTTAGGGTGCATATATAGTGATAATAAAAATTTGAAAAAAAATATATATATTAGTAAATTCTTAATATAATTAATAAATATATTAATGTATACTTTCTTAGTATTACAAATTAATGACAATAATTTCCTTTGTTTTAAACAAAACTTTATTCTTTTACTTAAACATTTTTGTTAGTCTTGTTCTATATAGGCACTGAACCGTTTTTAATAGATATACCTGTTAGCCGTAATAACAGAAATAAAAGAATTTTAGTTTAAAAAAAAAGGAAGATTTAACGATATAACCAAATAGATGATTTTTTATTAATTTTTTTTTTTGGTAATAAATTATTTGCCCCTTTTATTGGAATTTTTTTATTTGAAAACTAGTTTCGAATGGAAAACATCCATCATTAGTTGATAAAAACATACAGCATTTTTAAAGCATCAGCACTATTTCAACCCTACAACAAAATCTTGACAATGCAAATAGCTGGTCATTAGACACAAAATTTAGTTAGTTTTACCCCATGTCTATAACTAGAAATAAGAAAAATAAAATTTTAAAAACTACTTTAGCATTATTATATCATAAAATGACATTTATTTTTAGGAGAGAATGATTAATTTTATGAAAAAACAGCAATTCAGTTATTAAAACGGGGTGTAAATAATACATTAAATCAAGAATTGACACCCTCATTAAAAAATGTTAAAATTAGTAATTTTAATTTAAAATATGCATTAAAATTTTTAATAATTAGTCATTATTATAATAAATGACTTATCTTAAATTATTTGGACGATTAACAGAAAATTAACTATAATTCACTGTAGACGTTTCTTAAGGAAAGCAGAAGAAAAACTCTTCTAAATCACTGAATTAGTAGCCTTCTGTATTAATGTTACATTACCTTTTTTAGTGTTTATATTTTGAAAATATTTTACTACAGATGATTTATACGATCCACAAGCAACATTTTCCCCGTATTTTTTTAAACTAAACATTAGCACACAAGCATATTTTTTTTTCACTTAAAGATTAGGGTGTCAATAAATGTCTGGTTTACCCTGCTAGTGTATAATGTACAGAATAATGCAAAAAAAAAAAAAAAAAAAAAAAAAGAACAACTTTGTTAAACTTTAACTTTTTATTACATTAAAAATTCCGCCATAATATGTGTACTATAATTGATATATATATATATATATATATATATATATATATATATATATATATATATATATATATATATATATAAATATATATTTTAAATTATTCATTTAATTATATAAAATATTACATAAATAAAACTAGCCATGTTTGGAACTTTAGGCATTTTGTTATTGAGTCAACGCTTGGCTCATTGGTAATTCTAAGGCTGCCGCCGGTTTTGGTTATAAATCAATATTGGACAGCTTGAACAGAGATTGACAACTTCCTATGGCACGAAATTAATTCAATGTTTGGAACTGATATCACATAATGGTCCTGTAATATGTCAGTGTTCATTGGCTTTGTGTCATTGAACTTGTGAGCTATTGTTCCGTCCAACATAATGAATTCACGGAAACTAATTGGTAATCTAATAGTATTCATTAATCATAGAAGGAATTAATGAACTGTAAAAGTCCTCTAATCGAGATCAGATTTGAATGATTCAGTTTAACAAAAGAGTGGATCTTATTCATTATTCACCGATTTGCTAAAAAAGGTTAAACTCTTAGGGAAAATTGAACGGGAAAGGGGTGGAGGAACTGATTATTTTATAAGATGTAACATAATTTTCCCCTTATTTACTTGTAATCCAGTAACTTTGTAATTCGACAAAGAAAATATATTCATATAAAAAAAAAAAAAAAAAAAAAAAAAAAAAAAAAAAAAAAAAAAAAAAAAAAAAAAAAAAAAAAAAAAAAAAAAAAAAAAAAAAAAAAAAAAAAAAAAAAAAAAAAAAAAAAAAAAAACAAAAAAAAAAATCCACGTCTTTGGTTACTGGAGCCGAAAAAAAAAATCTAAAAAAAAAAAAAAAAAAAAAAAAAAAAAAAAAAAAAAAAAAAATGTGCATAAAAAGATTAATATGCACAAAAATAAGCTATATGAAATCCCTGTTCTAAAAATCATCACGTTTAATTTTTATTTATTTATTTTATTATTTTGTAAAACCAGCTATTAAAGACGTAATGTGGAAATAAAACAAGAAATGGGTTACTGTATACAAGTCTACATTTAATTTTATATACACGTGCACTCGATTAACCGACGTTGTCGGGACCGATATAAGAAATTCTCGGTTAAATGTGACCGCAAATAAGTAAAGAAAATAAATAAGAAGAAATAACGTTGGACGATTGTCATAATACATATATCTATTTTATAACAAAATTATACTTATTATGTATGCGATATTAATGTACATAATTAAGGTTATTACATTTGTGAATCTAGGAGTTTGCTGCAAGAAAAAAAAAATCTCTCCATTCTCCCAAAACCATCAAATTGAACAGATGTTGCAACAGTTCTGCCTTCGTGACATTGAACTGCTTTCTCCGACCCAGCAAACACTTCTTCGTTGGAAATAGTTAATCACGATTCATTTACTAGTTAACCGTCCTTATCATAGCTTTCCGTACTAATGCACTTATTCAATCTTATGTCTTGCTTGGCAATCGAATGTTTGTAAAAAATAATAATAATAATAACATTAAATGAAAAAAATTAGGGCTTGGTTGAACGAGGCTCGGTTAATCCCGTCCCGATTGTATCGGAAAAAATTAAGAAGTTTCAGTGAATTAATAGTTAAATATATATTTTGTTTTTCACTTCATAATTTTTTTTTTTTTTTTTTTAATTACCTAAAAACCTAAGGTAATGTGGAGGGTTGGGAAGAGACAGATGGAATTCTATGGACCTTACATACTCCGACTCATTTTTTTATTTTTATTTTTTAAAATCATTTATGAAAATAAAATGATATTTAATATTTTACAAATGTAAAACTTTAAACAGTTCCGCCTAAACAGATATTAAAATCTCAACAAATGCCGTTTAAAAAAAAAATTACAATGACATCAAAAAATTACAATTGTTGAGAAACGATATTGAGAAGTCTCCAGGAGTTTAAATAATTATTTCGAGTTTTGAAAAATCACGATATATAATCATAGAGCCCTGATTTGCATAATTATTACAATTTAAGAATTGTATTTATGAACTCTGTAATAATGAATAAGGTAATAATTTACTTACATTAGATCTAGTCTTGTATACATTTTTCATTTCATTTGGAAGTATGTAATTCTGATCAAGGATATAAAATCATATTATTTCTTATATTTTTATTGTTAATTTTTTCGTTTTTTATGAAGGGGGCGGTGAGAGCAAGTAAAACGTCTAACACTCCTCATAGGAATTTTAAGGATAGGCGATTTCATTTACAATGAAATAGTTTAAATTAAAACCCTTTTGAAAGGATTTTGTAATTATTTCAGAGCTGTACTCCGGGAAACAAATATAGTGGGCACCCTTTTCCAATACCTGAAAAACTCTTTCATCGATGTTGAGAGTGGTCATTGTGTAGTCCGGATCTAAACCCTATTAAACATCTAAGAGATGAGTTTTCAAGGCAAATAAAGAGACGCCCCATTATACCAGATACGCTTCTGGAATAAAGAGTTGTAGAAGAGGGTAGAATATTTGAATATATCTCAGGGATTTATTCAAAACCCTTATGTGATTAATGTACACCGAATACATGGCATGATAAATAAACTCAAGACGAACTACCAATTATAAAAAATGTATATTAAAATTAAAATTAAAAAATTGTTTCAGTTTAGATCAAGGAGCAAAGCAATGATAACATTTGTATTAAATAAGTATTAATAATTATAACGTAATAATAATAATAATAATGCTAACATATTTTGTTTATAAAAAATTAATACGTAACTGCAATATTAATAATTTATAATTTTAATTTTAGACTATACTATTCCTCTGATCTCTATTGAACCACTACCTAGTACTCTAACTAAACAAAAGTTTAGCTTGGAATCCACATTCAATACTAAAATGACAAAAAACTGCGTTTTTGACTTCTTCAACATTTGCCAGAAAAACGCTCAATGAAAACGCTTGTCATTGATTACAAAAGAATCATTTGCATGACAGAAATTGGATATATCTGGACCATGTAGTTGAGATTTGGGCCTCCTCGAAACCATCTAATTCATCTCTCATCCAATCCTTAAAATTCTGAACCCTTCATGTTCATTACTTTGTCGCAAATAAACTTATACGTGAAGACCTCAATGTTCTATTTCTTGCTGATTCAGCCTGAACACGATATCTATACTTGCATAGTAAACTCCATAACCATTAAAATCCTCTCAACTTGCTTCCGATTCTATTCCCAGCAACCCTCCGAGGTGTATGAAAAGAAGATGGCCTAGGGGCCTTATCATATAGATCTTTTATTAAAGTGCCACTAATAAGTGGTTGCTTTACTAATTATTGCCATGTTCCTGAATTTATTGCCCCAGACATTTACTAGATCGATATGTTGGACAGTTGCTAATCATAAGAAAAGGTTTAGATGATCCCAGGTTCATTGAAGTGAAACCATCGGACAGCTGCTTTACATTTGACATGTTTTTTTTTATAGTTTATTTTTTATAATTTTCAATGTATAGTTAAAAAATAAAAAATGTTTTACACTTTTTTCTGTAAATAAAAATAGCCTAAAACTCTTTGGATTGGGTTTATTTCTTTATCGGCCTTTTGTATATTATCAGTTGGATTGGCTTCTCCGCACTCAAATCTGCGGATAATTAGGAGCAGACTGTATCTACTATTTTTTTTTATTTTTATTTTTTTTTTGAAGATGTCATAAATTTTTAGCCCGTTAGGATACCAAAAGAAATAAATTTAGACATTTATTTTCTTATGTATAACTTAAAGCAGTTCATCAGATTTACAGAACTTTGCTAATGTTGATATCGCAAGAGCCGGAGTCATCATAATGAGCTAAAAGCATGTCCAAGGACAAGTTTCAGGTACCCTCATTCTGGTGGAACTCACTGGAAATGTTGGCAACTGTCTTTTGCGGTGGTGTGGAACAACGTTAAAGAGGTTTCGAACTAATTTCCCCTGGTTTCTCTCTAGCCACCAGTCCCTTTATTTAAAAGTGACATAATTTTATGTACACTAATCAAGATTGCCCTTTGGTCCTCTAGTAGACCATTAAAAAAAAAAAAAAAGTATTAATGTATTAAACTACTTAAAATATAAAGTAAACGAGTGGAAAAACTATTTTAAAAAATCTAAACAGCTTTTAAAGCTCTTGAGGAGCGCATGATAGTATAGAAGGATCAAGACAATTAGGATTGATGAATTAATTGCCACTTCTATTGGAATTATTTCATTAGAAAAATTATTTCGAATGATAAACTTAAATCTTCATTCTGAAACATGAAAAATTTTAACACATCAGCACAATGTTACATGGATTATATATACTAAAGTATTAAAAGATGTAAGACTATAAATAAAATATCGGTACTCACCTGAGGAGATCTAACAGATATCTGAAATATATCCATCGTGTAAGGGGGAAGAGGAAGGTAGGTTAAATTTTTAGGGTTTACTTAGGGATTTCCTTTATGACTCATTGGATTTTTCCGTTTCTATTGCAAACAAATTTAAAGGGTATTGGAAATGTTTATCTGGCCATTTAAACGAAAACCTGGATCGGTTTTAAACACTTTCATTATTTCTAATGATTCATAAATATTTAATTTTAGGCTATTTTCTACTTGATTGATTTTATTATCATATCGTAGAATCAGTATTATCATCTTATCTATCTTGAATATGGAGTTCTTAGAAATGTTTTCACTTTATTACTGTTTCTGATTCCAAAAAATTCGTTTAATCGGGAATTAGTGTTTGAAGAGTTCATAAAAGCATAATTGGAAATCTAATTTTTAATTTTAATGTTATGAGTTGATAATCAGATGGACAGAGACAATTAAGAAACTCTTACGGTTAAGCATTATTATTTATTACAACTAAATCATATGAATCATAATATTATACACCATATAAAAATGCTAAGAATCGAAATTCTGATTTGGTTATAATTTTTATTAGGCAAATAATTTTGTTTGGATTTAAATTTCAAATCATAAAATTATATAACAGTGTGGCAAACCTCTTTTTTGTTACTTAACTTTGTACATTTAAATTTTTTAATTTTATGTCCTAGAACTAAGAAGATATAGTTAAAATTAGGGACAGATGATTTTAGTAGTTTTAATATTGTAAACTCTATTGCGGAGTGGCGCTAAACGGTCGATTTTCAAATTTCACTACGATCCACATGTTGCACCATATATTTATATATTTTTTAATAATTTTATTAAATATAAGTAAATTTTGATATCAATGTCAAACTCTATATGTATGAACCTTTACTTTTGTAACCTCTCACGTAGAATGGCGATTGCTACATATCGGTTAATGTTCCAACTTCACTTTTATCATATTATCGCTTTTTTAATACGGAATTAATTGAAAATCGGTAGATTTTATGATTGCTAAACATTTCTGAAGCAATACAGATGATGTCAAAATTTGGTACAGATTGGTTCATTAGTTTTAGAGGTTAGTGATCACAAACGAAAAATGGCTAGTCCTTTTATATAATAGTACAGATATCGTAATGGTAATATAGCCAAATATACATTGTGGTATCTAAATATGTATGGATGATTATGTTTGTGACGTAATGAGGAGCATTGATTATCTAACGAAGAAATTTCGGACCGAATTCTGTGGGAACTCGATGGTCCGAAGAGGCCGTTAGAACACAATATATCCGATGAGGCCTAATTCTGTAATTTATCATTTTTGTAATGAACACTCGGGAAGACAAAAGATTTATCGACCTTACGCTACTGGCAGGTCGGGTTAAGTTGTAACCATTAAACCTTCTGGAGATTAAACTACAAATCGCTGGCCATCTTTTTGTCCCTGATGACACCCGATTTATTAGTATACGGTATCTGCTTGAGAAACAATATGTCACCCCCACCTGATTATTGTTTTTTAAAGCGTGTATTTTTGATCGATTAAAGCAGTTTAAAAAATATAATATCTTATATTTAAATTTCATGTGAATTTGATTAGAAATAGATTCAATAACAGCAAATGCTATGTAAATACAATCTTGAAAAACGACTTTATGGACAATAGATAAAAACATTTGAAATTTGTTTGTAATTAAAGTATATTGGGGGTAAGGTGTCATTTAAAAACACAATTAAATAACATTAATTTATCGCTTCGACGTTTCGGCATAAAGTGCAAACCTTCTTCGGGACTTAAAAAAAAAAAAAGGTTTTTGGCAGCTGTGGGGTAGTAGGTATAAGAATGTACTTGAGCCACTACTGAAAAAAAAAAAAGAAATTACTTATCTTCTATCTATTATAAACGTTTTAAATATATTTATAAAATTTAAATAATATGATGCTTTATTTCAGAAAATTTTAGAAGTGGATTTATATATATGTAAGTCTAATCTAATATATTTTATAAACTATGGTATAGTAATGCAGACAAGCCACTACTGCAAAAAAATATATATATATTTGTATTTTTTAACGGTTTATTAAATAGAATTTGGGAAATTTTATTTCAGAGAAGGGGTTAGTGAGTATTGGAATGTACGTGAGCCGCTACTACCAATTAATAATATTTTTTTAATTATTGCATACATTTTTATATATGGAAACTCATAAAATATATTTGTTTCCAAATTTGAATTTTAGAAAAGGGGTCTCAACAGCACTGGGGTAATACGCTTGTGAATGTATGTAAGCTACATTGACAAAAAATATTTATTTTTTTAATTTTTACATAATTTAAAAAATAAAAAATAATATAATGCCTTATTTAATAGAATTTTGGAAACGGGATTTCAGAAAAGGGGTTTTGACAGGAGTGGAGTTATACGCTTGGGAATGTACGTAAGCCACTACTGTACAATAAAAATAATTTTTAGGAAAAAAACAAAACCGACTTCAAGATTAAACCTACATAAACAAACTTGAACTAAAAATTAAAAAATAATATTTTAATTGCTTCGAAACAAAAACCATTAAATGGCAATCAACGAAATTATCGATACTTATATACCTATTCACAATTTATGATCAGTTATTTTTAGAGTCGGTGCCAGCCAAGAAGGGCAGTTTAATCTTGCCTTAGCAATAAACTTTCGAATGGCCGGAGACAGTGGAGTGGCGGTGATGAAACAGTGGGAGCAACTTTACAATTACCATTTCTTTTCAAATTCTGTTTGTTTTGGTTGGCACCGACTCCAAAAATAATTGATCATAAGTTGTGAATAGGTATATAAGTATCGAAAATTTCGTTGATTGTCATTTAATGGTTTTTGTTTCGAAGCAATTAAAATATTATTTTTTAATTTTTAGTTCAAGTTTGTTTATGTAGGTTTAATCTTGAAGTCGGTTTTGTTTTTTTTCCTAAAAATTATTTTTATTTTTTACTTTTTAGTGGTGAGTGTATTTTTGTTTATACAGTCAATTCTCGATCTTCAAGCAACCCTGAAAAATAGTTCGACTTACTGAACAAAGAATTATCGAGTTTATCATTCCACTTATCTGCATGTAAATGGGAAAATTGAAAACAAAGTTTTTGTTGAAATCATTACGTACATTTTCATTAATGAGAATGTTGTTTGTACGTACATATAAAATTATTGATACAGAATATTAAATACCCGGTACCAATTTATCATATAACTTTCAACTGAACTGCGCTTTTTTCTGAGGGTGCCTAAAAGTTGACTTACCGCCTTTCACTATTGGCGATATTTTCTTTATTATTTAGGATGGTTGAAAGAGAACTACGCGGAATTCGGAATTCACTAGCAACAAATGCCCAACTTCTTTCTCATTTCCCCACTTTGCAAATCAATTTTAACTTTTCGTTAATTCAAAGAATTTACAATAGCCACTGTAAAATTATTCACTCGAGTGAATAACTAATAATAAGTGACTGATGTAACTATGAACTGTAAAAATAAACAATGACGGGAAACCGGAATATAAATTACACATGAAATTCTTTTAATTTGAGTTCGAGTTATAGAGGCGATGACTTCTAATAGTTCATTTCATAGAGGTGGTCCTAGAAGTTCTCTCTATTGAACCCTATTTTCAGTTCTACTTATTTTTGACACGATTTTCACGTTCTTTGTCTGAAATCGTCTCATTGAGGTGAAATTTATTTTAATGTACTTCCGACCGCAGATTCCGACGACTTATTTAAGAATTTAGCTTATCGAAGTACAACACATCGAGAGTTGACTGTATATGTAAATTATTTTTGTAATTAATTTAGTTTTAGTTACCATAGAAATTTTAGATAATCATAATCATAAATGTGTTTAAAATGTAAGGTTATAAAACAGTGATTTTTATTAACTGTTTTTTGATTTTTCTAAAAAAGTGCTGAGTTGATTTCAAAATATTTTTTATGGGACTACCTCTGGAGTATGCCCTAATAAAGAATTATCAAAATTGATTAAGAATTGACGGTGGTTCTCAACTCATCTGTAATTTTTTTTTTTTTTTTTTTTTTTTTTAAATGTTACGCGATTACTCCATCAATTCTGAATCAATTTTGATGATTCTTTTTTAGATCGATAGGGCATACTCCAGAAGTGGTCCCATAAAAAATATTTTGAAATCAACGCAGCACTTTTTAAGAAAAATAAAAAAAAACAGGTAATAAAATAACTTATTAACTGTTTTTTTTTTTGTTTTTTTTCAAACAGAACCTCCTCTTTTCTGAAGTCGGTTGAAAAAAATATATTTATTTACGTATTTTTCATTTATTACATAATTTTCGGATATTTATATATATATCAAAAACTAATAAAATATATTTTATAAAATATATTGTGCTAATCTAGACAAGCCACAACTGCAAAAAAAAAATATTTTTTTTAATTTTTACATAATCTTTGGGCATCTTTATACAATGGAAAATAATATAATGCTTTATTTAATAGAATTTTGAAAATGGGATTTCGGAAAATGGGTTTCGGCAGCTTTGGGTTAGTGATTATTGGAATGTACGTGAGCCACTACTGCCAAAAAATAATATTTATTTTGGTATTTTTTATTTATTACATACTTTTTGGATATTTTTATATACGAAAACTCATTAAATATTTTTTTTCCAAGGATTTGAAAATTGGAATTTTAGAAAAGGGATTTCGGCAGTAGTGGGGTAATTCGCTTGGGAATGTACGTAAGCCACTACTCCAAAAAATATATTTATTTTCGATTTTTTATTTATTTATTACATGATTGTTGATGTTAAAATAAGTTGGATTTACTTATTTTTATTTATTTCATATTTTTTGGATATGATTATTTATACCAAATGAAATAATACAATTCGTTATTAAGTGGGAGTCTTTATTCTTGAAAATATGTGCGGGAAAAGGGGAAAAGGACAATAGAGTTTTCCGTCGTAGACAAAGTGCACTGGGTTATGGTCTCATGTCTTCAGCTCTCAACACATGCAGGTCATAGTCTGGTACTTGCCTTAGCTGTCCACCTGACCTCTCAATTTACACTAGAAATGGAACTTAGACCTTGATAATGCCCTCATTTCAAAATCATGAGACAGTAAGTCTATAAACAGAAAATCATATCAGTCAAATATAAAACATCCCTAGTAACAAAAACAATTATTCCGCTCTAAAAATCCTCGACAATCACGAGATTCATTACCTAAAGCAGGTAAGCCGTTTGGGCAATGCTAGTAAATTGCATTATTTTACCGCTGATAAGAAAAAAAACTATAGAAAATATAAAGGACAACAAATAAGGAAACAAAATTGCAATATATTAAACCTCTTAAGACTATTTATCTATTATAGAAAAATAGATTGTCCTTTTAACTTCTATAAATAATAATGTTAGACTCATTTAATCATTATCTAAAAATGTAGTAAGCGTCGATTATAATAAGAAAAGTATAATGTTTTGGGAATAAGTAGAGAATGAATCATATCATATGATCATAAATCATGAATCATTTGAACAAGCTAATATTGTCATAGGTCTGAAGAACATACAAGAATATCTAGAACAAGCAAATGCAGAAATAGAAATAATAGGTACTAAAGCGAAAGCCTATTAAGATAGGAATAACTTTAGAGTTAAATTAATGAAAAATATAAGGATTCTTGTAAAGAAGCAGAGAGGTAAAGGTGAAAAGTAGAACGAAGAAAGAAGATATGAGAGAAAATAAGGAAAATGTGGAAAACAAAAAGAAAAAACCAAGAAGTGGTAAATGGTCCAAAAGCTTCGATAACCGACTCTTCACAGTCTCCAGTTTTGATATAACGTCCCTTAGGTTAGATTATTAAAAACTGTCTAAAACAAGAACAAAAAAACTATGTTGGATTTTTTTTTTTAATTATAGAGAATTATTAAAACACATTAATATAGCAAATCAGGTACCTCTACTCGCACATACCCAAGAGCACATTTTTGAATCAAAGAATACATTCTTAATAATAAACTTTAATAAAATTAAAAAAATAAAATAAATAAAACCATAATTTTATCTGCCAAATGTTACTAAAAGCTATATATATATATATATATATATATATATATATATATATATATATATATATATATATATATATATATATATATATATATATATATATATATATATATATATATATATATATATATATATATATATATATATATATATATATATATATATATATATATATATATATATATATATATATATATATATATATATGGACAAACGTCTTACTAGGAATCCACATACAAGACTAAAACGAAAGAAACTGCTCGTCTTTACAGACAACTTCAACATTTACTAGAAAAACATTCAAAACTCCCAATTAATTACAAAAGACTCATTTACATTACGTTGATTAGACCTATTTGGACCTATGGAGTTGAGCTTTGGGGCTCTACTTAAGCATCCAATTCATCTCGTATCCAATCCTTACAATCCAAACTCTTCGAAAATTTCCTAATGCTCTTTGTCACTAACAAACTTATCCATAAAAATCTTAATGTTCCATATGTTGTCGATTTAGCCCACACCGGATACCTAATCCTTTCCTAATAAGCTCCATAACCATTCAAATCCACTAGTCTCTCAACTTGCTTCCCACTCCATTCCCGAAAATCCTCCAAAGCGTATGAAAAGAAGATGACGAAGCGACCTTCTGATATAAAATTCTTATTGAAGTGTTACTAGTGAGTAATTCTTCACTAGTTATTTACATGTCATTGTTGTCATTATTATCAAATAAAATAACCATTCTCATAACCATGCCCTACAATGAACAAAATAATCTCGAAACGTCGCCATAATATAATTGTTACTTATATTGACTGATCCTCAAGAACCTTATTAAACTCTTCCTAAACCTTAAAAATGTATATATATATATATATATATATATATATATATATATATATATATATATACATTATTTTCTATTATGTACCACCCATTCTGAACTGGACGACACTAGAGACCAAATAGTCCTAAACTCTTGGCACACGCTTACATTAAAAAGGACAATAAACTTTATCATAGCTATAACACTTTTATCTTCTCTGAAAACTATTTCCTATTCAATATTAACGACGGCACTTCAACAAGTTTCTCTTATGCTGTAGAGTTGTTCTAAAGGTATAAAGGGCCAAAGTTATAAATAGGCGATAATTAAAACGATTTAAAAGTTTCTTCAAGTTTTCGAAGTTATTTTTCTAAAAATCTCAGTTGTTGTTCTTTAAGCTACAATAACGTATCCCTACAAGGGCAGGAAGTAAGACCGTTAAAAATGGTTTAAAAAATATTTAATGCGAAACAAATACTGTTTCTTTTTGTAATATTGGCTCAATATTTGAGAAGCATGTTTCTAGAGCTATGCTAAGGAGTACAATATCTAGCATTTTTTCTATTTCTAGATTGGTTAGACAGGTGTGACGGGCTTTATAATTATTCATAATAAATTCCTTTAGCTTAAGAAAATAAAATTGTGAAATGGATTAAATGATTATTATACTAAATGAAAAATTCATAAACAATTGGTTAAACTAATTGATATAAAATTATTGATTTTTTGATATAACTATGTCTTTATATATCATAAATATATCATATTCAAAAATTAAGTACATGGCCCAGTAGATAATAAGTACAATGGATAATTCAAAATGACCAATAGTAAGTAGTTGCGTGAGATTTATCGGAGAATTTAAGTAAGGCACAACGGCTAAAACGGTCATGTACAATTTTAGGATTCCATGCTTTTTGGTATTTATACCAGCCATATATCAGCCGTTAATTTTGAAAGTGGGGCAAGTCCAGTCTTAAAAAAATATGGAGGTAATGGTATTTACAGATATAACTTGTTATGATAATTTTATGCGTAAACAGCTTATAGAAAAAAAAAAAAAGTTAAGATTCTAGTCCGACCTATCCTACCACTGTCCTTACCACTTGCGATGATGGTACATGCGTATTATCAGTTAATAATTATCCTTTCATTGCATCCCAATCACTACAATCTCATATTACTAACATTCAAGAATGGTGTCGAAATTGGGGACTTAAAATAAATCTAAACAAAAATCAAATAACCTTTATCCTTTGTCGTAAACCTACGACTTCTTGTCCTACAGTATCCTTTAACAATATTCCATAAATCCCGGTTGAACTGGTCCGATTCGCCCTCGGCCCCCGAAAAAAAAAAAAAAAAAAAAATTAAATGTGATGATTCACCCCTATTAAATGTTGATATATATGTATGTAACTCCAATATTAAATTTTATTAATGTTGTTTTTATGTCCGAAGAGACAAAAGCGCCACGTCTCCGCCACGTTCGTTCTGTGTGAATTGGGCCTTAGACGCCTCGGAGGATTTGAGTGTGAGGTAACTTGGACGACCTGTATTGAAGTACAAATAATAATAATACCCCACGTACCAGTATTTTTAATACCAATACCTCCTACATCAATAGATACTTACATTCCTTCATAGAGCCCCTTCTTAACAGCCTGTTTCTACTCCTAATTGCAGGGCTCTTTCTTTTTATGGTTATTATTATTAATTATTCTGTATTAATATTATTATTATTTATTTGTGATCTCGCGTTTTCCGGTTTCTGAACTGAGGTGAAGGACATCTTCAGCATAAGTTCACTTATTTTTTTAAATTTTGATTCTTTTTTTTGTTGTTGTTGTTTTACCTTTCATATGTTTAAAAATTTATAATAATCCCTGCCGTGTCCAAGAGTTGCTGAACCTCTCTCGGCACATCCACTGGAAATATCAGGTCATCAATGCCTGCTGCAGTTGAAATCGGTTTCTGATATTTATTATTATTGTTATTAGTTTTTCAATAATATTTATAGAAATAAAAACAAACTTTAAATCGCAATCATAATAATGATAATGACTAATCGTTTTCATATGTTCCTTATGATCTCAAAAATTGCTATTCAGACTGCCTTAACTCTTGTGACATTAAATGGAACTTCGTTAACAAGAAGTTCAGGTTGTTCAACTTCGTAAGTACTCGCCACCCTCCGGAGCAATTTAAAGAAAGCTATAAAACAAAGTTTCCGTTTCAGCTTTTTATGATTTCATAAATTACGGATATTTTTGTATCACCAAGAGGCTTGTTTCCTACTGTTATTCTCAATAACATTTTACAGCTCTGTGTTGAAAAAAGTAATACATTAAAATCGATTTTATTTTTGTCATTTAGCATAATAAATTATATATATATAGAATAGAATAGAATAGAAAAAAAACTTTATTCTGGGACAAAGTCCCTTAAGAATAACTTTAAATAACACAAAGTAAGATCATAACTGGCCGAGAGCTTTTAAAAATAAAACAATACATAAAAAAGTGAATACAAATATGTATGAAAAAAAATACAGACAAAAATAGGAAAAGAAAAAGCAATAAATAAAAAAGAGAGAGAAAAAATAAATAAACAAAATAGTTGTTAATATTATAAACAAAATTGCAGAAAAAAAAGAAACATTACAGAAAAAGAAAAGATAAAAAATCAAAAATTATCATTACAAAAAATTAAAACATGATCATAATCAAACTATAATTTATGCTAATGTTTTATGTCTGACAGAATTAGCGATTAAATTAGATGATTATATACATAGTGCATACATCCATATAAGTAGAGATCGTCTGGTTGGAGGGAAAGAAGATGGTGAAAGAAAAGTGTTTTGAATGTTCCGAGGGAAGAAGTATTGCACACATGGGGGGAGGGAATTTCAAAGAATAAGGATGGGACAAGGAAAGCACGTTGGAATGCAGTACTTCTGTGGGTTGGAGTATAGAGATCGGAAAGACGAGATCTTGTATGCAGTGATTTGATAGCAGACTTGAAATTCAGGGTACTGTAAATAAAGGGAGGGTGTGAGGGTAGTTTATAGCTTGGAATAGGTAAGTGCCAAACAAGTATTTTCTGCGGAAGGAGGGGAAAAGCGAATTTACTTCGGTGTAGAGATGCGAAACATGGGAACATCCTGAGGTTCCGAAGACAAACCTAATGAAGCAATTCATGATGCGTTTTAATCTGTCTTTAAGAACAGTCGAGGGCCAGCCATATATCACGCAACCTTAGTCTATTTGGGGGAAGATAAGGGAGGACACTAGACGTTTAAGTGTGGGTAGGGGGAGGAGGTTACGGAAGCGGTGAAATAGTTTTAGAATACCGATTGCCTTTGGGAAGATTTGTGCAATATGGGATTTCCAGGAGAGGGTTTGATTAATGGTTAAGCCTAAATTATTAAGAGAGGAATAACAAGTTATTGGATGACCATTAAGGAATAATGTGGGAAAGTTGGTATTCGAATAGAGAAGGGAATGTGATCCTATATAAATTAGGGATGAGTTGATTCTCAGTTCTATCGATTCTTAAGAAAATAATCGTTATCGAGAATCGATGATCCAAAGTCGATTCCTTGGTACCTAATGATACTGCTGACGTTGGTTATAGTTTATGTTATTATTAGAGACCGGATTTCTGTGCAATAAAAAATCAAAAAATGTGCAGTAAAAAATTCAAAACGTGAATTTAAAAACTTAATTCATGCAGCAATCCATTTATTTATACTAATATGCAAAACTTTACCAGCCTTGAATAAACTTAAGGACATTTAGTCAAATGTATCGTTTTAGTGTTAATTCAATCTGAAATACTTTAAAATTTGGGAAAAAAAGGAGATGAAAAAAATTGTTAATTAAAAGAAATATAAAATATCTTTATTAAAATTTCCTTTTACGAGTAAAAAAAATATAATTAAATGTTTTTTGAAAAATAAATTAGTTTTTAAAAGTTTCGTGAAAATATATGACATTATAAATTTCAAAATATTTTTTAGTAAAATTATGCCACCTGTCACTTAATAAAATGTTCTTTACCAAAGAAAAGGAACGTTCTACATCTATGGACGTAACAGGACAATTTTTGTAGCATGGGATTGTGGATGGATCCAGATTATCAGCTTCTATTTCCTTTCCGTTGATACAATGATTTAATTTTTTTTAAACAAATGTAGCTATTTCTCAATGATTTACTCGAATTTTGAAAATAAACATCTCCCCTTTTCATTTTCAATTCGTTTTAAGCTTTCTTCGAGAGTTTCAAACAAATATCAGCTCTGGATATTCATTGGTCCATTGTTTCAATTTTGTAGAAACACTCGCGGACATTTTTGGCATTTTCAAAGTTGATAGTTTAAAATCTTGTCAACAACTAGCCCTATGTGCTAAATCAGAAGTGGAGAAATAGGAAGCGGGGAGTAAAATTTTCTGAGGAAACGTCTTAGTTCTAGGAAGTACGTCGATTCTCAATGTTTGCCTAAATCCTCTAAGCTCCCAATTCAATACGATCATTTACAAAGTACTAGGTCACAAATACATTTGCTTTAAGCGACTTTTTACTTTCAATTTAAAACTAATTAACCTATTTAATATAAATAATTATTATAAATGTTGCCTAATAATCGTAAGTAAATTTTTCAAAAAATAAATGGTCAAGTGAATAAAATTAGATAAATTTGGCTCAATTGTGCAATTCCGTGCAATTAAGCTCAAAAAGTCAAATTTGTGCAATTTCGTGCAAAATAAAATTTAAGAATAAGAATCCTTAGGTTATAAATGAGATAGCTACTTGGGTTAGAGAGCGCTAAATTAAAGCGAACTAAATGTGCAATAACACAGAAATCCGGTCTCTAGTGATTATTATACATTTCTTCTTCTGATGACCAAACCTCGTTTGTACCAAATTTCAAACAAATCCTATACAACAGCAAGCTAAACTTCAGTTTGTTGAAGATATTCATCCATTATTGGAATATGAAGAAATAATATTACAATCTCTAATAAATGAAACAATGCCACCAAGACAATTGTACCATTTTATTAAACATTTTTGGTATTGTTAAGGGACGATACGTCCAAGAATAAAGATCATTTTTCATTTTATTACGAGTACATACTTGTTCTCGAACCCTAATACTCAACTAAAACAAATCCACTGCATCTACAATGTTTAATGCAAGAGTTCAGTAACATTTTCAATTCTTTGATCAATAAATGAAACTCTGGAATGATTTATCTTCTTTACTATAAATTTGTAAATGTGATTATATGATTGTACATATTCTAACTAATAATTAATAACATTTATCATACGATATGAATAATAAATGCTACTAGCGGTTTTCTGATTTATTTTTTTAATAATTATCGTTTTTTTTTGTTATTCATCGGACAAAGAATTTTTTAAATATAAAGAATTAATATATTTAAATAATTCTTTTTCCTTTTTTTTTTTTTTAAATTTATTTGTTTGTACAGTTTATGCTAATTTTCACTTTCCTCACATCTGTCCCCTTATTATTTTCCTTTTTATCCCACTATGTACGTTTATAATTATTTTACTACTTATGCCCCATTATCCATCATTCCTTTGCTGCTATGTACTTCTCATTGCTATACTTTATATATTTAATATCAACTATATTTTCAACTTCATACTATTGCTATTTAGCTTTTTTATTTACTCATTAACTCATTTACTTAGTATCTACTCATTATTAAAAAAAAATTAAAAATATTTACCCATTAATTTGCTGTCATTAACTTTTAATTAATTTTCACTCATTTCAATTTATTTTCAATTTAATTGTTAATTCAATAGTATTTATGTATAGTATTTGTCCTCATGCAGGTATTCTTTTCATAGCTTTTTTATACTCGCTGCAATTTGCTCATTTCTTTTTGTTTATTTTATTTTCTTCTAGCCCTGATGACTGCTTGCAATGCAAGTCAAAACGTCGGCGTTATTAATTAAAATTTATTTTTAATTGCTCTGCATCTATGACTGAATACCCTAACTACCTACATCTTAATATTAATTAATATTGTGTGTTTATTCCAATTTAATCCCAATTAGTCTACAATCTAATACGGCGATAATTATTTTATTTTTAAATTAAGGGATTTCGCCAGCAGCAGGTTATTGCTCGAAAGAGGAAGATTGGCACTACTGAAAATTAATTATGGAAATGTATCAGTACCTAGGAACAATTATCCTAAGTCGATTACTAGGTTTCGATCGATTTTGCTCAACTTCAGAGTGTAGAATACAATTACATATGCATAAGATGGTTGCAAGATACGATATGTGTTCCTTGTGGTAGTATGTAGAACTAGGACTGAAATTTATTTTTAACAGGAGAAGCTTAATCACCAACTAAATGGTTTGGGTAGTAAAATAAAATTAAGGTTTTTTTTTTTTTTTTTTTTTTTTTAACGAAGCGTTTACCTAACCTCTATAAAATTGTTTGCAATTGTCTGTAAAAGAAATATGTGAATCTGAACTAACTTGCAGGAAATAATTTATTTTAGTTTTCGAGAACTTAAACACAATCTTTATTAATTATTTATTTTATTAGTGTAAAACAAATAATTAAATAAACAAACATAAATAACTAAATAAAAATGTAAAGCTTTTATTGGAAGAATATTACAATCTGCCTCAACCAATGGCTGTAAATAATAGAGACGTCAATTCATAAATATATCAAAAATATTCATACAATATGTAAAAAAATAAATATATATATAATCTATGAAAATACAAATCATAAAATTAAATAAGTAAAAATAAAAATACAAACATTCTATATATATATGTGTGTGTGTATATATAAAAATGTATATTGTGCATATAGTATGTTTGTATTTATTTTTTTATTTAGGTTTTTTTTTTTTTTTTTTTTTTTTTTTTTTTTTTTTTTTTTTTTTTTTTTTTTTTTTTTTTTTTTAACGAGGGCAGGGGAAATCTTCTAAAAGACATGTTTAGGCCCGTACCTAAACACGTGTGGGATTCTTACCCACTAAAACCACCTCCCTACACCTGTTTTTCCTCTCCACGGAACCTCCTTTTAGTCCAAGCAACGAAGACCAAAAAAGGCCGACTGGGGGACTTAATTCATGTAGAAGCCAATTTTGGCACAGTTGTAGGGGAAGGTGTCCTTAACAACATATTAAAAGTACTGGGGGGTGGGGGTGGAGCTAACGGAGGGGGGGCGCTCTAAAGGTCGTTTTTTTCAGTTTTTCGTTAATAACTCGAAGACTCTTGCCCCTAGCGAAAATGTGTTTATGTACTAAATTAATAATTATAAAATTCTTTACAAAAAAGGTGCTATACACTTTTTTGTTAACAGCAATCCTTAAGGAGATATGGAGCGAGAAAAATGAAAATTAAAAGAAAAAACCCTTTTTTATTGTTAAAAATGAAATGTTTATGGTTTATATAATTAATCTTTTAGCGCCCTTGGTTCCAAATGTCAAAAACAGCTTACATATGTATGTATGTATGTATGTATGTATATAGAACTGTGGAGGACGAAAAAATTGGCTAACTTGTGGTAAGTTGCACTTTTCCGCGAAAACACGTTTGTCGGCACTTTTTTTGACTATAACTCCAAAATTATTTGTTCGATTTGAATTTTTTTTTTTTATCTGAACGCTAATTAAATTTGCTTTCTGAACCCACAAATGTGAAATTTTGATCAAGTCTCGTAAAACACCCATGCCAACACGTTGAGAAACCCATACTATTGTGCAATTCTTTTATTTTTGGTTCATTTCTCACTACAACTCCAAAAATATTGGTCCGATCCCAAATTTCTTTTTTTCATCTCAAAGCTGGTTAAATTTCCTATTAGATTCTATAGATTTAAGTTTAATAAAGTTCCGTGAAATATCCATTCTACCTCGTTAAATTCCGTGTACTGTTGTGAAATCCTTATTTTTTCGGAACATTTCTCGTTATAACTCTAAAAATATTTATTCGATCCTGAATTTCGTTTTTAAATCTTAAAGCTGGTTAAATTTGCAATTAGATCCTATATATCCTATATTTTGATTTAAGTCCGTGAAACACCCACGCCAGCCCACTCAACATTTTAAAAATGTCAGGTTTTGCCAAAACATACACATTTAGTGTGCTAGCATGGGTATTACATGGAATATAATTAAAAGTCATAGATAGTACCTGATTGATAATTTAAGTAGCTTTAAAATGAAATAAAGCAATTTGGAATCGGACATATTTTTTAGGAGTTATAGAGAAAATATGCCAAAAAAAAACTAAAAATTTTTAACAACTCGCAGTTGTTAGCGTGCTGGCAAGGGTATTACATGGCATTTTATCAAAATTTGATATATAGGACCTAATAGAAAATTTAACCAGCTATGAGATGGAAAAAAGAAATTTGGAATCGAACAAATATTTTTAGAGTTATAACGAGAAATGTTCCGAAAAAATAAGGATTTTACAACAGTACGCGGTATTCAGCGAGGTGGAATAGATATTTTATGGAACTTAATTAAAATAAAATATATAGTATCTGATGATAAATTTAACCAGCTTTAAGATGAAAAAAAGAAATTCGAGATTAGACAAATAGTTTCGGAGTTATAGACAAAAGAGTACCGACAAACGCGTTTTTGAGGAAAAGTGCGACTTACCGCAAGTTAGCCAATTTTTCTTCCTTCACAGTTCTAAAACTATCGATCTGACAAAAAAAACGAATGGAACCAAATTTATTGCAAATTTGCTTAGCTTTAATAATGTATATAACACAAAATTTGCTGAAAGTAACGGTTTCCGAGTTACTGGATCAAAGTGCTAAATACATACAATTTTCAACACTTTCCCCCCTCCCCTGCCCAAACCTGAAGATGTTTCAAAGAAATCTTTTAACCACATTTACAGCTAAGGTTGATGAACAATATGCAATAGTCAGATCTTTTTATTTTTGGTTCGATATCAAGGTTCGAATGATAATTTCCCTGTACTATAATAAGCATATTTGGCTTAACAACAATAATTTTATTTTTAGCAATAAGCTTTCAAATTATAATAATAAACTATTGATTTTTAGCAATAAACATTGCAATTTCAACAATATATATACAAATTTTAACAATAAAAACGTGTTTTTTTTTACATTTTCCATATTTCCCCCACTATATCTTCTTAAGTATTGATCCTAGAACCAAAATGTATAGAACCTTTTTTGTAAACAATTTTATGTTAATTAATTTAGTATATAAACACATTTTCGCTAGAGGCAATAATTTTCGAGTTATTAACGAAAAACTGAAAAAACCGACCTTTAGAGCCCCCCCCACCCTTAGCTCCACCCCCACCCCCCAGTACTTTTAGTATGTTGTTAAGGACACCTCCCCCTACAACTGTGCCAAAATTGGCTTCTACATGAATTAAGTCCTCTGAAAATCCTTCGTTGCTTGGACTATTTAGGCATTACATCATGGAGAGGAAAGGCTGTGTGCCGCCTCATGGAAATAGGCTACAACCTCCTGCAGCATCTTTTCTTCTTTCCTGAGCCGCTTGATGGTCTCAGCCATCTTTCGCCAAGTACTCCTCAGGAGCCAACATCTATGTATTGCACTAGGTTATCATCAGAATCTTTCGAAACGCTTCTCTCTATTGCTGGAAGCGAGGGCGTATGAAAAGCACGAGGCTCCACTACCGTGGGGTAGGTCGGACATTTCCCTCTATCATCCAACTTGAACCTGTATTCGTATGCTCGGTAGCCTCTATGTCCAGTGTGCCGCTGAATTAAGTAATAGTCAACCACACCATTCTTCTTGTCCACCCAGGGTTGAATATGAGGGACCAACCTGTGTCTACACCTGCAGCTGGGAGCGTTGCTAGAACGGTCACCTGGCTTGCATTGGCTCTGGGAAAAGATCTGATTTTTTTTTAGAGTATTAACTAGCAAGAAAAAATTGGAAAATACAGTCGAACCCTTGCTAAATGGTATTTGTATAAGTGGAATACCTCTATAAGCGGTACGAAACTCTTGTTCCCAGCACTTTACCCTGATATAAACTCTTTGACAGGAATTTTTCTACCTCTGTAAGTGGAATCAATTTTTGTGAAAATTGCCTCTATAAATGAAACAATTTTAATATTTACCTCTATAGTATTAATTTAAATTACCTATATATTTAGTATTTAAGTGAAATTAACATTACTTCTTAGAAAACATGAAGGGATTGATGGGTTTGTTTTGTTTTGATTGGTTCCCAAAGTGTAAACATTAAGCACATTGATATTTCACTCTAACCTTTTGTTGGTACACTGTAATTTTCTCTCTTTCGTGCCAGTTGATAAGTAAAACTCATCCTGTCAACATGTCGCGAAATCTAAAATCTTTTTCAATTAGTGAAAAATTAATTTTTGTTTGTGAATTTGAAAGTAGAAAGTCCAGAGATGATATCGCAAAACAGTTCGGTGTGCCGAAATCAACATTGTGCCGGATCTTGAATAATAAAAACAAAATTGAACATGAGCGTTTAGAAGGACATGGAAAAATAAAGAGATTTCGGGCTTGTCGAAACCCTGAGTTCGAAAAATGTCTCCTATTATGGTTGCGGCAGTTCCTAAGTAAACATATGCCAATTGTTGGGACGGCCCAATATTTTGCACAAGTAATACATTTTTACAATTATAGCAATTTGTTTGAAAACCTCTTTTAGTGGTACAGGCAACCTTAATGGCATGGATAAGTGAAACCTTGTTTCAGTGGAATACCTCCATAAGCGGGATTGAAATCCTGCCATCAAGAGATTCCATTTATCCAGGTTCGATTGTATCTACGATCCTTTTAATTAATACAACAATTTTTCTAATCAACAATAAAAGTAAAAATAATTTACTAAATTAGCATATTTTTTGTCTAGGCTGTATGTACCACTAAGTTATAGTATTTATAATAGTTTAATAACTCTGTTAAATAAGTTGGGAAATAACTAATATTCGGAATAGTTTTAACCCTGTGGTTTTAAAAATATGTGTCATGATTTTTGAACACATATATGCTTAATTATTGTTGTAAATATTTAATATAGTCCGTGACTTTTCAATTTCAATCAGGCCACGCGACTAACTTAATAGTAATTTGCATAAGAACCTATATGTATTATTATAGTATTGCATTGGAGCTTTAAAATAAAATATACAGATTTTCTTATTTCCTTGAAACTAATTTCATAGAGGAACGAGGAAGAAAAAAAATAATTTTTACGACCCTCTACAATGAAGAGGGAATATTCAAATTAAACACGATTAATCCGAAAGATCTGGGTTAATTATCATAAAATTAGTTGGTTAGAGTAATTATAATGAAAGGAAAGAAGTTAAACTGATCATGTTAAATTGGAAGTATCATGTTAATTGCGAAATTTTCCCTGAATACCAAAGGACCCTCTGATTTAAAGATTAAAAAAACTTCGGTACTATGATGCAAATGCCCCTCATTCCTATGCAAATTGTTTTAATTACAATATAAATTACCACACCAATTGTTTTTTGTTTTTTTCCAGACAAGGAAGGGTTCTCTGCCCTACTTGGTGTCCCTTACTGCTTATTATTGCCCCCTATTTCGACGAGGAGTCAAACGTTTTTACGACAAATTGAAATTCGGGACCTGAATTAGATTCTTAATTAGGGTAAGTTACACAGCATTCCAACAATTTTGGATTACAGATAATTGTAAATCCAGTTGAATATAAAATCATACAAATTTCTTAGTCGTAACTCAGTTGCTAATTTGATTTGTTTATTTGTTTTTTTTTTTAATATTACAATTTGCCATAACTAAGTGCGAAACACGAGGATTAGTTTTTAAATTTAAAATTCCGCCCTATATATTTATATGTATATAATTCATATTGTATATAAGTTGCTGCCTGATATGTAAGCAGCCAGACAATAATACCTTTTCATTTTGCTTTCATGTTATTCTTAGGAGACAAGGTGTCGCAGAATAAAGATCATTGTTCATTTAATTTCATTTCAATCAGTAATAAAAATTAAGAAAATAAATTTATTTATCCTTTTAAAACTATTAAAGTACACTTAGAAACAGTTTACCTATAGTCGTATACTTTAAATAACCCTGTCAAATCCATGATATAAAAAAATGACAAATTATTTACTTAATACAAACGGGAAAAAAAAAAAAAAAAAAAAAAAAAAAAAAAAAAAAAAAAAAAAAAAAAAAAAAAAAAAAAAAAAAAAAAAAAAAAAAAAAAAAAAAAAAAAAAAAAAAAAAAAAAAAAAAAAAAAAAAAAAAAAAGGTTTTTCATAACTCGGGCTGTGAATTACATGCATTAAAAACTGAAAAATATGTTCATATATATATATATATATATATATATATATATATATATATATATATATATATATATATATATATATATATATATATATATATATATATATATATATATATATATATATTTTAGGCAAATATGCAATTAAATCCCTTAAATATGCAACTATCTATATCATTTAGAAAAATAAAAAAAAAATGTAATATATACTTATGCATTAGTAAAAAAATTCAAGTTTAAGTAACTAACTGTGTTGAAAATGGAAACAATTGGAAGAAGACCATTAAAAAACAAAAATGCTAGTCAAATAATAAAAAGAAAAACGCGTACGGAATGGTATGTCAGCTGGACATCAATCAGTATGGAAACCAGAATTTTCTAATCCGGTGGAAGTTTGTGTAACCAAAGTTTTTTTTCAAATTTTGATTTCTTACTTTTTTTAATTTGTACTTTGCTGTTTTACTAAAAATTGTGCAGTAGTTGAATCAACTTTATCAAAACAAACACAATATATAACGGCTCCACCACACTTAAAAGATCTTTTTTTTTTTGCTAGAGTGATTTTTGGAAATTTAGGAATGCACAAATAAACAGTTAACGAATGATGAAAGAGGAAAAAAAGAAACGTGAAGTAATATTCCAAGTATTTGAGCGGAGCAAGAACTATAAATTAATCCATTTAAACAATTCCAAGAGAAACGAATCCGATCTAAAGTTCAGAGAAGAATCAGCTCCTGGCCAAACACGAGCTTATTCATTTGGCGGGGGGAAAAAATATAAGTCCCTGAAGTTATTTTTCGGTTTTTATTTATATTTGATTTTGTTTTTTGTTCAGAAACATAAAAAAAACGAATGACAAATGCTGATATGCCGGATATGTATACAAATATAAATAAATTGATGAATCAGTATAGTTGCCTCTTCTATTGGGATTAATGTAACTCTAGTGGAGGCTAGAAGTGGGTTTCCTATGGAGGATATTAATATTTAATTTCAAACTATGTCTGAGTACCAATGATTGGTTTCAAATCTCACCCATTAACGTCTTGCATAGTGTGTGGTTTTCGACGCTCCTTAGTTTGTGCTCCTCTTAGTTGCACGTATGAAGATAAGATCTGGTTAAACCAAATTCTTTTGTTCGGGATGGCATATTTCAATCTGTTTGGTAAATCAATAAGTTGCACCCTTCCGGCTTCTTTTACAACTGATAATGTGCTGAGTTTTTGATTGATTATACGTACAGACCTGGCTTCAGAATCACTTGAGTTACGCATGATGGTATAGAAAGATCAATAAAATTATGATTGATGAATTAATCGCCAAATTCTATTGATATTGCCGCTTTTATTCCGATTCCAATTGAAGTGGAAATTAATTCATCAAGCGTAATTGTACTTACGGATGCTTATAACAAATTACTATCTAATCAATGATATTAAAAAAATACAAAATATTTATATATTTTATACACAAACGGAGATTTAAAAAAAAAAAAGTGGTTTATTATAACTATCGGCAGATTTTCTGTTACTGCTTCGCTCCAACTCCTATTTTAGTTTTAACTTTTTTTTTTTTAATTTAATAAAATTTTACTTAACATTACACCAGCCCTACTAACAGATGATTATAACAAATTTTATAAAATTCATGATATTAAAGTGCCAATTTGCAAATTTGCTTTCTTTATTTTTTAAAAATATCATGATCTACCAAAACTATCTGCGATCAGTAATAATAAGAAATATAACGAATTTATTTATCATCGGACAAACGTCTCTTTACGACAATTGAAATACATTTGTAAACAGTTTAGACATAGCAATACATCTTGATATAAATATAATATTAGTTAAAACAATTAATACCGAATTTTTATTTATAAGTAAAAATTACAAATCATGAACATATTTTGAATACATATATATATATATAAATATTCCGACATAATAACGTAATATGCATTACATTACATTCATTGAAACGGCTACCAAAACGGTAGATCGAATAGACTTCATAGTTCCCCACACGGCTTTCATAGGTTCGTAATAACCTACTTATTAACTAGTTTCATGGCTCCTCCACACACATATACATAGATTCATTAGAATTAATCTGGCCCACTTTATTTATTTGTATTGTAAAGGAAATAGTAAATCGCAGTAAATAAATAAATTTAAATTTAAATGATTGTTGAAATAAAATCAATTTTTACACAGTAAACAGATTCGCGCTGGAGCACTTAGTTGAAAATAACTTCCTTCTGTGTGGGTTGCAGTAAATCATTATTATAAGGAAGTTAATCAGATATTTCCGTTAATATCTTATTACAGTAAGCTATATTAATATGTTATAAATTACATTTTATACATATATACATATTAAGTACACAAAAATAAATTATTTTAATTATTAAGGATAAATATCTATGTATAATAATTATATAAATAGATATAAAAAAAACAAAAAAAACATTTATGCATCGCAAGACCCCTCATTACCATACGATATGCGAAAAACGGCGGTATAAAACAATATCATGTATATATGCAATATTATTGATAACTAATTCTCTTTTATTTAAATGACTGATGAAATAGAATCAATTTTTTAACAATTAACTGTTTCGCCCCGGAACAGTGGGGGACATGGCCTAACAGAAGTCCAATTAGGTTTCAAACCCCAATGTTTTGTAATAATTGTAAAATTATTTATTTACTAGACAACAGGATTGTGGATTTATTTTGAACTCTAAGGAGAACGAATAAATTAAATAACAATTCTTATCTGAATAATAATCAGAAGCGATTCAGTTTTTTTTACAATATTTGTTTTATTAAAGATTTATTTAAAAAGTTAATTTGATAATTGCACTAATACATTATTGTAGTTAACTAAAACACTATTTTTGAATTTATATAATAATATATTAAGTACACAAAGTTTTTTTTTTTTTTAATTACTAAGGAGAAGAACGTTAGTAAGGATAACGTTCTTCTTGTTTTAATTGCTTCATTTTTTTTATCTTCTTAGAGGCATTTTTTAAGTTGTTTAATAAATGACAATTTGTGAGAGAGGTGTTATAGAATGACCCGAAACATCAAAATATTGGAGTAGGTTATACATTGAATAGGGTTAGACTTAGTTAAAGTAGTATGTATAAGTACGAAAGTAGAACTATAAGGAATTATTTTATTTTATTAGAACTATAAGCAAAATCATCAATACTTCATATCCTGTCCCTAGTGAGGTGTATATTCGTGATCAGCGTGACATTCCCATTAAGATGAGACGATTTCGTCCAACTAGGTTAGTCATATTTTTCGCGTTGGGTATCCAGTTAACTAGTGAAATATTTCTTAGATTTCTGCTGATAATCGTAACTGCCAAATTACTGCTAAAAGTGTTCTATAATGCAATTCTAACTAATTATTTTGCGGATCCATGTCTTCCTGAGGAATTATTTTTTGCATTCATCACACCTAATGGATTTGTTGTTTATCTAGCTTTAATGTCCTCATGTACTCCAACTAGGGAAGGAAGGTCGGAGTCAAATGGATTTAAAGACACAAATGCCGTCCAGAAATGTCTCTACTCTTAAAAGTTACGGTAACAACTGGTTACAAGGCGTAGTAATATAAGTGGAGTTCATCCAGTACACGAGCGAAATTGTGGAGTTGGGAGTTACACTGCCTGGGAGTAGCCCAAACTTCAGCCTGGTAAGTAATCAAGTTAGGCCCCCTCCGACACATAACATAATGCATAATACATAATACAGTTTTAACGACAGTTCTCTACTTTCGTTTGGTTTTGTGAATTAAATGTATTATTTATGAAATTGAAATATTTAAATAACGTTAAAAATCTGAAAATAAACGCAATTTATAAGTATTTAAAAAAAGTTTATAAATAAACTTCGAGTTAGTATGACTTGTTTGACAAATCCAGTTCTTTCATTATGTCAACAGAACTGATGGAGCTTCTAAAATATGCATAAAAAATCTAAAGGAAAAATATAGCCTAATTATTATTTTCCCAAATATTATGTTGTTTTACATGTTCTTGCCAAATAAAAAACAAAACAAAATTGTCAAAGAATTTTAAACAAATAACAATAGATTGGCGGAAATATAATCGTAGCAAATTAGGAAAAAAAAAATCATAGAAATATAATACTTAGCGATAGTTATACATAACTAAATTACAACAGATTAAACAAGGTATTTTAATTTAAATTATAATTTGTAAAATTATTTTCATCATCATTATCTGTTCTTTTTCAGAGCTTAGGACTATTATATTCCTGTCAATCACCCTCCATAAAATATATTAATATAATTCAATCAAGAAATAGTTGATATTATTAAATCTGTATGGTTTGTAATATGAAAACTAATGAAGACCTCGGACATATTCTTTATACTTGCCGAATTTACAACGGCCTGCGTGACACTTATTACCCTGGCATTGATTCAAACGACAGTTTTCAAATACTTATTCCACAAAATGAAACAGAAACAAAAAAAAAAAAAACTGGCATATTTTATTATTTACACTTAATAATAAAATATGCCAGTTTTTTTTTAGGTTTATAAATGAGATAAAAACGTGTAAATTCTTTTATTAGGTATTTTTTTATTATTTATATTGAAAAACATTTATTTACTTCTTATTCTTCGTATTTTATTCTTAGTTATATTTAAAGATATTTGGTATATTATTTGAATTATTATCTATTTAGTATTATAATGTACACAATATTTGTATTTTATTTCATTGTTTTATTGTACACAATTAATAGCCGAGCTTCTTTGTATAAGGCATGGCCCTGTTTACAAATAAATAAATTAAAAAAAAAAAAAAATTAAGAAATAATAGTAGTTGAAAAATGTTGAATTACGCTAGCTTAAAAGCTACTTTAGCTTATAATTAAATCACTATAAACTACTGAAATATTTGATTTAATTAGTAACTTAAATATCTATTTGAACCAACAAATGAACTAAACCTTTCACTAATTCATGAAGCCTTCTTTTCATCATACATAAACGACAACGTAGAGTCTAAATTCAAAATAACTTTCTCGGGGGTTGTTATTTTATATTTATATCAATTTATAGAAATTTTCAACTGTACAATTATATACATTACGTAAATGAGCTGATAACGATTACAATAACATGCCAAAGCTTGAAAAGAACTACTCATCAGTTGCACTTTAATAAAAATTCTCTAGGCCATCTTCTTTTCAGACGCCTCGAAGGATTATCGGGAATGAAGTGGGAAGCAAGTTGAGAAAAACTAATGGATTTGAGTGGTTATGGAGCTTACTATGAAACGATAGGTGTCTGGTTTGGTCCAACTCAGCAACATATGAAACATTAAGGTCTTTATGGATTACAATTCCGTACGTCCAAATAGGTCTAATCACAGTCCTGCAAATAAGTCTTTTGTGATTGATTGGGAGTTTTGAACGTTTGTCTAGTAAATGTTGAAGTAGTCTGTAACGACGAGTAGTTTCTTGTCGCTTTAGTCTTGTTATTAAAATTGTTTAAAGGAATGTCTTAATGTTATAATATCTTAAATGAAAACAATAATTTTCCAAAATAATAATAATAAATTCTTCTTGTTTAAAAATGTCTACTACTTCCATTCCCATAGATTGTTCCGTTTTAAAAATGATTATGCTGATATCGTAACTTTTATCTCTACATGAATACTTGTTCAGTCTAATACGAAAAAAATGATCTCCTCAGTAGACACATTGCCGCAGGGGCCACGAGTGCGTTAGGAAAAGTGCCCCATTTTCCTCATGCTTATTCATTTCTCCTTGAAATTCAGATCAGCCCCAACTTACACCCTTTGGTGCGTTGTTATCTTTCCGGCGGTGTTCCTAAGCGTTTGGGGTGTGACCGCAAATTAAAAACAGCCTTCTCATTAAACATTCTACGCGATGGACTCAAGTACATTTGAATAACATAATAATGAAAACATACACTCTAAAAGTACGTTTATTAAACAAGAACGTGAAAAAATTAGCTAGTTTATACACTTAAATTATCATTTCGATGCTTTTAATTTTTTTTATATTTGTATACCCAATTAATATGCCATATTTGCTTATAATTTTAACTAATTATAATTTCATGAACATTTCTGAATTTCGCTACAATCCAATATAGCCTTATGATAACCATTGCTGGGGATTATTATATATTATACTATGTTATTATTGTTGATGTTTGACTTATTTGATTTATTGGATTCTTACCATACTCTGTTATATGTAATTACATCGAATAAATAAGAGAAAATTATTTTTAATATCAACGAACATACATAATGGTTCTAGAGATCCAAAACTATAAATGCTTTTATAATTACTATACTACTACAAGGCCAGCATACAATTTACAATTATGAACTTATTAAAATAACACATTATAAGGTACTTATCTATAAGGTGTTGCAGTGAGGCAGGGCTATTCCGGGTCTGTCCTTAAATGCTTTCTTTATGGTCAGTCATCTTCTTTACCGTTCAGCCCCATCTCACTAGCATCCACTTCCTTCGCGCTCCTCCCAAGAGTAAGAAATAAATTGATAAATTGTTAAACGTGGTCCACATATGTCCGAATTTGAATGAAGAAGAAGTCTTTTGTCACAAGAGCCTATTTGTACTTCTTTGTCTTCACACTTTCACTGCCAGGTAATTTCGACGTGGGATGTAAAGGCTCCTACTACGATCCAAGATCTACCATCAGCCCCCTTTTAATACTCACAATTGAAATAGAGACATCATAGGGTGCCGACATATTTCCGTTTATCATAATTAATACTGCTATTTATTAGTAGTTATTTTATTGTTCATTGAAGGGATTTAAGGGATTAAATTAAGTAACAGTGGTCAGATGAAAGGAAGAAATATCAGGCAGAAGTATTGGAAAGAACAAAAGGGTAAGAAATAAATTGAGAAATTGTTAAACGTGGTCCACAGATGTCCGAATTTGAATGAAGAAGAAGAAGGGATTTTGCCAGCCGTGGTTTATTCTTCCAAAGAGAAAGATTGGCACTACTGAATATTAATTATGGAAATGTATTAGTACCTAGAAACAATTATCCGAAGTAGATTATATATATATATAACTTAAGTACTGTCACCGTAAGAAAGTCAAACAAAATAATAAAAAGCGATAAGTAATAGGCACATAGACTGTTGGAAATCAACTGGCTTTATTGCTCTGATGCAGCTCTATTTATACAGTTACATTGTTTATTATATCTGGCGATAGGATTAAGCCTAATACTAGACTGCTTCGGACCTTGACTTATACATATATATATATACAGGTTTTATAGAAAGAATATTACATCCTGCCTTAATAAATAATTGACATGTCAATGAATACATTCATAAAATATGTACAAAAAGAAATAAAAATGAAAATACAAACGTACTGTGTGTACAATAAACTATATATATATATCTTATATTGTACAAATTGTATGTTTATATTTATTTTTTTTTTTTTTTTTTTTTTTTACGAGGGCAGGGGAAATCTTCAACAAGACATGTTTAGGCCCGTACCTAAACACGTGTGGGATTCTTACCCACTAAAACCACCTCCCTACACCTGTTTATCCTCTCCACGGAACCGCCGTTTAGCACTTCATCATGGAGAGGAAAGGCTGTGTGCCGCCTCATGGAAATAGGCTACATCCTCCTGCACCTTCTTTTCTTTTCTTCTTCTTTTCACCTTCTTCTTTTCTGAGCCACTTTATGGTATCACCCGCTATTCTTTGGCCACCATCCAGTTCCCTTCGGAAACCAACATCAATGGTACTAAGTTATCAAAAGTTATTAAGCTATTCTGCTGGAAGCGAAGGCATATGAAAAAAAAGCTCTGCCCTTTATCTACCTTCGGGAAGGCCGGGTATTTTCCTTTATCATCCAGCTTGAACCGGTACTGATATGCGACTTAGCCTCCATGTCCTGTGTACACCCAAGGTTAAATATGAGGAACCAATCTGTGTGTCCATTTTCTTCTAGAAGATATCCCAACGCTGTTACTAATCTACAGAAATCTCATTCTATTTGTCGGTTATAGGAATATGTTAATTTCTCTGTAACTCTATCGATATGATATACAGGATTCCTCGGGTGGCATAATATCAAGTGTGTGTGTGTATTCTTTCATTCATTACATGTGTTTCTTTTAATTATATAATGCATTTTGTTCTGAGATTTTGGCAAGTACTAAGTGAACACGTGCTTCACTGCCGGTAATATAATTTATTTATTTACATTATTTAAATGTTTTTGAGTATTGAATATAATAATATATAATTTTAGTAGCACTTCAATAAAAGTCTTTCGTGAGAACTTCTTTTCAGACCTTTCGGTGTGTTATCGAGAATGGCCACTTCAGTGCCAATAGAGTAATTATTTTCTTGAACAAAGCGAACCATCGTATCTACTAGGAATAAATTAAGCGAAAACTTTTTCGGAAAGTTACTTTTCCTTTAATCCATTGATGACGATTAACTCATAATATTGATTTCTGTCAAAGCATATGTACCTACTTCTTACTGTTTAATTCTTAATGAACTGCTTTTAAATTTTAATTATTTGAAATAATTATGTTTCTATTTAAGTTTTGAAACAGATATAAAACAATTGTAATAGCAATTCAATAATGCACTTCTTTTGTAAGAAAAAATGTGAGAAAATTCTCCTTTCCCTAATGTGAGAAACTTTACTAGAAGTTAAAAACATAGCTTTAAACATAATGTTTTAAGTATTGTCGTTTTATTATTTGTCATTATCTACTGGATGAAAGTTTGCCAGAAGTTAACATTAATTTCAACAATTTTTTTATTTTTTATTTTAACAATTTATTGAAATTTACAACTGTAAAAAATATACACATCAAGTAAATGTGCTGTTTACTATTACAATAATGTGACAAAACTTGAAAATTACTACTCATCAGTAGCACTTTATTAAAAATTCTACACTAGAAGGTCTCTTCTTTTCAAAGGCCTCGGAGGATTATCAGGAATGGTCTGGGAAGCAAGTTGAGAAATTAAGGGATTTAAGTGGTTATGGATCTTACTATGAAAGGATAGATATCTGGTTTGGCCTAAATCAGCAACATATGGAACGTTAAGATCTTTATGGATAAGTTTATTGATGACAAAGTAAGGAGCATCGGGGATTTTTCGAAGGATTTTAATTGTAAGGATTGGATACGAGATGAATTGGATGGTTAAGTGGAGCCCCGAATTTAATTTAATCCCCTATAAATTTATCCCCAATCAATCCCCTAAATTTAATCCGAATTAGCCCCCCCCCCTTAATCACAGTCGTGTAAATGAGTCTTTTGTAATTAATTGGGAGCTTTGAACGTTTGTCTAGTAAATATTGAAGTAGTCTGTAACGACGGGTAGTTTCTTGTCTGTTTAGTCTTGAATGTGGATACTTTCGACATTGATTTGTTTTTTTATATTTTGGTATATAAATATATTCTGGATGGGAGCAGGGGTAAAGTTGTTCGATGTTGTATAAATTAAGTAAAAGATAAAATAAATAGGAATATCATTGTAACATATTTGGAATATTTAAAATGTAATTTCGTAAAAGGAATCAACTAAGATCATGATAAACCAATATGTTTGACCAACGATATACCGTGTACCGATATTTAGAGCTCAATAAATTTTCGATATTTTTCTCACGTTACCTATCCCCAGGTTTCAGGTCTTACATTTGTAAATCCAGCCCTTTTACGACAGATAAAGGAGTCTTTGTTTTTTTTCTCTCATTTTACAGCTTACGGAGTCGGAAAAGCATATTTCGAAAATAAGCATAAATACGTGGTCGAGAAGCAAGGAACGTTTACCCTATAATTATAGATTTTGATATCTTCTTATGAACAACTTTCTGTAGTGAATTCCAAAATATTGTGGCACATGTTGAGCCCGATCCAAGAACAATAAGCATCTTTGCAAGGATTTCGTTTATATCAGAGGAAGCCAGTAACCTGCTTTTTGCTTTGGAACAACACCGTTATTTAGCTTTAAGTCGCCAACCCTTCGTAAACATCATTCCCCTTTTAACAGAGCATTATCCGCCCACTACCCTTTTCCCAACAGCGAGACGTCTTCGTCACACCTTTATTTCTCACACGCATTATTTACCTTAATACACGCTTTTTTCTGTTTCTTTTTTTTCATCAAAGCTAAATTTTCATACGCGCTATCTAAAATGTAAATATAAATGAACATTACTACTTTGAAATCGTTATTGTGGCATAAAAATATTAAAAATTGACCTACAATTAAACCGCTATAAGCTTAATGACATCATTTATCAAATTAATGTTTTGTTTTTTTAATTTATCAATTTATTGAAATTTACATCTATTTACAGAAACACATCTAGGAAATGTTTATAATATGGTTCATAATAACATGTCAAGCAACTATACATCAGTAGCGATTCAATAAATGATCTGCTTGACAAGGTCCTGAAGCCATCTTCTTTTCAGACGCCTTCGAGGGTTGTAGGGAATGGAATGGGAAGTTAGTTGAGAGACTAGTGGATTGGAATGGTTATGGAGTTTACTATGAAATGACATGTATCTGCTCTGTGCTAAATCAGCAACATTTGAAACATTGAGGTAGTTATTGATAAGTTTATTGGTGACAAATTAAGTTTGATGTCACTTGAGGTAAGCATGATGGTATACAATACAATCATCAATACAATTAGGATTGATGAATTAATTGCCACTTCTATTAAAATTATTTAAGACTAATTCTTTTTTTTTTTTTTTTTTTTCTTGGGTTTTCCTCCAACACTTTAGCCTACCTGCCCATAACCCTTCCACTCTTGATGTACTTCAGAAGTCCGTATGATTTTCTCAGGTGAGTACCAATATATTTGGTTTCTTGTCTTACGATTTGAGAACTTTATCATTTATAATCCATGTAAAAAAGTGCTGATGTTTTGAAAATTTTGTGTTTTTTTATGGATTTTAATAAATGTTTCAAATAAAATAATTACAATATAAGTGGCAATAAATTCATCAACTCTAATTGTAAGTTTAATGTATTTACATATTACTTAATACTAAATCTTTTCAATAAGTATTTAAAATTACTAAAAGTATGTAGTAGTTTGCAGCTTCATATCAATACATCATCCTTTAAATATAATACAGTCCCGCTTATACAGTCTATATTGGACCGGAGCCCGTCCGGTTTTTAACGTAATCTGATTTAAAATGTTCTGGATAAATAGTTTAAATACTTTGTTTTATTGTCAATGTTGTGTAATGTATACTAAGTTCTCAATGTACAAACTGAGATAAGACTAATATCAAAATTAACCGTCTTAGTGATTAACGTGCAAAATGTATTTATTGTACGATATGCACATCTAAAGAAACAGTACACTCTTGTTGTCAAGTAATATTTGATAGAAAAAAAAAAAAAAAAAAAAAAAAAAAAAAAAAAAAAAAAAAAAAAAAAAAAAAAAAAAAAAAAAAAAAAAAAAAAAAAAAAAAAAAAAAAGGGGTGATAAATTGTTAATAAGACTGTTTAATAAAAACAGTGGACGATACGTGACAAAAAATAGAATACTTTTCTTAGGATCACTAACAAAAGTATATAATTTTAATTTCCTTTAGAAAACACCATCGTCGTTATGCCATATGTTCTTCAAGTTTTAAATTGATACTTATTCATAAATTTAAATTAATGTTTAAGTCCGTCCGGACTACTAATTCCAGATCAACGGGAATTTACATCTTTTTTATATTTCATCTAGAGTTTTATGCATCGAATATATTCGCCGTAGTTTCGATAATTTATGGCATGATTATTTTTTATGTTTTTAATTGATAAAGCAGACCCTCTCAATGCAATTGAATAAAGTAACGATTCAAGAGATTGTCTTAAATATAACTCTGTTGTATTTTTTTTTTTTTTTTTTAATTTGTCGAGATAAAGCGCCGAGATGAATTGATAAAGATTACCTTAAGGAGGATAATCAGATTATTGTAAGAAAGGGATCGAAACATCTTCAAAAAAAAAATGTTAATTTTTTTTTCTTTCACCGCTGATAAGGAAAAAAAGGCAGATTATCTATTGCAAATAAGGAAGTGTTTAGCTCGATAAACCATTAAGTTCAGAAACAGAAAAGCGTGGTATACCAGCGACTTTCCTGCTAAAGAACTTAATTTGATTCTAGTTTCCGCTTCAATCTTTATGATTTTTGTTCATCAAATCTAGCTACTCTTGATATGATTAATGCATATACGATGTGCATAATGCATATTATACATAGGATCTAGTATAAATATAAGGGTGTTTCTGTTACCAGGACAACTGTTGTGCAAGGAGGAAATTAAACCGGAAACACACTCAACCGCTAGGTTTTTCTCTGTTGAAGGATACGCACTTCTTAGAGGCCGGAACTGCACCAGGAGAGTATAGTCTAACATTCTGTTTCGAATCTCCGAAAGGGAAATATCAATGTGTGTGTGTGTGTGTGTGTGTGTGTGTGTGTGTGTGTGTGTGTGTGTGTGTGTGTGTGTGTGTGTATCTGTGTGCGTTGTAGGGTGTCAAACAGAAATGCAAACCCATATCATATATTATTTTGTAATTTAAAAATCTTTCTTAATACAAAGTTTAAAAATATTTTCAAAGAAAACAAATTTGACGTCAACCAGTGTCAGGTATTTAATTAAAAAATTATTCTTAAGCATTGAAAAATTATATATCTCATTATTTTTTTTCCAGTCTGCAAAAATGTGTATTCAACCATCTGTACGAAATATTAATATTCCAAAACGTTCTCAACCGACTTTTGCTGGATAGGATATGCATATATAGAGATTAGAGTAGCCCTTGACTATTAGGAATTTTGTGCAAGCTGGAATTTTCTTTCTAGGAATTGCTATTGAATTGTCAAAAAAACATTAAATGCAAAATTTCAGTTTAATCGATCATCTATCTGAGTTCCCTCAATAGCTGCGAAGTTTTAAATGCTAGTGTTGAGTGGAGTTTACATTCACAATCAGCTTCCTCAGTGATTAAACCTTGAACAATCAATAATAACAGATGTGATATTTTTTCATTGAACTTATTGTTGTTGTTTTTGCTGTTGTTCATTGGCGTAGAACTGTTTTGGTCATCAACGCCGGTTTTTATTTATTTGTAGGCAGCTAACATAATTGATATGTTACCCAAAGCTGTGCGAAATGCAGTGTGATTGATGTTCATTTTTTATCCCATGTTATTATAGCCTTGTACTAGCGATGTCTTTGACTTATTTCTTAATACTTTTATTATAACGGCTATGACCTAGTACTCTTTTGTCGAAGAAGGGATTGATGGATTGTACTAGTTGTCACAATAACAGCTAGTTTGTCACCCCTTTCAAGTTCACATACAGCCAGCAGCAATTTTCTGCCCTAGCGCAAAACTGTAGAATCGAATTTAGAAAGTTAATTTTTAAAACTTTGCATGTCTTTGTTCCCTCATCGCTTCCATATGATTTTGGAACAAAGTACGATTGTTTATTAGTTTGCACTTGGTGTGTTCAACTTTTCACTTGAAAGCGTCTACATCAATCATTTTTAGGTGAATCGTATTTCGGACAGTTACAGAATTTGTCGAGAGCCTTTTCTAGTCAAGAAGTGGAGTAGTCTAATAAGAATTCTTTTCCCCTGAATTTCTGAGATTTGTTGATTGCGTTTCAAAGAGTTCTTCCTCCAAGCTGTCGTCCGTGGAAAGAAATATGTAAGGCAAAGTTTCCATTTCCTCGTAGGTTCTCGCCTTCCTATTTAGTTGTTTACATGTTTATATAGCTTTGCGATATCTGGATATGTTCAGCGTTTCAAAGTGTTGCCTGTGAATTCATTGAAGAATTCATCTCTCAAATCTCAGGAAGATGTTTTTTTTTTTTTTTTTTTTTTTTTTAATTATTCAACATTTAGAGGCATAGGCCAGAGTCATATGAGGATTTTATAAAGTTTTTACTTTGGTATTGCGTAAAAAGTTCTTTAGTACCTTCTAAAAAGCTTTTTTAGGAGCCTGTATCAACACATTCTTTATGCTATCAATATTCTGTTTATTTCTTGCTGCGTATTGTTGGAGTTTACCTGAGTTCATAATTTATTTTTATTTTTTCTTATTTTGATTATTTTTTTAATTTAATTTTCTTTTTCTTTTTTTAAAATTTATTTCATTTTTTTATCCTTTTTTAATTTTTTTTTTTTTTTTTTTTTTTTAAAATTGTTTTTTAAATTTTTTTTTATTATTTATTATTTTTTCTTTTAGAAGAGGTCGTTCGGCTTCTTGCAGCTCAATACAGTCTTGCCATAGTGGTATTTTCCACTTGATTTTCGGAATGCCCGTTGGAATATACATCAACCAAAGCCGGGAGCACTGGTGGCATTTCATCTCGGCAAAGTCGACACTGTGGGCTCTATACAGCTCCAATTCAGTGCAGGTGTCGCGATGAAGGTAATTATGCCACGTCTTCGTTCGGTTACAAAATAGATGAATTATCTGACATGACTAAATGTGAAATCTCCGTTTTCTACCAGGGTTTAATGTAGAACCCCTCCATGCGGAACTCCTTTCTTATACTTTTATTTGCCTGATTCATCTACAGACCTGTGCTGGTACCTGGTGGAGCAATCCAAAGAGAGCAATAAATCCACCAGCTGTCTTGAAAAGAATGACTGTCTTTCTTACAATGTCATAAATGACTAGTCAATGCTAGTCTTCCTTGCTTCCGCTGCATAAGTGTAAACAGGTGATCTTCGTGCAACATTTTGGGTGTTATATGTATACGTATCGTCCGGTACAAATAGGGCATCTAAAGTATCAAGGAAACGCTTGATGATTATAGTTTATTAACCCTCTCTCTGATGGTCACTTCATGATTTTTTGTTGTTGCAAGTTTTCTCATTCACTGCTTGGTTTCCAAAGTTTTCCTTTCAGAGTAATTGTCCTTTTACAGCACGTCCGGTAAGTATTCGGACTTTCCCAGAAAAACCAAAAGTCCTATATTGAGAGATTAGTACAATACTCTTGGTTAATTTTGCGATTCATGTAATGAAAAATTAAACGGTTAGATTTTTCAATACTCTCTATCAGACAACTCATAATCAGTAGACTTCTAGGGAGCCCAGAGACATGTACGAGAAGTTTCAAATGTTTTCAATGAAATGACCATTGAACAGAGGTTAAAGGTGGGAGCTAGCATTATCTAGAGTTGGAAAAAGAAGAGCCACTCTAGTGTGTGCAATATATACTCGTATACTTTAGAGACGTATAGGGTGTCTCAACGTTTTAAAAATTTTAAAGCTGACGTGATGTTGGGTATCATCACTATCAATTGGAAACACTTTTTTTCGGTTTTATAAGTAAAATTATATATACACACACATATATATATATATATATATATATATATATATATATATATATATATATATATATATGGTATATATATATATATATAATATATATATATATATATATAATATATATATATATATGTATGTATATATAATTTTACTTATAAAACCGAAAAAAAAGTGTTTCCAATTGATAGTTCAACTTCATCATGAGGAGTAGAAATAAAAAAAAAAACCTAGAACACTGAAAATTTAATAGTTTGGATTGTAAAAATATTAATTTAATTAATATTAATTAAACAAAAACAAAAAATTAACATAATAAGGGTGTTGCTTAAAAAACCTCTCTGACACCCCTGTTCTTGTGGATGTATGCCAGTTTATTTACAATTATGATATTTATGTATACGTCAGATGCTGAAAAATATCCAGAATATCGAAGATTCATATTTTATTAATATTAACATATATTTTATTATCTTTACTCATATACATTTAAAAATTCGTAAATGCTTTTGTATATATTTTTTTTTAACAGCAGGAGGATTCTTCGTTCCGAAGAGAGAGAAATAGTGTTTACCTGGAGAAGCCAAAAAAAAGCTAGAGTGATCCCAAAAATAGAATTCTATTTTTAAGCGTGGTAAATCAAATATTTAGGATTATATTTGATAAACAGTTATTTTGTGGTCTATCAGATGGCAAAAATAACATGACTTTATATATTCAATTGTAAATAAATACAATTGCATTTTTTTTTTTTTTTTTTTTTTTTTTTTTTTTTTTTTTTTTTTTTTTTTTTTTTTTTTTTTTTTTTTTTTTTTTTTTTTTTTTTTTTTTTTTTTTTTTTTTTGTGTAATATCGAATTATTGCATATTTCGAAAGAAAAATTATTAAATCAAAAATGAATTACCTTATAAAGAACTGGTAATTCAATTTATTTAAAATAATTAAAGGATTATATAAAGTATTGAAATTGTTAATTTAAGCGCTTTTAGGCTTTCTAAATAATAACTGGTTTTTGACGTTTTTATATCTTAAGACATTATCATCTGCAGTAAAGTAAGGAAGCCAGAATAAAGCAAAAAAATAATTTTGCGTTTACATAAACATTTCTGTCGTGTTATTCAAATCCCTGGCTGTCGTAAAGGGGTTGATAACTAACTCGCAAAAAAGATTTAAATTAAAATTTTTTATTGATGTATGGAATTTAGCGTTATTTCTCCAATGATATTGTTACGCATGGCAGTAATTTTTAACCTGGTTAAAATTGAATTGATTTTATCATGAATTTCTAGCTCTTTACAACAGCTTACTTTTGTAACAGATTTCGCATTAGTAGTTTTCGCGATTAGTGATCACAAACGAAAATTGGTTTGCCCTTCTATATAAAATTATAGATAATATTTTAATATATATATATATATATATATATATATATGTAAATAATATTCATTTTTCAATCGGTTTTAGATTCGTTATTGCCACTCATTTCTCTATGATTACCACGGTGTTTTCTATCTTGCAGCTAATGTATAATTGACAAAAAAGGTTGGTGACAAAAAAAAATTAAAATCTCCAATCCGTAAAACGTAATAAGTAAAATGTATAGGAGATATATGTACAAATATGTTATATCGAACACATTCAGGAATCATTGGAGTTTTTTAAAGATATGTTATCAGTGAACAGGAATTTAAATTATTTTCCGAAAGAAGGCGAACTATCTCACTCAGAAGGGATAAATTGGGTGTAACATTTATGGGAAAGTTACAAGTAATTAAATTCATGTAGAAATTTATGTTTTTAACTTAAAGTAAACTTTCTCACATTTGAAAAATTGAAATAAGATATATCAATTTATATGACACTAAGCTCATGCTGAAACTGCCAACTTCCAATAAATCTTCTTACATTTTTAAAGATAAAATAATAAAATATCAATATAAAACACTAAACAATACAATCCACTTTTAAAATGTACAGAATCGGTCCGCAAGAGAGTTGTATCAATGAAATTGTATTTTTCAAGGTATGCTTAGTTTTCTTTTAGGTTAGATTCAGTTTTTAAGCATACGAAATACTTATTTCTTACCAACGTATGATTTAATCAAACAAAGGGGTCGTTTCCATGCTCAGTTGGGGAGCCGATGAGGAGTTCACTGGGATTTTGATTAGCGTATCAGTTTCCCAGCCGTTTTACTGAACATTTATGTTAGCATTTTAACATCCTTTTTCTATGTGTAGGGCCTATTTCCAAACCATTGAGAATGTGTTCGACGAGCAAGGGTTTCTAGGTTTCGTTGGGTGGTAATTAGAATATAAGATTTACATTTTCCCTTCATTACAAATTCTAGCTTTATTAGAATAGTAGCTCGTATCATAAGCTTACCATAGTGTTTCATTTCGATTTTTTATTACCTCCTTTTTCAGACCTTTAAGCAGATACTCCATCAAATTCAATATCTAAAACACCTGTGGCTTCAAAGCATTTTAGTGGGGTCAATGAAATACTATTTCTTACTTGGTTAGTAAACGCCTAGTAAAATTTATTATTATAAACCTTCCTAGAGCTATGAAGATGTTTTACTTAAAATTTGGTACAGTTGGGTTTAATAGTTCTACCATTGCAAAAAAACTGGTGCTGTAACTCTTGTATAATTATCGATCTTTCTTTTTAACCGTTTTTATTCGGTAGATATTTTTTTTCAGAAAGGTATCTAATTCTTGAATTTACCGCCTCTGTTCATGTTAACCAGGGGGTACCACGTGGAAGTAGAGATCGGACTTAACCCCCCTGAAAAGTTTAACACCTCCATTCGAAGATTCGATTATTTTGTGTGTTAAGTGTGTCGATCAGAGGCTATCATCTAACAAACGGTGTTCAATCTGCAGAGTTGATATAGAGACACACATAAATAGGACTGGACTAACTTGTTCCCCGACTCACACTAACTGCCACCGCTAACATATTTAGAGGAAAATAAGTCAAGGAAGAAATTGGAGAGTATTTTAAAATGCTTCCTCCCAATCAATAGGTGAAAAACGAAAAAGGATGAAACAATGGTTAGTGAAGATGACTTCCAGTAACTCCTGACCTTCAATTGGATTGGTTCAGCTCAGAAAAATAAGAATCGCGAGACAACGATAGTAAAACGGATTTCCTATCTGATAGATACACAGACAATAGAAGTAATCAGAATGATGTAAATAGTGGCCATTCGAGTAGTTTTTACGAGGTGACCAGTATCTCCGCCAACGCATCAGCACCTAGCGCTATTTAAATTAACTCAATATATATATTTTGAGCTGTTTAATTGAAATGTTTCATACTATATCTGACATTATCAATGGACGTAGAGTTAGTTGCCAACAAATTGAAATAAAGGTCTATAGTAAGCTTAAGAAAGGAGCTTATCGTCTAATAAATCTATCGGTTGCTTTAAAAAAAATTAATATATTAAAAGGAATAAATTATGAAATAATTCTTGGTTATTAAATATTTTTTAAATACATTTTTTATTTTTGAAGAGAAAAGATTTGACCCCGGTTGGGATTCGACCCCAAGTCTCCACCTATTTAGCGTCGTGCCTTATCCACTAGGCCACCGAGCTCGTATCCGAACCAGAGAAATCTTTTCTCTTCACTGATCCATGGAGACTTGGGTTCGAATCCCAACCGGGGTCAAATCTTTTCTCTTCAAAAATAAAAAATATATTTAAAAGTAATAAAGATTTTTTTTTTTTTTTTTTACGGCCCAAGCGTTAGATTTAACCTCTTACTCTTCCGATGTTTTTCAAAATAGGAGTATGTTTTGTGTAGAAAGTAGTGTAAATCGGGCGTCAAGTTCGCGATCGGGCTGATTTTGTTTGACGGTAGCACCTCATTAAAAAGTTCCTCTTGGATAAAACGCATACATGGCTATCTCCTTGCATCCTTAAAAATTGGTTTTATGAAGGAAGGATGTCAAAATTTCATTATTATCTTCTAGTTCAACAGCACGGTTTCATGGGTTTTATTTATGAGGGAATGAATATCTCACCATGGTATGTTCAGAATCGCCTCCGTCCACGGAGCTAACCATTCTTCGAGACTTACAAGGACCCTCATGTAATCTCTAGCCTTTATACAAGGTTACGTTTCTTAATTGGATATTAAAGGGTCTCTGTAGATAGAGGTGGTTGTGAAATTTTCACCATGACTGTCCGTAATAAAGGATCACCAAGTAACATCATCTGTGGAATGGTAGATACTGCCTCCCCCGGTGCATTTCCGGCAATCCGATGGTGCGATTGCTAGATCCGCATATAAACAGGTTATAAACGTGAATGAAGTATTGCTGCATTATATTGATGAAACTGAATGTGTAGGTACGCAAGGTAATGACGTTCGTGAGGAATAACATTTGTCATGTCTTCGTCTGATTCCTTGGGAGGAGGAGCTGCTGCGTTTGCGGAGATACTGGACCCCTTGTAAAAACTACTCGAATGGCCACTATTCACATCATTCTGATTATTTCTATTGTCTGCCTGTCTATCAGATAGGAACTCTGTTCTAGTATCGTTGTCACGCAATTCTTCTTCTGCTGAGCTTAACCAATCTAATTGAAGATCAGGAGTTACTGGAAAGTCATCTTCACTAACCATTGTTTCATCCTTTTTCGTATTTCCACCAAATGATAGAAGAGGAGTATGTTAAAATACTCTCCGATTTCTTACTTCTCTTATATTCCTCTAAATATGTTAGGGGTGGCAGTTAGTCTGATTCGGGGAACAAGTTAGGCCAGTCCTATTTATGTGTGTCTCTATATCAACTCTGCAGATTGGTCACCGTTTGTTAGATGATGGCCTCTGATCGACACACTTCCCGTGAAACAAACGCATACATGGCAATCTTCTCACATCTTCAAAATAATCGATTCTTCGAATGGAGATGTTAAACTTTTCATTTTTAACTTCTTAATCAGATAGGATCAAGAAAAAGATCACTCATTTTTCCATACTTTTGTCCTCTTTATTGACCTTAATCGTCGTACTTCTTACGTAGCTTCGGTCTGACAACCTGTGGTCCATGAAATCAACGGTCCTCGTTCTCTTTTGTAAGGGCTAACCCTCACAAAACGTCCTGGCGCGATCCTTACTTGCCAGGAAGGTGTCCCTTTAGTCGCCTTCTACGACAAGCGGGACATACTGTGGGTCTATTCTAACCCGATCCCACAGGGGGTAATGCCTTGCCACAAGCGTTGAAATTAAAGCCCCTTCCTTTGCCTTTCGAAAAATCCGATGATGAGATAGCAATATGCGCTAATTAACTGGACATAATCGTGGAGGAAGTAAAGCTGCACTATTGTAAGGTTAATGTATGTGTATTGGCGGTAGTGGTGGTGGTGCATGCGACGCCTCAGGTGGAGTTTAAGAGCTGGGAGATGTATTCAAAGAGAGAGTTCCATTAACCAAAAATTATCAACCTGGTTCTTAACAATAATTCAACAGTCTTAAGAGAAGAATTGCTCTCCAAGGAATGAAGTTTAGGGTTGATTGTAGCTGTAGAGGAAGGATTCAGAAACGAGATTATATTTCCCTACGTCCACTCCCTGGTTAGATGAGGTTATCACCTTGAAGGATCAGATTCTTCGACACTATCACCTCCTAGTCGATATCTTATACTTCAAGAGTTATGCATATTCCAAGAGGAGTATGTTGTACTCGGGCTTGCCTTTCACAGAGGATATCGCCAGTGTAATGAATGTAGCTTTAAATAGTTGACCGGATATAATTTTTTTTTTTGTTTCTTATCTTAGTCAGTTTATGTTTGTGAAATGGTATTCATTAAAATATGTCTCTTGAATTTTTTAACAATAAAGGTAAGTGCTCATTGTATGTCGATAACCTAAGTGCGATTTCTATTCTGTATAATGTGCACAAAGGTAAAAGATCTAATGGTATGCAAATAACATATCACTGCGAATACAGTACAAACATTGTTAGTGAGTAAGAAGAACATAGTGTTCCGTCAAAAGCTTTGCCTGAAAATATTCTTATATTGTTAAGATGTGAAATCCAATTTTAATACGTTAATTTCTCAAACGGGGATATTGAAACGCTTATATCCACTTAGGATTGATGAATTAAATTCATTCATCGAAAAAAACAGCTTCCCCACCATAAAATACCCCGCTAAAAAATTTAACAGTCACGTTCGGGAGTTAATAAATAATAGTATTTTAATACCTGATAATATAAAATACAACTTGATTGAAATGAATCCCTTGCCGCCCCGTCTCTATGGCCTACCCAAAATAAATAAAGCAGACATTCCAATAAGACCAGTAGTTACCTACATTAATAGCTCCATATACAAACTTGCTCATTATTTAAACAACATGTTCAAAACGAAAATTTCTTTTTCCCCACGAAATACGATAAAAAAAAACTCAATAGAATTAGTCAACAAAATTAAAAACGTTCCAGACAATGCAAAGTTAATATCATTCGATGTCACAAATCTGTTTACCAGTATCCCACCTTCAGAAACAATAGAAATTTTAGAAGAACTAATCTTCCGGTCTAATCTTCAACCACTAGAAAAATTAGACTTTTACAATTTAATGTCAGTTTGCATAAAACATAATTATTTTCAATTTAACAATACATTCTATAAACAGGAAGAAGGATTACCAATGGGGTTCCCTCTTTCACCCCTTCTGGCAGATCTTTTTATGGATAAATTAGAACGGAAAATCCTTCATTCAAAATTAGCTCAACACATCATATACTGGTATCGGTATGTTGATGACATAATTTGCCTATGGTCTGGGACGACCAGACAAATCAATAGTTTCTTAAACGAAATAAACGAAATCCAACCTTCAATTAAATTCACACTGGAGTTAGAGAACAATAAAACTTTAAATTTTTTAGACATAGAAATCTCCATAAACAATAAACAGCACGAATTTAATATATACAGGAAACCCACACACACAGATGTAGTTATAGAAAACAATGCCAGGAGACCACTAACACTCAAACTCGCCGCATTTCATAGCATGATATACCCGCCTTTTAAATATACCGCTAAATGAACGAAATTTTAACAAAGAAATACAAACGATTCACACTATAGCTAACAACAACGGATACAGTAAAACCACAATCGATAATATTTTAAGAAAACAAATATATAAAAAAACTATGAATAATATATACAAAACACCCCCAGAGGATAAAGCTACCCCTAAAAAATATATTTTGATACCATACTACGGCCCAATATCCGCTAAAGTCGGGAAAGAATTTAAAAAATTAGGTTTAAACCCTGCATTTAAAATAGATAAGCCATTGTCATCATACTTCCCTTCACCGAAGGACAAAATAGACCCTTTCCAAAAAAACGGCGTATACGAATTAAAACGTAATGACTGTGAAGCAAAATATACGGGAAAAAACCGGACGATCAGTAAATCAAAGAGTAAATGAACATATAAGAGCATACACTAATAAGACCCAAAATTCCAATATCCATCTAAATGAAAATAACCACAAATTTAATAAAGACTCGGGAGTAAAAATATTACATCAAGTAGAAAAATAGCCTAAAATTAAGTACTTTTGAATCACTAGAAATAATAAAATCGTTTAAAACCGATCCAGATTTTTGTTTAAATGTTCAGATTAACATATCCAATATCCCCATTTTAAATTTGTTTCCCATAGGAACGGAAAAACCCAATGAGTCATAAGGGAAACCCCGTTGTAAATCTAAAACTTAACCTACCTGCCCCCCTTTTACTTCTCACAAATTCAGTGTTTTAGTTACCTCGAAGGTGAGTGCCTTTGCTTGATTTCTTGTCTTATCTTTTTAAAAAACTTTAGTATATATAATCTATGTAACATAGTACTGATGTGTTGAAAATTTTATTGTATGTTTTAGAACTGAAGATGAATGTTTAGCATTCGAAACTAGTTTTCAAATAAAATAATCTGAATAGGAGTGGCATTTAATTCATCAATCCTAATTGTATTGATCCTTCTATATCATCATGCTTACCTCAAGTGATTCTTATATCCACTTCGCATATAGACAATTGTGTATTAATTTCTATCGTTTAGCCATTCATTCATTAGGGGTGGGTGATTTTCTAGGTTTCCCAGGGTGGTAATTAGAATATAAGATTTACATTTTCCCTTCATTACAAATTATAGCTCTATTAGATTAGTGGCTCTTATCATAAGCTTACCATAGTGTTTCATTTCGATTTTTTATTACCTCCTTTTTCACATCTTTTAGCAGATACTCCAACAAATTCAATATCTAAAACACCTGTGCCTTCAAAGCATTTTAGTGGGGTCGATGGAATACTATTTCTTACTTGGTTAGTGAACGCCTAGTACTTGAAAACGTTGCGAAAATACCTTAACAAATATAAACTTAATGAACTAAAAAAAAAAAAATAATAATAAAACTATAAACAGTACCAGTACCTACCGACGACGTGAATACTACAACCAACCTTTTACCTTTTTTTTTTAGATGAGGAGCCCATTCACCATAGCTTTGAGAATGAATCCTCGGTACCTAAAAATAGACACCCCACTTGCCTGATTGCAAAAAAAAAAGATAAACTAATCGACATTTCGCACACCTGATAGTATAGATTTACTGGACTAATGAGTTTGCTTAAACATTTGTTTAAACCAAAAGTTATTCAAAGCCCAGGCAGTCTTGAAGAGGTTGATAATTTAAATTACCTCGCCAGTAAGATGACATAAATTTTGTATTGATGTATGGAATTTGATATTGATTCAATGATATATTAATGCATGGCAGTTATTTTTAACCTGGTTAAAACTGAATAGGTGTTTGAAGAGCACGTAAAAGCACGATTAGACATCAAATTTGGCAGAAATAATTTTATCGATCCACCTGGTTGGATATTAATTTCCAACCATAAATGTATATGAAAGTTTGGCAAACCTCATTTCTGGCACTCAAGACTATAAATTTTAATTATAATTATTATTATAGTGAAATTTATTATTATAAACCTTCCAAGAACTATTAAGATGTTTAAGTTAAAATTTGGTACAGTTGGGTGTAATAGTATTACCACTGCAAAAACTGGTGCTGTAACTTGTTTATAATTATCGATCTTTCTTTTTTTGACCGTTTTTATTCGGTAGATATTTTTTTTCAGAAAGGTATCTAATTCTTGAATTTACCGTCTCTGTTCGTCTTAACCAGGGGGTACCACGTGGAGGTAGAGATCGGACTTAACCCCCCTGAAAAGTTTAACACCTCCATTCGAAGATTCGATTATTTTGAAGATGTGAGAAGATTGCCATGTATGCGTTTGTTTCACGGGAAGTGTGTCGATCAGAGGCTATCATCTAACAAACGGCGTGTCCAATCTGCAGAGTTGATATAGAGACACACATAAATAGGACTGGACTAACTTGTTCCCCGAATCAGACTAACTGCCACCCCTAACATATTTAGAGGAATATAAGTCAAGAAGAAGAAATCGGAGAGTATTTTAAAATACTCCCCCCAATCAGTAGGTGGAAAACGAAAAAGGATGAAACAATGGTTAGTGAAGATGACTTCCAGTAACTCCTGACCTTCAATTGGATTGGTTCAGCTTAGAAAAATAAGAATCGCGAGACAACGATAGTAAAAACGGATTTCCTTCTGATAGATACACAGACAATAGAAGTAATCAGAATGATGTAAATAGTGGCCATTCGAGTAGTTTTTACGAGGTGACCAGTATCTCCGCCAACGCATCAGCTCCTAGCACTATTTAAAGTAACTCAATATATATATTTTGAGCTGTTTAATTGAAATGTTTCATACTATATCTGACATTATCAATGGACGTAGAGTTAGTTGCCAACAAATTGAAATAAAGGTCTTTAGTAAGCTTATGAAAGGAGCTTATCGTCTAATAAATCTATCAGTTGCTTTAAAACAATTAATATATTAAAAGGAAAAAAGATTTTTTTTTTTCCTTAAAAATTGGTTTATGAAGTAAGGATGTCAGCATTGTCTTCTAGTTCAACCGCGACGGTTTTCATGGGTTTTTATTTATGAGGGAATGAATATCTCACTATGGTATGTTCAGAATCGCCTCCGTCCACGGAGCTAACCATTCTTCGAGACTTACAAGGACCCTCATGTAATCTCTAGCCTTTATACAAGGTTACGTTTCTTAATTGGATATTAAAGGGTCTCTGTAGATAGAGGTGGTTGTGAAATTTTAACGATATCTGTCCTCAATAGAGGATCACCAAGTAACATATCTGCAAGCTCAGTAGCATTCTAGAGTCGAGGAAAACAGTAGGCATTTGAGGAGGTAAGGCCTCATTACCTGGTGCACCAACGAAACCCTTAATGTCTTGCTGAGGTGCATAGTTCACCGAAATTTCACGTTGCCATCGTCTTTGGAATGGTAGATACTGCCTCCTACGGTGCATTTCCGGCAATCCGATGGTGCGATTGCTTGATCCGCAGATAAACAGGTTGTAAACGTGAATGAAGTATTGCTGCATTATATTGATGAAACTGAATGTGTAGGTACGCAAGGTAATGACGTTCGTGAGGAATAACATTTGTCATGTCTTCGTCTGATTCCTTGGGAGGAGGAGCTGCTGCGTTTGCGGAGATATTGGACCCCTTGTAAAAACTACTCGAATGGCCACTATTCACATCATTCTGATTATTTCTATTGTCTGCCTGTCTATCAGATAGGAACTCGTTCTAGTATCGTTGTCACGCAATTCTTCTTCTGCTGAGCTTAACCAATCTAATTGAAGATCAGGAGTAACTGGAAAGTCATCTTCACTAACCATTGTTTCATCCTTTTTCGTATTTCCACCAAATGATAGAAGGGGAGTATGTTAAAATACTCTCCGATTTCTTACTTCTCTTATATTCCTCTAAATATGTTAGGGGTGGCAGTTAGTCTGATTCGGGGAACAAGTTAGGCCAGTCCTATTTATGTGTGTCTCTATATCAACTCTGCAGATTGGACACCGTTTGTTAGATGATGGCCTCTGATCGACACACTTCCCGTGAAACAAACGCATACATGGCAATCTTCTCACATCTTCAAAATAATCGATTCTTCAAATGGAGATGTTAAACTTTTCATTTTTATCTTCTTATTCAGATAGGATCAAGAAAAAGATCACTCATTTTTCCATACTTTTGTCCTCTTTATTGACCTTAATCGTCGTACTTCTTACGTAGCTTTGGTCTGACAACCTGTGGTCCATGAAATCAACGGTCCTCGTTCTCTTTGTAAGGGCTAACCCTCACATAACGTCCTGGCGCGATCCCTTACTTGCCAGGAAGGTGTCCCTTTAGTCGCCTTCTACGACAAGCGGGACATACTGTGGGTCTATTCTAACCCCGATCCCACAGGGGGTAATGCCTTGCCACAAGCGTTGAAATTAAAGCCCCTTCCTTTGCCTTTCGAAAAATCCGATGATGAGATAGCAATATGCGCTAATTAAACAGGACATAATCGTGGAGGAAGTAAAGCTGCACTATTGTAAGGTTAGTGTATGTGTATTGCGGGAGTGGTGGTGTGCATGCGACGCCTCAGGTGGAGTTTAAGAGCTGGGAGATGTATTCAAAGAGAGAGTTCCATTAACCAAAAATTATCAACCTGGTTCTTAACAATAATTCAAAAGTCTTAAGAGAAGAATTGCTCTCCAAGGAATGAAGTTTAGGGTTGATTGTAGCTGTAGAGGAAGGATGCAGAAACGAGATTTCATTTCCCTACGTCCACTCCCTGGTTAGATGAGGTTATCACCTTGAAGGATCAGCTTCTTCGACACTATCACCTCCTAGTCGATATCTTATACTTCAAGAGTTATGCATATTCCAAGAGGGGTATGTTGTACTCGGGCTTGCCTTTCACAGAGGATATCGCCAGTGTAATGAATGTAGCTTTAAATAGTTGACCGGATATATTTTTTTTTTTAGTTTCTTGTCTTAGTCAGTTTATGTTTGTGAAATGGTATTTATTAAAATATGTCTCTTGAATTTTTAAACAATAACGGTAAGTGCTCATTGTTATGTCGATAACCTAAGTGCGATTTCTATTCTGTATAATGTGCACAAGGGTAAAAGATCTAAGGGTATGCAAATAACATATCACTGCGAATACATTACAAACATTGTTAGTGAGGAAGAAGAACATAGTTAGTGTTCCGTCAAAAGCTTTGCCTGAAAATATTCATAAATTGTTAAGATGTGAAATCCAATTTTAATACGTTAATTTCTCAAACGGGGATATTGAAACTCTTATATCCACTTCGCATATAGACAATTGTGTATTAATTTCTATCGTTTAGCCATTCATTCAGTGGGGGTGGGTGATTTCTTCTAGGTTTCCCAGGGTGGTAATTAAAAATATAAGATTTACATTTTCCCTTTATTACAAATTATAGCTCTATTAGATTAGTGGCTCTTATCATAAGCTTACCATAGTGTTTCATTTCGATTTTTTTATATTACCTCCTTTTTCACATCTTTTAGCAGATACTCCAACAAATTCAATATCTAAAACACCTGTGCCTTCAAAGCATTTTAGTGGGGTCGATGGAATACTATTTCTTACTTGGTTAGTGAACGCCTAGTACTTGAAAACGTTGCGAAAAATACCTTAACAAATATAAACTTAATGAACTAAAAAAAAAAAATAATAATAAAACTATAAACAGTACCAGCACCTACCGACGACGTGAATACTACAACCAACCTTTTACCTTTTTTTTTAAATGAGGAGCCCATTCACCATAGCTTTGAGTATGAATCCTCGGTACCTAAAAAAAGACACCCCACTTGCCTGATTGCAAAAAAAAAAAAATAGATAAACTAATCGACATTTCGCACACCTGATAGTATAGATTTACTGGACTAATGAGTTTGCTTAAACATTTGTTTAAACCAAAAGTTATTGAAAGCCCAGGCAGTCTTGAAGAGGTTGATAATTTAAATTACCTCGCCAGTAAGATGACATAAATTTTGTATTGATGTATGGAATTTGATATTGATTCAATGATATATTAAAGCATGCCAGTTATTTTTAACCTGGTTAAAACTGAATAGGTGTTTGAAGAGCACGTAAAAGCACGATTAGACATCAAATTTGGCAGAAATAATTTTATCGATCCACCTGGTTGGATATTAATTTCCAACCATAAAAGTATATGATAGTTTGGCAAACCTCATTTCTGGCACTCAAGACTATACATTTTATTTATTATTATAGTGAAATTTATTATTATAAACCTTCCTAGAGCTATGAAGATGTTTTAATAAAAATTTGGTACAGTTGGGTTTAATAGTTTTACCATTGCAAAAACTGGTGCTGTAACTTGTTTTATAATTACCGATCTTTCTTTTTTTGACAGTTTTTATTCAATAGATATTTTTTCAGAAGGTATCTAATTGTTGAATTTACCGTCTCTGTTCGTGTTAACCAGGGGGTACCACGTGGAGGTAGAGATCGGACTTAACCCCCCTGAAAAGTTTAACACCTCCATTCGAAGATTCGATTATTTTGAAGATGTGAGAAGATTGCCATGTATGCGTTTGTTTCACGAGAAGTGTGTCGATCAGAGGCTATCATTTAACAAAAAGTGTTCAATCTGCAGAGTTGATATAGAGACACGCATAAATAGGACTGGACTAACTTGTTCCCCGACTCACACTAACTGCCACCCCTAACATATTTAGAGGAAAATAAGTCAAGGAAGAAATTGGAGAGTATTTTAAAATACTTCCTCCCAATCAATAGGTGAAAAACGAAAAAGGATGAAACAATGGTTAGTGAAGATGACTTCCAGTAACTCCTGACCTCAATTGGATTGGTTCAGCTCAGAAAAATAAAAATCGCGAGACAACGATAGTAAAACGGATTTCCTATCTGATAGATACACAGACAATAGAAGTAATCGGAATGATGTAAATAGTGGCCATTCGAGTAGTTTTTACGAGGTGACCAGTATCTCCGCCAACGCATCAGCTCCTAGCACTATTTAAAGTAACTCAATATATATATTTTGAGCTTTTAATTGAAATGTTTCATACTATATCTAACATTATCAATGGACGTAGAGTTAGTTGCCAAAAAATTGAAATAAAGGTCTATAGTAGCTTATAAAGGAGCTTATCGTCTAATAAATCTATCAGTTGCTTTAAAACAATTAATATATTTAAAAGGAAAAAAGTTTTTTTTTTTTTTTTTTTTTTTTTTTTTTTTTTCTTCCGGCCCAAGCGTTAGATCTAACCTCTTACTCTTCCGATGTTTTTCAAAATACGAGTATGTTTTGTGAATAAAGTAGTGTAAATCGGGCGTCAAGTTCGCGATCGGTCTGATTTTGTTTGACGGTAGCACCTCATTGAAAAGTTCCTCTTGGATAAAACGCATACATGGCTATCTCCTTACATCCTTAAAAATTGGTTTTATGAAGTAAGGATGTCAAAATTTTCATTATTATCTTCTAGTTCAACCGCGACGGTTTTCATGGGTTTTTATTTATGAGGGAATGAATATCTCACCATGGTATGTTCAGAATCGCCTCCGTCCACGGAGCTAACCATTTTTTCGAGACCCACAAGGACCCTCATGTAATCTCTAGCCTTTATACAAGGTTACGTTTCTTAATTGGATATTAAAGGGTCTCTGTAGATAGAGGTGGTTGTGAAATTTTCACGATATCTGTCCTCAATAGAGGATCACCAAGTAACATATCTGCAAGCTCAGTAGCATTCTAGAGTCGAGAAAACAGTAGGCTTTTGAGGAGGTAAGGCCTCATTACCTGGTGCACCAACGAAACCCTTAATGTCTTGCTGAGGTGCATAGTTCACCGAAATTTCACGTTGCCATCATCTTTGGAATGGTAGATACTGCCTCCTCCGATGCATTTCCGGCAATCCGATGGTGCGATTGCTAGATCCGCAGATAAACAGGTTGTAAACGTGAATGAAGTATTGCTGCATTATATTGATGAAACTGAATGTGTAGGTACGCAAAGTAATGACGTTCGTGAGGAATAACATTTGTCATGTCTTCGTCTGATTCCTTGGGAGGAGGAGCTGCTGCGTTTGCGGAGATACTGGACCCCTTGTAAAAAACTACTCGAATGGCCACTATTCACATCATTCTGATTATTTCTATTGTCTGCCTGTCTATCAGATAGGAACTCTGTTCTAGTATCGTTGTCACGCAATTCTTCTTCTGCTGAGCTTAACCAATCTAATTGAAGATCGGGAGTTACTGGAATGTCATCTTCACTAACCATTGTTTCATCCTTTTTCGTATTTCCACCAAATGATAGAAGGGGAGTATGTTAAAATACTCTCCGATTTCTTACTTCTCTTATATTCCTCTAAATATGTTAGGGGTGGCAGTTAGTCTGATTCGGGGAACAAGTTAGGCCAGTCCTATTGATGTGTGTCTCTATATCAACTCTGCAGATTGGACACCGTTTGTTAGATGATGGCCTCTGATCGACACACTTCCCGTGAAACAAACGCATACATGGCAATCTTCTCACATCTTCAAAATAATCGATTCTTCAAATGGAGATGTTAAACTTTTCATTTTTATCTTCTTATTCAGATAGGATCAAGAAAAAGATCACTCATTTTTCCATACTTTTGTCCTCTTTATTGACCTTAATCGTCGTACTACTTCTTACGTAGCTTTGGTCTGACAACCTGTGGTCCATGAAATCAACGGTCCTCGTTCTCTTTTGTAAGGGCTAACCCTCACAAAACGTCCTGGCGCGATCCTTACTTGCCAGGAAGGTGTCCCTTTAGTCGCCTTCTACGACAAGCGGGACATACTGTGGGTCTATTCTAACCCCGATCCCACAGGGGGTAATGCCTTGCCACAAGCGTTGAAATTAAAGCCCCTTCCTTTGCCTTTCGAAAAATCCGATGATGAGATAGCAATATGCGCTAATTAACAGGACATAATCGTGGAGGAAGTAAAGCTGCACTATTGTAAGGTTAGTGTATGTGTATTGGCGGTAGTGGTGGTGGTGCATGCGACGCCTCAGGTGGAGTTTAAGAGCTGGGAGATGTATTCAAAGAGAGAGTTCCATTAACCAAAAATTATCAACCTGGTTCTTAACAATAATTCAACAGTCTTAAGAGAAGAATTGCTCTCCAAGGAATGAAGTTTAGGGTTGATTGTAGCTGTAGAGGAAGGATGCAGAAACGAGATTTCATTTCCCTACGTCCACTCCCTGGTTAGATGAGGTTATCACCTTGAAGGATCAGCTTCTTCGACACTATCACCTCCTAGTCGATATCTTATACTTCAAGAGTTATGCATATTCCAAGAGGGGTATGTTGTACTCGGGCTTGCCTTTCACAGAGGATATCGCCAGTGTAATGAATGTAGCTTTAAATAGTTGACCGGATATAATTTTTTTTTAGTTTCTTATCTTAGTCAGTTTATGTTTGTGAAATGGTATTTATTAAAATATGTCTCTTGAATTTTTAAACAATAACGGTAAGTGCTCATTGTATGTCGATAACCTAAGTGCGATTTCTATTCTGTATAATGTGCACAAGGGTAAAAGATCTAAGGGTATGCAAATAACATATCACTGCGAATCCACTACAAACATTGTTAGTGAGGAAGAAGAACATAGTTAGTGTTCCGTCAAAAGCTTTGCCTGAAAATATTCTTAAATTGTTAAGATGTGAAATCCAATTTTAATACGTTAATTTCTCAAACGGGGATATTGAAACTCTTATATCCACTTCGCATATAGACAATTGTGTATTAATTTCTATCGTTTAGCCATTCATTCAGTGGGGGTGGGTGATTTTCTAGGTTTCCCAGGGTGGTAATTAGAATATAAGATTCACATTTTCCCTTCATTACAAATTATAGCTCTATTAGATTAGTGGCTCTTATCATAAGCTTACCATAGTGTTTCATTTCGATTTTTTATTACCTCCTTTTTCACATCTTTTAGCAGATACTCCAACAAATTCAATATCTAAAACACCTGTGCCTTCAAAGCATTTTAGTGGGGTCGATGGAATACTATTTCTTACTTGGTTAGTGAACGCCTAGTACTTGAAAACGTTGCGAAAATACCTTAACAAATATAAACTTAATGAACTAAAAAAAAAAAAAATAATAATAAAACTATAAACAGTACCAGCACCTACCGACGACGTGAATACTACAACCAACCTTTTACCTTTTTTTTTAAATGAGGAGCCCATTCACCATAGCTTTGAGTATGAATCCTCGGTACCTAAAAATAGACACCCCACTTGCCTGATTGCAAAAAAAAAAAAGATAAACTAATCGACATTTCGCACACCTGATAGTATAGATTTACTGGACTAATGAGTTTGCTTAAACATTTGTTTAAACCAAAAGTTATTCAAAGCCCAGGCAGTCTTGAAGAGGTTGATAATTTAAATTACCTCGCCAGTAAGATGACATAAATTTTGTATTGATGTATGGAATTTGATATTGATTCAATGATATATTAATGCATGCCAGTTATTTTTAACCTGGTTAAAACTGAATAGGTGTTTGAAGAGCACGTAAAAGCACGATTAGACATCAAATTTGGCAGAAATAATTTTATCGATCCACCTGGTTGGATATTAATTTCCAACCATAAAAGTATATGATAGTTTGGCAAACCTCATTTCTGGCACTCAAGACTATACATTTTATTTATTATTATATATTATAGTGAAATTTATTATTATAAACCTTCCTAGAGCTATGAAGATGTTTTAATTAAAATTTGGTACAGTTGGGTTTAATAGTTTTACCATTGCAAAAACTGGTGCTGTAACTTGTTTATAATTACCGATCTTTCTTTTTTTGACCGTTTTTATTCAGTAGATATTTTTTTTCAGAAAGGTATCTAATTGTTGAATTTACCGTCTCTGTTCGTGTTAACCAGGGGGTACCACGTGGAGGTAGAGATCGGACTTAACCCCCCTGAAAAGTTTAACACCTCCATTCGAAGATTCGATTATTTTGAAGATGTGAGAAGATTGCCATGTATGCGTTTGTTTCACGAGAAGTGTGTCGATCAGAGGCTATCATTTAACAAAAAGTGTTCAATCTGCAGAGTTGATATAGAGACACACATAAATAGGACTGGACTAACTTGTTCCCCGACTCACACTAACTGCCACCCCTAACATATTTAGAGGAAAATAAGTCAAGGAAGAAATTGGAGAGTATTTTAAAATACTTCCTCCCAATCAATAGGTGAAAAACGAAAAAGGATGAAACAATGGTTAGTGAAGATGACTTCCAGTAACTCCTGACCTTCAATTGGATTGGTTCAGCTCAGAAAAATAAAAATCGCGAGACAACGATAGTAAAACGGATTTCCTATCTGATAGATACACAGACAATAGAAGTAATCGGAATGATGTAAATAGTGGCCATTCGAGTAGTTTTTACGAGGTGACCAGTATCTCCGCCAACGCATCAGCTCCTAGCACTATTTAAAGTAACTCAATATATATATTTGAGCTTTTTAATTGAAATGTTCATACTATATCTAACATTATCAATGGACGTAGAGTTAGTTGCCAACAGATTGATATAAAGGTCTATAGTAAGCTTAAGAAAGGAGCTTATCGTCTAATAAATCTATCATTTGCTTTAAAACAATTAATATATTAAAAGGAAAAAAGTTTTTTTTTTTTTTTTTTTTTTTTTTTTTTTTTCCGGCCCAAGCGTTAGATCTAACCTCTTACTCTTCCGATGTTTTTCAAAATACGAGTATGTTTTGTATAGAAAGTAGTGTAAATCGGGCGTCAAGTTCGCGATCGGGCTGATTTTGTTTGACGGTAGCACCTCATTGAAGAGTTCCTCTTGGATAAAACGCATACATGGCTATCTCCTTACATCCTTAAAAATTAGTTTTATGAAGGAAGGATGTCAAAATTTTCATTATTATCTTCTAGTTCAACCGCGACGGTTTTCATGGGTTTTTATTTATGAGGGAATGAATATCTCACCATGGTATGTTCAGAATCGCCTCCGTCCACGGAGCTAACCATTCTTCGAGACTTACAAGGACCCTCATGTAATCTCTAGCCTTTATACAAGGTTACGTTTCTTAATTGGATATTAAAGGGTCTCTGTAGATAGAGGTGGTTGTGAAATTTTCACGATATCTGTCCTCAATAGAGGATCACCAAGTAACATATCTGCAAGCTCAGTAGCATTCTAGAGTCGAGAAAACAGTAGGCTTTTGAGGAGGTAAGGCCTCATTACCTGGTGCACCAACGAAACCCTTAATGTCTTGCTGAGGTGCATAGTTCACCGAAATTTCACGTTGCCATCATCTTTGGAATGGTAGTAGATAGATACTGCCTCCTCCGATGCATTTCCGGCAATCCGATGGTGCGATTGCTAGATCCGCAGATAAACAGGTTATAAACGTGAATGAAGTATTGCTGCATTATATTGATGAAACTGAATGTGTAGGTACGCAAGTAATGACGTTCGTGAGGAATAACATTTGTCATGTCTTCGTCTGATTCCTTGGGAGGAGGAGCTGCTGCGTTTGCGGAGATACTGGACCCCTTGTAAAAACTACTCGAATGGCCACTATTCACATCATTCTGATTATTTCTATTGTCTGCCTGTCTATCAGATAGGAACTCTGTTCTAGTATCGTTGTCACGCAATTCTTCTTCTGCTGAGCTTAACCAATCTAATTGAAGATCAGGAGTTACTGGAAAGTCATCTTCACTAACCATTGTTTTATCCTTTTTCGTATTTCCACCAAATGATAGAAGGGGAGTATGTTAAAATACTCTCCGATTTCTTACTTCTCTTATATTCCTCTAAATATGTTAGGGGTGGCAGTTAGTCTGATTCGGGGAACAAGTTAGGCCAGTCCTATTTATGTGTGTCTCTATATCAACTCTGCAGATTGGACACCGTTTGTTAGATGATGGCCTCTGATCGACACACTTCCCGTGAAACAAACGCATACATGGCAATCTTCTCACATCTTCAAAATAATCGATTCTTCGAATGGAGATGTTCAACTTTTCATTTTTTATCTTTTTATATTCAGATAGGATCAAGAAAAAGATCACTCATTTTTCCATACTTTTGTCCTCTTTATTGACCTTAATCGTCGTACTTCTTACGTAGCTTTGGTCTGACAACCTGTGGTCCATGAAATCAACGGTCCTCGTTCTCTTTTGTAAGGGCTAACCCTCACAAAACGTCCTGGCGCGATCCTTACTTGCCAGGAAGGTGTCCCTTTAGTCGCCTTCTACGACAAGCGGGACATACTGTGGGTCTATTCTAACCCCGATCCCACAGGGGGTAATGCCTTGCCACAAGCGTTGAAATTAAAGCCCCTTCCTTTGCCTTTCGAAAAATCCGATGATGAGATAGCAATATGCGCTAATTAACAGGACATAATCGTGGAGGAAGTAAAGCTGCACTATTGTAAGGTTAGTGTATGTGTATTGGCGGTAGTGGTGGTGGTGCATGCGACGCCTCAGGTGGAGTTTAAGAGCTGGGAGATGTATTCAAAGAGAGAGTTCCATTAACCAAAAATTATCAACCTGGTTCTTAACAATAATTCAACAGTCTTAAGAGAAGAATTGCTCTCCAAGGAATGAAGTTTAGGGTTGATTGTAGCTGTAGAGGAAGGATGCAGAAACGAGATTTCATTTCCCTACGTCCACTCCCTGGTTAGATGAGGTTATCACCTTGAAGGATCAGCTTCTTCGACACTATCACCTCCTAGTCGATATCTTATACTTCAAGAGTTATGCATATTCCAAGAGGGGTATGTTGTAATCGGGCTTGCCTTTCACAGAGGATATCGCCAGTGTAATGAATGTAGCTTTAAATAGTTGACCGGATATAATTTTTTTTTTTAGTTTCTTATCTTAGTCAGTTTATGTTTGTGAAATGATATTTATTAAAATATGTCTCTTGAATTTTTAAACAATAACGGTAAGTGCTCATTGTATGTCGATAACCTAAGTGCGATTTCTATTCTGTATAATGTGCACAAGGGTAAAAGATCTAAGGGTATGCAAATAACATATCACTGCGAATACATTACAAACATTGTTAGTGAGGAAGAAGAACATAGTTAGTGTTCCGTCAAAAGCTTTGCCTGAAAATATTCTTAAATTGTTAAGATGTGAAATCCAATTTTAATACGTTAATTTCTCAAACGGGGATATTGAAACTCTTATATCCACTTCGCATATAGACAATTGTGTATTAATTTCTATCGTTTAGCCATTCATTCAGTGGGGGTGGGGGATTTTCTAGGTTTCCCAGGGTGGTAATTAGAATATAAGATTTACATTTTCCCTTCATTACAAATTATAGCTCTATTAGATTAGTGGCTCTTATCATAAGCTTACCATAGTGTTTCATTTCGATTTTTTATTACCTCCTTTTTCACATCTTTTAGCAGATACTCCAACAAATTCAATATCTAAAACACCTGTGCCTTCAAAGCATTTTAGTGGGGTCGATGGAATACTATTTCTTACTTGGTTAGTGAACGCCTAGTACTTGAAAACGTTGCGAAAATACCTTAACAAATATAAACTTAATGAACTAAAAAAAAAAAAAATAATAATAATAAAACTATAAACAGTACCAGCACCTACCGACGACGTGAATACTACAACCAACCTTTTACCTTCTTTTTTTAAATGAGGAGCCCATTCACCATAGCTTTGAGTATGAATCCTCGGTACCTAAAAATAGACACCCCCACTTGCCTGATTACAAAAAAAAAAAAAAGATAAACTAATCGACATTTCGCACACCTGATAGTATAGATTTACTGGACTAATGAGTTTGCTTTAACATTTGTTTAAACCAAAAGTTATTCAAAGCCCAGGCAGTCTTGAAGAGGTTGATAATTTAAATTACCTCGCCAGTAAGATGACATAAATTTTGTATTGATGTATGGAATTTGATATTGATTCAATGATATATTAATGCATGCCAGTTATTTTTAACCTGGTTAAAACTGAATAGGTGTTTGAAGAGCACGTAAAAGCAATATTATACATCAAATTTGGCAGAAATAATTTTATCGATCCACCTGGTTGGATATTAATTTCCAACCATAAAAGTATATGATAGTTTGGCAAACCTCATTTCTGGCACTCAAGACTATACATTTTATTTATTATTATTATTATTATTATAGTAAAATTTATTATTATAAACCTTCCTAGAGCTATGAAGATGTTTTACTTAAAATTTGGTACAGTTGGGTTTAATAGTTTTACCATTGCAAAAACTGGTGCTGTAACTGTTTTAATACCGATCTTTCTTTTTTGACCGTTTTTATTCAGTAGATATTTTTTTCATAAAGGTATCTAATTGTTGAATTTACCGTCTCTGTTCGTGTTAACCAGGGGGTACCACGTGGAGGTAGAGATCGGACTTAACCCCCCTGAAAAGTTTAACACCTCCATTCGAAGATTCGATTATTTTGAAGATGTGAGAAGATTGCCATGTATGCGTTTGTTTCACGAGAAGTGTGTCGATCAGAGGCTATCATTTAACAAACGGTGTTCAATCTGCAGAGTTGATATAGAGACACACATAAATAGAACTGGACTAACTTGTTCCCCGACTCACACTAACTGCCAAGCCTAACATATTTAGAGGAAAATAAGTCAAGGAAGAAATTGGGGAGTATTTTAAAATACTTCCTCCCAATCAATAGGTGAAAAACGAAAAAGGATGAAACAATGGTTATTGAAGATGACTTCCAGTAACTCCTGACCTTCAATTGGATTGGTTCAGCTCAGAAAAAAAAAATAAAAATCGCGAGACAACGATAGTAAAACGGATTTCCTATCTGATAGATACACAGACAATAGAAGTAATCGGAATGATGTAAATAGTGGCCATTCGAGTAGTTTTTACGAGGTGATCAGTATCTCCGCCAACGCATCAGCTCCTAGCACTATTTAAAGTAACTCAATTTTTATATTTTTTGAGCTTTTTAATTGAAATGTTCCATACTATATCTAACATTATCAATGGACGTAGAGTTAGTTGCCAACAAATTGAAATAAAGGTCTATAGTAAGCTTAAGAAAGGAGCTTATCGTCTAATAAATCTATCATTTGCTTTAAAACAATTAATATATTAAAAGGAATAAAGTTTTTTTTTTTTTTTTTTTTTTTTTTTTTTTTTTTTTCCGGCCCAAGCGTTAGATCTAACCTCTTACTCTTCCGATGTTTTTCAAAATACGAGTATGTTTTGTGTAGAAAGTAGTGTAAATCGGGCGTCAAGTTCGCGATCGGGCTGATTTTGTTTGACGGTAGCACACCTCATTGAAAAGTTCCTCTTGGATAAAACGCATACATGGCTATCTCCTTACATCCTTAAAAATTGGTTTTATGAAGTAAGGATGTCAAAATTTTTCGAGACTTACAAAAATCAGCCTAGGCTTTTAATTGGATATTAAAGGGTCTCTGAGGAGGTAAGGCAAGCTCAGTACCTGGTCGCACCAACACGAAACCCTTAATGGTGCTTAATGCTTGCTGAGGTGCATAGTTCACCGAAATTTCACGTTGCCATCATCTTTGGAATGGTAGATACTGCCTCCTCCGGTGCATTTCCGGCAATCCGATGGTGCGATTGCTATATCCGCAGATAAACAGGTTATAAACGTGAATGAAGTATTGCTGCATTATACTGATGAAACTGAATGTGTAGGTACGCAAGGTAATGACGTTCGTGAGGAATAACATTTGTCATGTCTTCGTCTGATTCCTTGGGAGGAGGAGCTGCTGCGTTTGCGGAGATACTGGACCCCTTGTAAAAACTACTCGAATGGCCACTATTCACATCATTCTGATTATTTCTATTGTCTGCCTGTCTATCAGATAGGAACTCTGTTCTAGTATCGTTGTCACGCAATTCTTCTTCTGCTGAGCTTAACCAATCTAATTGAAGATCAGGAGTTACTGGAAAGTCATCTTCACTAACCATTGTTTCATACTTTTTCGTATTTCCACCAAATGATAGAAGGGGAGTATGTTAAAATACTCTCCGATTTCTTACTTCACTTATATTCCTCTAAATATGTTAGGGGTGGCAGTTAGTTTGATTCGGGGAACAAGTTAGACCAGTCCTATTTATGTGTGTCTCTATATCAACTCTGCAGATTGGACACCGTTTTCTTAGATTATGGCCTCTGATCGACACACTTCCCGTGAAACAAACGCATACATGGCAATCTTCTCACATCTTCAAAATAATCGATTCTTCGAATGGAGATGTTCAACTTTTTATTTTTTATCTTCTTATTCAGATAGGATCAAGAAAAAGATCACTCATTTTTCCATACTTTTGTCCTCTTTATTGACCTTAATCGTCGTACTTCTTACGTAGCTTTGGTCTGACAACCTGTGGTCCATGAAATCAACGGTCCTCGTTCTCTTTTGTAAGGGCTAACCCTCACAAAACGTCCTGGCCCGATCCTTACTTGCCAGGAAGGTGTCCCTTTAGTCGCCTTCTACGACAAGCGGGACATACTGTGGGTCTATTCTAACCCCGATCCCACAGGGGGTAATGCCTTGCCACAAGCGTTGAAATTAAAGCCTCTTCCTTTGCCTTTCGAAAAAATCCGATGATGAGATAGCAATATGCGCTAATTCAAAGAGAGAGTTCCATTAACCAAAAATTATCAACCTGGTTCTTAACAATAATTCAACAGTCTTAAGAGAAGAATTGCTCTCCAAGGAATGAACTTTAGGGTTGATTGTAGCTGTAGAGGAAGGATGCAGAAACGAGATTTCATTTCCCTACGTCCACTCCCTGGTTAGATGAGGTTATCACCTTGAAGGATCAGCTTCTTCGACACTATCACCTCCTAGTCGATATCTTATACTTTAAGAGTTATGCATATTCCAAGAGGGGTATGTTGTACTCGGGCTTGCCTTTCACAGAGGATATCGCCAGTGTGTAATGAATGTAGCTTTAAATTGTTGTAAACTTTTCAGGGGGGTTAAGTCCGATCTCTACCTCCACGTGGTACCCCCTGGTTAACACGAACAGAGACGGTAAATTCAACAATTAGATACCTTTCTGAAAAAAATATCTACTGAATAAAAACGGTCAAAAACGGTCTTTTACCCTTGTGCACATTATACAGAATAGAAATCGCACTTAGGTTATCGACATACAATGAGCACTTACCGTTGTTGTTTAAAAATTCAAGAGACATATTTTAATAAATACCATTTCACAAACATAAACTGTCTAAGATAAGAAACTAAAAAAAAATTATATCCGGTCAACTATTTAAAGCTACATTCATCACACTGGCGATATCCTCTGTGAAAGGCAAGCCCGAGTACAACATACCCCTCTTGGAATATGCATAACTCTTGAAGTATAAGATATCGACTAGGAGGTGATAGTGTCGAAGAAGCTGATCCTTCAAGGTGATAAACTCATCTAACCAGGGAGTGGACGTAGGGAAATGAAATCTCGTTTCTGCATCCTTCCTCTACAGTTACTATCAACCCCAAATTTCATTCCTTGGAGAGCAATTCTTCTCTTAAGACTGTTGAATTATTGTTAAGAACCAGGTTGATAATTTTTGGTTAATGGAACTCTCACTTCGAATACATCTCCCAGCTCCTAACCTCCACCTGAGGCGTCGCATGCACCACCACAACTACCGCCAATAAACATACACTAACCTTACAATAGTGCAGCTTTACTTCCTCCACGATTATGTCCTGTTAAATAGCGCATGTTGCTATCTCATCATCGGATTTTTCGAAAGGCAAAGGAAGGGGCTTTAATTTCAACGCTTGTGGCAAGACATTACCCCCTGTCGTGTCTGTGGGATCGGGGTTAGAACAGACCCACAGTATGTCCCGCTTGTCGTAGAAGGCGACTAAAGGGACACCTTCCTGGCAAGTAAGGATCGCGCCAGGACGTTTTGTGAGGGTTAGCCCTTACAAAAGAGAACGAGGACCGTTGATTTCATGGACCACAGGTTGTCAGACCAAAGCTACGTAAGAAGTACGACGATTAAGGTCAATAAAGAGGACAAAAGTATGGAAAAATGAGTGATCTTTTTCTTGATCCTATCTGAATAAGAAGATAAAAATAAAAAGTTGAACATCTCCATTCGAAGAATCGATTATTTTGAAGATGTGAGAAGATTGCCATGTATGCGTTTGTTTCACGGGAAGTGTGTCGATCAGAGGCCATCATCTAACAAACGGTGTCCAATCTGCAGAGTTGATATAGAGACACACATAAATAGGACTGGCCTAACTTGTTCCCCGAATCAGACTAACTGCCACCCCTAACATATTTAGAGGAATATAAGAGAAGTAAGAAATCGGAGAGTATTTTAACATACTCCCCTTCTATCATTTGGTGGAAATACGAAAAAGGATGAAACAATGGTTAGTGAAGATGACTTTCCAGTAACTCCTGATCTTCAATTAGATTGGTTAAGCTCAGCAGAAGAAGAATTGCGTGACAACGATACTAGAACAGAGTTCCTATCTGATAGACAGGCAGACAATAGAAATAATCAGAATGATGTGAATAGTGGCCATTCGAGTAGTTTTTACAAGGGGTCCAGTATCTCCGCAAACGCGCAGCAGCTCCTCCTCCCAAGGAATCAGACGAAGACATGACAAATGTTATTCCTCACGAACGTCATTACCTTGCGTACCTACACATTCAGTTGCATCAGTATAATGCAGCAATACTTCATTCACGTTTATAACCTGTTTATCTGCGGATATAGCAATCGCACCATCGGATTGCCGGAAATGCACCGGAGGAGGCAGTATCTACCATTCCAAAGATGATGGCAACATGAAATTTCGGTGAACTATGCACCTCAGCAAGACATTAAGGGTTTCGTTGGTGCACCAGGTAATGAGGCCTTACCTCCTCAAAAGCCTACTGTTTTCTCGACTCTAGAATGCTACTGAGCTTGCAGATATGTTACTTGGTGATCCTCTATTGAGGACAGATATCGTGAAAATTTCACGATTTAAGTCTCGAAGAATGGTTAGCTCCGTGGACGGAGGCGATTCTGAACATACCATGGTGAGATATTCATTCCCTCATAAATAAAAACCCATGAAAACCGTCGCGGTTGAACTAGAAGATAATAATGAATATTTTGACATCCTTCCTTCATAAAACCAATTTTTAAGGATGTAAGGAGATAGCCATGTATGCGTTTTATCCAAGAGGAACTCTTCAATGAGGTGCTACCGTCAAACAAAATCAGCCCGATCGCGAACTTGACGCCCGATTTACACTACTTTCTACACAAAACATACTCGTATTTTGAAAAACATCGGAAGAGTAAGAGGTTAGATGTAACGCTTGGGCCGGAAAAAAAAAAAAAAAAAAAAACTTTATTCCTTTTAATATATTAATTGTTTTAAAGCAAATGATAGATTTATTAGACGATAAGCTCCTTTCTTAAGCTTACTATAGACCTTTATTTCAATTTGTTGGCAACTAACTCTAAGTCCATTGATAATGTTAGATATAGTATGAAACATTTCAATTAATAAGCTCAAAATATATATATTGAGTTACTTTAAATAGTGCTAGGAGCTGATGCGTTGGCGGAGATACTGGTCACCTCGTAAAAACTACTCGAATGGCCATTATTTACATCATTCCGATTACTTCTATTGTCTGTGTATCTATCAGATAGGAAATCCGTTTTACTATCGTTGTCTCGCGATTTTTATTTTTCTGAGCTGAACCAATCCAATTGAAGGTCAGGAGTTACTGGAAGTCATCTTCACTAACCATTGTTTCATCCTTTTTCGTTTTTCACCTATTGATTGGGAGGAAGTATTTTAATTTTACTTTTATAGTTGGAAATTAATATCCAACCAGGTGGATCGATAAAATTATTTCTGCCAAATTTGATGTCTAATCGTGCTTTTACGTGCTCTTCAAACACCTATTCAGTTTTAACCAGGTTAAAAATAACTGGCATGCATTAATATATCATTGAATCAATATCAAATTCCATACATCAATACAAAATTTATGTCATCTTACTGGCGAGGTAATTTAAATTATCAACCTCTTCAAGACTGCCTGGGCTTTGAATAACTTTTGGTTTAAACAAATGTTAAAGCAAACTCATTAGTCCAGTAAATCTATACTATCAGGTGTGCGAAATGTCGATTAGTTTATCTTTTTTTTTTTTTTGCAATCAGGCAAGTGGAGTGTCTATTTTTAGGTACCGAGGATTCATACTCAAAGCTATGGTGAATGGGCTCCTCATTTAAAAAAGAAGGTAAAAGGTTGGTTGTAGTATTCACGTCGTCGTTAGGTGCTGGTACTGTTAATAGTTTTATTATTATTTTTTTTTTTTTTAGTTCATTAAGTTTATATTGGTTAAGGTATTTTCGCAACGTTTCCAAGTACTAGGCGTTCACTAACCAAGTAAGAAATAGTATTCCATCGACCCCACTAAAATGCTTTGAAGGCACAGGTGTTTTAGATATTGAATTTGTTGGAGTATCTGCTAAAAGATCTGAAAAAGAAGGCTATAAAAAATCGAAATGAAACACTATGGTAAGCTTATGATAAGAACCACTAATCTAATAGAGCTATAATTTGTAAAGAAGGGAAACTGTAAATCTTATATTGTCGGAATTTTATAGGTTTTGATATTACCAATCAGAGAGTAATATAGCTGGAATGTCAAAAATTTGGCTTTATAATCACAATCATATCACTATCAACATATAAAAAAAATAGAAACTCCAACACCGTATGAAAACCTAAATTTTTTATATTTACTATAACAATGAAAATGCATGTCAATCTTTATTTGGCTGTTTCTGTAATAAAGTATTGGTCTTAACTATATTGCGCTTGAATGATAGCTATCATTCCCTGCATTAAATTTGTTTATAATGAAGTTTTCCTTTAAGGTCATTGTTTTGGACTTAGAGAGAAAAAAATAGCGATAAACAATTACAGTATCCACCTGTTTGTATAAAAAATGGAAATTTTGAAAGGCTGTATTTTAGTGTCTAATTAAGATATAGAGTTCAGTTACAGCTCATATTTTAGAAAATCTAGTCAGCTTTCTTTTCGTCAATTTGAAAATTTTCTATAAAACCAACCATTCTCCAGATATTTTTATGAATCCTATAAGAAGTCGAAATTTTATAGGTTTTGACGTTACGAATCAGAGAGTAATGGAGAAGGAATGTCTAAAACTTGGCTTTATAAATACAATCACAACACTATCAACATATAAAAAAATCAAAATTCCAACACCGTATAGAAACCTAAATTTTTATATTTTACTATAACAATGAATATACATGTCGATCTTTATTTGGCTGTTTCTGTAATAAAGTATTGGCCTTAACAGCACTATATTGCGCTTGATTCATAGCTATCGTTCCCGGCATTAAATTTGTTTATATTGAAGTTTTCCTAAAGGTCATTGTTTTGGACCTAGAGAGAAAAAATAGCTATAAAAATTACAATATCCACCTGTTAATATAAAAAAAAAGATATTTTGAAAGGCTGTAGTTCAGTGTCTAATTAAGATATAGAGCTAAGTTACAGCTTATATTTTCGAAAATCTAGTCGGCTTTATTTTTGTCTATGTGAGAATTTTGTATAAAACCAACCATTTTCCACATATTTTTATGAAAACTATAAAATGTCGGAATTTTATAGGTTTTGATATTACCAATCAGAGAGTAATATAGCTGGAATGTCAAAAACTTGGGTTTATGAAAAAAATCATATCACTATCAACATATAAAAAAATAGAAACTCCAACACCGTTTGAAAACCTAAATTTTTATATTTTACTATAACAATGAAAATGCATGTCAATCTTTATTTGGCTGTTTCTGTAATAAAGTATTGGCCTTAACAGCACTATATTGCGCTTGAATGATAGCTATCATTCCCTGCATTAAATTTGTTTATAATGAAGTTTTCCTTAAAGGTCATTGTTTTGGACTTAGAGAGAAAAAATAGCGATAAACAATTACAGTATCCACCTGTTTGTATTAAAATGGAAATTTTGAAAGGCTGTATTTTAGTGTCTAATTAAGATATAGAGTTCAGTTACAGCTCATATTTTAGAAAATCTAGTCAGCTTTCTTTTCGTCAATTTGAAAATTTTCTATAAAACCAACCATTCTCCAGATATTTTTATGAATCCTATAAGAAGTCGAAATTTTATAGGTTTTGACGTTACCAATCAGAGAGTAATGGAGAAGGAATGTCTAAAACTTGGCTTTATAAATACAATCACAACACTATCAACATATAAAAAAATCAAAACTCCAACACCGTATAGAAACCTAAATTTTTATATTTTACTATAACAATGAATATACATGTCGATCTTTATTTGGCTGTTTCTGTAATAAAGTATTGGCATTAACAGCAGTATATTGCGCTTGATTCATAGCTATCGTTCCCTGCATTAAATTTGTTTATATTATATCCACCTGTTAATATAAAAAAAAAGATATTTTGAAAGGCTGTAGTTTAGTGTCTAATTAAGATATAGAGCTCAGTTACAGCTCATATTTTCGAAAATCGAGTCGGCTTTATTTTTGTCTATGTGAAAATTTTGTATAAAACCAACCATTCTCCAGATATTATTATCATAACTATAAAATGTCGGAATTTTATAGGTTTTGATATTACCAATCAGAGAGTAATGGAGCTGGAATGTCAAAAACTTGGGTTTATGAAAAAAAATCATATCACTATCAACATATAAAAAAATAAAAACTCCAACACCGTTTGAAAACCTAAATTTTAATATTTTACTATAACAATAAATATGCTTGTCAATCTATATTTGGCTGTTTCTATAATAAAGTATTGGCCTTAACAGCACTATATCCCGCTTGATTCATAGCTATCGTTCCCTGCATTAAATTTGTTTACAATGATGTTTTCCTTAAAGGTCATTGTATTGGACTTAGAGAGAAAAAATAGCGATAAACAATTAAAGTATCCACCTGTTTGTATAAAAAATGGAAATTTTGAAAGGCTGTATTTTAGTGTCTAATTAAGATATAGAGTTCAGTTACAGCTCATATTTTTGGAAATTTAGTCGGCTTTATTTTTGTCTATGTAAGAATTTTGTATAAAACCAACCATTCTCCAGATATTATTATCATAACTATAAAATGTCGGAATTTTATAGGTTTTTGATATTACCAATCAGAGAGTAATGGAGCTGGAATGTCAAAAACTTGGCTTTATAATCACAATCATATCACTATCAACATATAAAAAAATAGAAACTCCAACACCGATTGAAAACCTAAATTTTTATATTTTACTATAACAATGAAAATGCATGTCAATCTTTATTTGGCTTTTTTTGTAATAAAGTATTGGCCTTAACAGCACTATATTGCGCTTGATTCATAGCTATCTGTCCCTGCATTAAATTTGTTTATAATGATGTTTTTTTCTTAAAGGTCATTGTTTTGGACTTAGAGAGAAAAAATAGTGATAAAAAAATTACAATATCCACCTGTTAATATAAAAGAAGGATATTTTGAAAGGCTGTAGTTTAGTGTCTAATTAAGATATAGAGCTCAGTTACAGCTCATATTTTCGGAAATTTAGTCGGCTTTACTTTTTGTCTATGTTAGAATTTTGTATAAAACCAACCATTCTCCAGATATTTTTATGAAAACTTTAAAATGTCAGAATTTTTATTGGTTTTGACGTTACCAATCAGAGAGTAATGGAGCTGGAATGTCAAAAACTTGGGTTTATGAAAAAAATCATATCACTATCAACATATAAAAAAATAGAAACTCCAACACCGTTTGAAAACCTAAATTTTTATATTTTACTATAACAATGAAAATGCACTTTAATGTTTTTTGGGCTGTTTCTGTAATGAAGTATTGGCCTTAACAGCACTATATCGCGCTTGATTTATAGCTATCTGTCCCTGCATTAAATTTGTTTATAATGAAGTTTTCCTTAAAGGTCATTGTTTTGGACTTAGAGAGAAAAAATAGCGATAAACAATTACAGTATCCACCTGTATAAAAAATGGAAATTTTGAAAGGCTGTATTTTAGTGTCTAATTAAGATATAGAGTTCAGTTACAGCTCATATTTTTGGAAATTTAGTCGGCTTTATTTTTGTCTATGTGAGAATTTTGTATAAAACCAACCATTCTCCAGATATTATTATCATAACTAAAAAATGTCGGAATTTTATAGGTTCTGATATTACCAATCAGAGAGTAATGGAGCTGGAATGTCAAAAACTTGGGTTTATGAAAAAAAATCATATTACCATCAACATATAAAAAAAATAGAAACTCCAACACCGTTTGAAAACCTAAATTTTTATATTTTACTATAACAATGAAAATGCATGTCAATCTTTATTTGGCTGTTTCTGTAATAAAGTATTGGCCTTAACAGCACTATATTGCGCTTGAATGATAGCTATCATTCCCTGCATTAAATTTGTTTATAATGAAGTTTTCCTTAAAGGTCATTGTTTTGGACTTAGAGAGAAAAAAATAGCGATAAACAATTACAGTATCCACCTGTTTTGTATAAAAATGGAAATTTTGAAAGGCTGTATTTTAGTGTCTAATTAAGATATAGAGTTCAGTTACAGCTCATATTTTAGAAAATCTAGTCAGCTTTCTTTTCGTCAATTTGAAAATTTTCTATAAAACCAACCATTCTCCAGATATTTTTATGAATCCTATAAGAAGTCGAAATTTTATAGGTTTTGACGTTACCAATCAGAGAGTAATGGAGAAGGAATGTCTAAAACTTGGCTTTATAAATACAATCACAACACTATCAACATATAAAAAAATCAAAAACTCCAACACCGTATAAACCTAAATTTTTATATTTTACTATAACAATGAATATACATGTCGATCTTTATTTGGCTGTTTCTGTAATAAAGTATTGGCATTAACAGCAGTATATTGCGCTTGATTCATAGCTATCGTTCCCTGCATTAAATTTGTTTATATTATATCCACCTGTTAATATAAAAAAAAAGATATTTTGAAAGGCTGTAGTTTAGTGTCTAATTAAGATATAGAGCTCAGTTACAGCTCATATTTTCGAAAATCGAGTCGGCTTTATTTTTGTCTATGTGAAAATTTTGTATAAAACCAACCATTCTCCAGATATTATTATCATAACTATAAAATGTCGGAATTTTATAGGTTTTGATATTACCAATCAGAGAGTAATGGAGCTGGAATGTCAAAACTTGGGTTTATGAAAAAAATCATATCACTATCAACATATAAAAAAATAAAAAACTCCAACACCGTTTGAAAACCTAAATTTTAATATTTTACTATAACAATAAATATACATGTCGATCTTTATTTGGCTGTTTCTGTAATAAAGTATTGGCCTTAACAGCACTATATCCCGCTTGATTCATAGCTATCGTTCCCTGCATTAAATTTGTTTACAATGATGTTTTCCTTAAAGGTCATTGTATTGGACTTAGAGAGAAAAAATAGTGATAAAAAATTACAATATCCACCTGTTTGTATAAAAAATGGAAATTTTTGAAAGGCTGTATTTTAGTGTCTAATTAAGATATAGAGTTCAGTTACAGCTCATATTTTTGGAAATTTAGTCGGCTTTATTTTTGTCTATGTGAGAATTTTGTATAAAACCAACCATTCTCCAGATATTATTATCATAACTATAAAATGTCGGAATTTTATAGGTTTTGATATTACCAATCAGAGAGTAATGGAGCTGGAATGTCAAAAACTTGGCTTTATAATCACAATCATATCACTATCAACATATAAAAAAATAGAAACTCCAACACCGATTGAAAACCTAAATTTTTATATTTTACTATAACAATGAAAATGCATGTCAATCTTTATTTGGCTTTTTTTGTAATAAAGTATTGGCCTTAACAGCACTATATTGCGCTTGATTCATAGCTATCTGTCCCTGCATTAAATTTGTTTATAATGATGTTTTTCTTAAAGGTCATTGTTTTGGACTTAGAGAGAAAAAATAGTGATAAAAAATTACAATATCCACCTGTTAATATAAAAGAAGGATATTTTGAAAGGCTGTAGTTTAGTGTCTAATTAAGATATAGAGCTCAGTCACAGCTCATATTTTCGGAAATTTAGTCGACTTTACTTTTTGTCTATGTTAGAATTTTGTATAAAACCAACCATTCTCCAGATATTTTTATGAAAACTTTAAAATGTCAGAATTTTTATTGGTTTTGACGTTACCAATCAGAGAGTAATGGAGCTGGAATGTCAAAAAAACTTGGGTTTATGAAAAAAAATCATATCACTATCAACATATAAAAAAAATAGAAACTCCAACACCGTTTGAAAACCTAAATTTTTATATTTTACTATAACAATGAAAATGCATGTTAATCTTTTTTTGGCTGTTTCTGTAATAAAGTATTGGCCTTAACAGCACTATATCGCGCTTGATTTATAGCTATCTGTCCCTGCATTAAATTTTTTTATAATGAAGTTTTTCCTTAAAGGTCATTGTTTTGGACTTAGAGAGAAAAAATAGCGATAAACAATTACAGTATCCACATGTTTGTATATAAAAAATGGAAATGTTGAAAGGCTGTATTTTAGTGTCTAATTAAGATATAGAGTTCAGTTACAGCTCATATTTTTGGAAATTTAGTCGGCTTTATTTTTGTCTATGTGAGAAATTTGTATAAAACCAACCATTCTCCAGATATTATTATCATAACTAAAAATGTCGGAATTTTATAGGTTCTGATATTACCAATCAGAGAGTAATGGAGCTGGAATGTCAAAAACTTGGGTTTATGAAAAAAATCATATTACCATCAACATATAAAAAAATAGAAACTCCAACACCGTTTGAAAACCTAAATTTTTATATTTTACTATAACAATGAAAATGCATGTCAATCTTTATTTGGCTGTTTCTGTAATAAAGTATTGGCCTTAACAGCACTATATTGCGCTTGAATGATAGCTATCATTCCCTGCATTAAATTTGTTTATAATGAAGTTTTCCTTAAAGGTCATTGTTTTGGACTTAGAGAGAAAAAATAGCGATAAACAATTACAGTATCCACCTGTTTGTATTAAAATGGAAATTTTGAAAGGCTGTATTTTAGTGTCTAATTAAGATATAGAGTTCAGTTACAGCTCATATTTTAGAAAATCTAGTCAGCTTTCTTTTGTCAATTTGAAAATTTTCTATAAAACCAACCATTCTCCAGATATTTTTATGAATCCTATAAGAAGTCGAAATTTTATAGGTTTGACGTTACCAATCAGAGAGTAATGGAGAAGGAATGTCTAAAAACTTGGCTTTATAAATACAATCACAACACTATCAACATATAAAAAAAAATCAAAACTCCAACACCGTATAGAAACCTAAATTTTTATATTTTACTATAACAATGAATATACATGTCGATCTTTATTTGGCTGTTTCTGTAATAAAGTATTGGCATTAACAGCAGTATATTGCGCTTGATTCATAGCTATCGTTCCCTGCATTAAATTTGTTTATATTATATCCACCTGTTAATATAAAAAAAAAGATATTTTGAAAGGCTGTAGTTTAGTGTCTAATTAAGATATAGAGCTCAGTTACAGCTCATATTTTCGAAAAATCGAGTCGGCTTTATTTTTGTCTATGTGAAAATTTTGTATAAAACAACCATTCTCCAGATATTATTATCATAACTATAAAATGTCGGAATTTTATAGGTTTTGATATTACCAATCAGAGAGTAATGGAGCTGGAATGTCAAAAAAAACTTGGGTTTATGAAAAAAATCATATCACTATCAACATATAAAAAAATAAAAACTCCAACACCGTTTGAAAACCTAAATTTTTAATATTTTACTATAACAATAAATATACATGTCGATCTTTATTTGGCTGTTTCTGTAATAAAGTATTGGCCTTAACAGCACTATATTGCGCTTGATTCATAGCTATCGTTCCCTGCATTAAATTTTTTATAATGAAGTTTTCCTTAAAGGTCATTGTTTTGGACTTAGAGAGAAAAAAATAGCGATAAACAAAATTACAGTATCCACCACCGGATGTTTGTATAAAAAAATGGAAATGTTTGAAAGGCTGTATTTTAGTGTCTAATTAAGATATAGAGTTCAGTTACAGCTCATATTTTTGGAAATTTAGTCGGCTTTATTTTTGTCTATGTAAGAATTTTGTATAAAACCAACCATTCTCCAGATAAAAATTTCTAACCATTCTCCAGATATTTTTATGAAACTATAAGAAGTCAAAATTTAATAGTTTTTTCACCATATTACGAATCAGAGCTAACCTTTTGGTTTACGGGTATATAATTGCATTACTCCTCATTACCTACAAATAGAAACCAAGTTTGCTCCCGTAAATATTACCAACTTGAAAGCAAAACCACCTCAATTGTTTGCAACCCCCTCCCCTTTTAATGGCTCGATAGAAACAATTGATTATTTCCTAAAAACTATGCCTTTATGCTAGCTAAATATCACCACCATAATTTATCAAAATACCCAACACATCAGAGAATTACGTCTTCGTGCCCTCCTAATGAGGTCACTATTTTGTGGGCTATTCAATTCTTACAACCACCAAAATCTGCTTCAATTCATAATATTCCATCCCTTAAAAACTACTTACTAGAATATATAGTAATACTCACCAAAACCAGTACTTTCTGCCTACGTAATATAATACACTTTTTTACATGATAAAAATTCGTTCGATAGAACTTCACTGAAATTTGCTAAAATGTGCCGGGGAGTCTGTCCAACAATTTGGCGCAATGATTATTTAAAAAAAATGAAAACTTTATAAAACGATAAGAGAAAAATTAAACACGACTATTTTCCACTAGCTCTAAAGTCATAATAAAAAAGGTATTTCATAAACAGATGGTTAGTATTAAGTCTGATAAATTTAAATCGCTTTCAAAAAAAAAATATCCAACTAAAATTTAATTACCAAATTTTTTAATAATCATTACACGATTTTAGTACAACACGATTGGTAGCTTAATTTTAAGCTCGTCAAAAGGTATCATCAAAGCATCAATATTGTTTGTGTTTTCTTGGTTAACTTTAAAAATCTCTTGAATGGTAAGTTTTAAGAAAAAAAGGTCATATACAAAAAGTGAAAAGTACACTACATCTACATAAAGTTCAGCATAAATTGGTTTCATTAGGTTATACGAACATTCGATACAACCTTTTAATAATTAGGAGTTTTCGCGATTTGAGTGATTTATTTTTGCGGTTTTACGTTTCCAACCAGCGAGCGAGTAAAATGCACTAGAAATGTCAAAAACTTGGATTTATTAAAAAAATTTTTTATATCAACAAACTATCAATTTAAAAAAAAAAAAGAAACTTTATCCAACACCGTTTGAAAACCTAAATTTTTATATTTTACTATAACAATGAAAATGCATGTTAATCTTTTTTGGCTGTTTCTGTAATAAAGTATTGGCCTTAACAGCACTATATTGCGCTTGATTTTGATAGCTATCTGTCCCTGCATTAAATTTGTTTAATTGAAGTTTTCCTTAAAGGTCATTGTTTTGGACCTAGAGAGAAAAATAGCTATTTATAGCTATCTGTCCCTGCAAAAAATTACAGTATCCACCTGTTAATATAAAAAAAAGATATTTTGAAAGGCTGTAGTTCAGTGTCTATTTAAGATATAGAGCTCAATTACAGCTCATATTTTCGAAAATCTAGTCGACTTTATTTTTGTCTATGTGAGAATTTTGTATAAAAAACCAACCATTCTCCAGATATTATTATGAAAACTATAAAATGTCGGAATTTTATAGGTTTTGATATTACCAATCAGAGAGTAATGGAGCTGGAATGTCAAAAACTTGGGTTTATGAAAAAAATCATATCACTATCAACATATAAAAAAATAAAACTCCAACACCGTTTGAAAACCTAAATTTTTATATTTACTAGAAACAATGAAATATACATGTCGATCTTTATTTGGCTGTTTCTGTAATAAAGTATTGGCCTTAAACAGCACTATATTGCGCTTGATTCATAGCTATCGTTCCCTGCATTAAATTTGTTTATAATGAAGTTTTCCTTAAAGGTCATTGTTTGGACTTAGAGAGAAAAAATAGCGATAAAAATTACAGTATCCACCTGTTTATATAAAAAAAAAATATTTTGAAAGGCTGTAGTTCAGTGTCTAATTAAGATATAGAGCTCAGTTTACAGCTCATATTTTCGGAAATTTAGTCGGCTTTATTTTTGTCTATGTGAGAATTTTGTATAAAAACCAACCATTCTCCAGATATTATTATCATAACTATAAAATGTCGGAATTTATAGGTTTTGATATTACCAATCAGAGAGTAATGGAGCTGGAATGTCAAAAACTTGGCTTTATAATCACAATCATATCACTATCAACATATAAAAAAATAGAAACTCCAACACCGATTGAAAACCTAAATTTTTATATTTTACTATAACAATGAAAATGCATGTCAATCTTTATTTGGCTTTTTCTGTAATAAAGTATTGGCCTTAACAGCACTATATTGCGCTTGATTCATAGCTATCTGTCCCTGCATTAAATTTGTTTATAATGAATGTTTTTCTTAAAGGTCATTGTTTTGGACTTAGAGAGAAAAAAAAATAGCGATAAAAATTACATATCCACCTGTTAATATAAAAGAAGGATATTTTGAAAGGCTGTAGTTTAGTGTCTAATTAAGATATAGAGCTCAGTTACAGCTCATATTTTCGGAAATTTAGTCGACTTTACTTTTTGTCTATGTTAGAATTTTGTATAAAACCAACCATTCTCCAGATATTTTTATGAAACTTTAAAATGTCAGATTTTTATAGGTTTTGACGTTACCAATCAGAGAGTAATGGAGCTGGAATGTCAAAAACTTGGGTTTATGAAAAAAATCATATCACTATCAACATATAAAAAAATAGAAACTCCAACACCGTTTGAAAACCTAAATTTTTATATTTTACTATAACAATGAATATGCACTTTAATGTTTTTTGGGCTGTTTCTGTAATAAAGTATTGGCCTTAACAGCACTATATTGCGCTTGATTCATAGCTATCTGTCCCTCCATTAAATTTGTTTATAATGAAGTTTTCCTTAAAGGTCATTGTTTTGGACTTAGAGAGAAAAAAGAGCGATAAACAATTACAGTATCCACCTGTTTGTATAAAAAAAAAGGATATTTTGAAAGGCTGTAGTTCAGTGTCTAATTAAGATATAGAGCTCAATTACAGCTCATATTTTCGAAAATCTAGTCGACTTTATTTTTGTCTATGTGAGAATTTTGTATAAAACCAACCATTCTCCAGATATTATTATCATAACTATAAAATGTCGGAATTTTATAGGTTTTGATATTACCAATCAGAGAGTAATGGAGCTGGAATGTCAAAAACTTGGGTTTATGAAAAAAATCATATCACTATCAACATATAAAAAAATAGAAACTCCAACACCGTTTGAAAACCTAAATTTTTATATTTTACTATAACAATGAATATGCATGTCAATCTTTATTTGGCTGTTTCTGTAATAAAGTATTGGCCTTAACAGCGCTATATTGCGCTTGAATCATAGCTATCGTTCCCTGCATTAAATTTGTTTATAATGAAGTTTTCCTAAAGGTCATTGTTTTGGACTTAGAGAGAAAAAATCGCGATAAACAATTACAGTATCCACCTGTTTGTATAAAAAATGGAAATTTTGAAAGGCTGTATTTTAGTGTCTAATTAAGATATAGAGCTCAGTTAAAGCTCATATTTTTGGAAATCTAGTCGTCTTTTTTTTTCTCTATGTGAGAATTTTGTATAAAACCAACCATTCTCCAGATATTTTTATCATAACTATAAAATGTCGGAATTTTATAGGTTTTGATATTACCAATCAGAGAGTAATGGAGCTGGAATGTCAAAAACTTGGCTTTATAATCACAATCATAACACTATCAACATATAAAAAAATAGAAACTCCAACACCGATTGAAAACCTAAATTTTTATATTTTACTATAACAATGAAAATGCATGTCAATCTTTATTTGGCTGTTTTCTGTAATAAGTATTGGCCTTAACAGCACTATATTGCGCTTGATTCATAGCTATCGTTCCCTGCATTAAATTTGTTTATAATGAAGTTTTCCTTAAAGGTCATTGTTTTGGACTTAGAGAAAAAAAATAGCGATAAACAATTACAGTATCCACCTGTTTGTATAAAAAAAAGATTTTTTGAAAGGCTGTATTTTAGTGTCTAATTAAGATATAGAGCTCAGTTAAAGCTCATATTTTCGGAAATCTAGTCGACTTTATTTTTGTCTATGTGAGAATTTTGTATAAAACCAACCATTCTCCAGATATTATTATCATAACTAAAAAATGTCGGAATTTTATAGGTTCTGATATTACCAATCAGAGAGTAATGGAGCTGGAATGTCAAAAACTTGGGTCTTATGAAAAAAATCACATCAATATTAACATATAAAAAAATCAAAACTCCAACATCGTTTGAAAACCTAAATTTTTATATTTTACAATAACAATGAATATGCACTTCAATGTTTTTTGGCTGTTTCTATAATTAAGTATTGGCCTTAACAGCACTATATTGCGCTTGATTTATAGCTATCTGTCCCTGCATTAAATTTGTTTATATTGAAGTTTTCCTTAAAGGTCATTGTTTTGGACTTAGAGAGAAAAAATAGCTATAAAAAAAATTACAATATGCACCTGTTAATATAAAAAAAATATATTTTGAAAGCCTGTAGTTCAGTGTCTAATTAAGATATAGAGCTTAGTTACAGCTCATATTTACGAAAATCTAGTCTGCTTTATTTTTTTGTCTATGTGAGAATTTTGTATAAAACCAACCATTCTCCAGATATTATTATCAATAACCTATAAATGTCGGAATTTTATAGGTTTTGACGTATTACCAATCAGAGAGTAATGGAGCTGGAATGTCAAAAACTTGGGTTTATGAAAAAACATCATCATCACTATCAACATATAAAAAAAATAGAAACTCCAACACCGTTTGAAAACCTAAATTTTTATATTTTACTATAACAATGAAAATGCATGTCAATCTTTATTTGGCTGTTTCTGTAATAAAGTATTGGCCTTAACAGCACTATATTGCGCTTGATTCATAGCTATCTGTTCCCTGCATTAAATTTGTTTATTGAAGTTTTCCTTAAAGATCATTGTTTTGGACCTAGAGAGAAAAAATAGCTATAAAAATTACAGTATCCACCTGTTAATATAAAAAAAAAGATATTTTGAAAGGCTGTAGTTCAGTGTCTTATTAAGATATAGAGCTCAGTTACAGCTCATATTTTCGAAAATCTAGTCGGCTTTATTTTTGTCTATGTGAGAATTTTGTATAAAACCAACCATTCTCCAGATATTATTATCATAACTATAAAATGTCGGAATTTTATAGGTTTTGATATTACCAATCAGAGAGTAATGGAGCTGGAATGTCAAAAACTTGGGTTTATAAAAAAAATCATATCACTATCAACATATAAAAAAATAGAAACTCCAACACCGTTTGAAAACCTAAATTTTTATATTTTACTATAACAATGAAAATGCATGTCAATCTTTATTTGGCTGTTTCTGTAATAAAGTATTGGCCTTAACAGCACTATATTGCGCTTGATTCATAGCTATCGTTCCCTGCATTAAATTTGTTTATAATGAAGTTTTCCTTAAAGGTCATTGTTTTGGACTTAGAGAGAAAAAATAGCGATAAACAAATTACAGTATCCACCTGTTTGTATAAAAAAATGATATTTTGAAAGGCTGTATTTTAGTGTCTAATTAAGATATAGAGTTCAGTTACAGCTCATATTTTTGAAAATCTAGTCAGCTTTCTTTTCGTCTATTTGAAAATTTTCTATAAAACCAACCATTCTCCAGATATTTTTATCATAACTATAAAATGTCGGAATTTTATAGGTTTTGATATTACCAATCAGAGAGTAATGGAGCTGGAATGTCAAAAACTTGGCTTTATAATCACAAATCATATCACTATCAACATATAAAAAAATAGAAACTCCAACACCGATTGAAAACCTAAATTTTTATATTTTACTATAACAATGAAAATGCATGTCAATCTTTATTTGGCTTTTTCTGTAATAAAGTATTGGCCTTAACAGCACTATATTGCGCTTGATTCATAGCTATCTGTCCCTGCATTAAATTTGTTTATAATGATGTTTTTCTTAAAGGTCATTGTTTTGGACTTAGAGAGAAAAAATAGTGATAAAAAATTACAATATCCACCTGTTAATATAAAAGAAGGATATTTGAAAGGCTGTAGTTTTGGTGTCTAATTAAGATATAGAGCTCAGTTACAGCTCATATTTTCGGAAATTTAGTCGGCTTTTTTTTTGTATATATGAGAATTTTCTATAAAACCAACTATTCTCCAGATATTTTTATGAATCCTATAAGAAGTCAAAATTTAATAGTTTTTCACCATATAGTCGAATCAGGAGCTCTTTACCTTTTGGTTTACGGGTATATAATTGCATTACTCCTCATTACCTACAAATAGAAACCAAGTTTGCTCCCGTAAATATTACCAACTTGAAGCAAACCACCTGTTTGTTTTGATTGTTTGCAACCCCCTCCCCTTTTAATGGCTCGATAGAAACAATTGATTATTTCCTAAAAACTATGCCTTTATGCTAGCTAAAATATCACCACCATAATTTATCAAAATACCCAACACATCAGAGAATTACGTCTTCGTGCCCTCCTAATGAGTCACTATTTTTAGTGGGCTATTCAATTCTTACAACCACCAAAATCTGCTTCAATTCATAATATTCCATCCCCTTAAAACTACTTACTAGAATATATAGTAATACTCACCAAACCAGTACTTTCTGCCTACGTATATAATACACTTTTTTACATGATAAAAAATTCGTTCGATAGAACTTCACTGAATTTGCTAAAATGTGCCGGGGAGTCTGTCCAACAATTTGGCGCAATGATTATTTAAAAAATGAAAACTTTATAAAACGATAAGAGAAAAATTAAACACGACTATTTTTCCCTAGCTCTAAAGTCATAATAAAAAAGGTATTTCATAAACAGATGGTTAGTATTAAGTCTGATAAATATTAAATCGCTTTCAAAAAAAAATATCCAACTTAAAAATTTAATTACCAAAATTTTTTAATAATCATTACACGATTTAGTACAACACGATTGGTAGCTTAATTTTTAAGCTCGTCAAAAGGTATCATCAAAGCATCAATATTGTTTGTGTTTTCTTGGTTAACTTTAAAAATCTCTTGAATGGTAAGTTTTTAAGAAAAAAAGGTCATATACAAAAATGAAGTACACTACATCTACATAAAGTTCAGCATAAATTGGTTTCATTAGGTTATACGAACATTCGATACAACCTTTTAATAATTAGGAGTTTTCGCGATTTGAGTGATTTATTTTTGCGGTTTTACGTTTCCAACCAGCGAGCGATAGCACTAGAAATTCCAAAATTTGGATTTAGTTATACAATAACAACACTATCAATTTAAAAAAAAAAAAGAAACTCCAACACCGTTTGAAAACTTAAATTTTTATATTTTACTATAACAATGAATATGCATGTCAATCTTTATTTAGCTTTTTTCAATAATAAAGTATTTGCCTTAACAGCACTGTATTGCCTTGATTCCATAGCATCTGTCCCTGCATTAAATTTGTTTATATTGAAGTTTTCCTAAAGGTCATTGTTTTGGACCTAGAGAGAAAAAAGTGAAAATAAAAATTACAATATCCACCTGTTAATATAAAAAAAAAGGATATTTTGAAAGGCTGTAGTTCAGTGTCTAATTAAGATATAGTGCTCAGTTACAGCTCATATTTTCGAAAATCTAGCCGGCTTTATTTTTGTCTATGTGAGAATTTTGTATAAAACCAACCATTCTCCACATATTTTTATGAAAACTATAAAATGTCGGAACTTTATAGGTTTTGATATTACCAATCAGAGAGTAATATAGCTGGAATGTCAAAAATTGGGCTTTATAATCACAATCATATCACTATCAACATATAAAAAAATAGAAACTCCAACACCGATTGAAAACCTAAATTTTTATATTTTACTATAACAATGAAAATGCATGTCAATCTTTATTGGCTGTTTCTGTAACAAAGTATTGGCCTTAACAGCACTATATTGCGCTTGATTCATAGCTATCTGTCCCTGCATTAAATTTGTTTATATTCAAGTTTTCCTTAAACATCATTGTTTTGGACTTAGAGAGAAAAATAGCTATAAAAATTACAGTATCCACCTGTTTATATAAAAAAAAAGATATTTTGAAAGGCTGTAGTTCAGTGTCTAATTAAGATATAGAGCTCAGTTACAGCTCATATTTTTCGAAAATCTAGTCGACTTTATTTTTGTCTATGTGAGAATTTTGTATAAAACCAACCATTCTCCAGATATTATTATCATAACTATAAAAATGTCGGAATTTTATAGGTTTTGATATTACCAATCAGAGAGTAATGGAGCTGGAATGTCAAAAACTTGGCTTTATGAAAAACAATCATATCACTATCAACATATAAAAAAATAAAACTCCAACACCGTTTGAAAACCTAAATTTTATATTTTACTATAACAATGAAATATGCATGTCGATCTTTATTTGGCTGTTTCTGTAATAAAGTATTGGCCTTAACAGCACTATATTGCGCTTGATTCATAGCTATCGTTCCCTGCATTAAATTTGTTTATAATGAAGTTTTCCTTAAAGGTCATTGTTTTGGACTTAGAGAGAAAAAATAGCTATAAAAATTACAATATCCACCTGTTTATATAAAAAAAAAGGATATTTGAAAGGCTGTAGTTCAGTGTCTAATTAAGATATAGAGCTCAGTTACAGCTCATATTTTCGAAAATCTAGTCGGCTTTATTTTTGTCTATGTGAGAATTTTGTATAAAACCAACCCATTCTCCAGATATTTTTATCATAACTATAAAATGTCGGAATTTTATAGGTTTTGATATTACCAATCAGAGAGTAATGGAGCTGGAATGTCAAAAACTTGGGTTTATAATAAAAATCATATCACTATCAACATATAAAAAAATAGAAACTCCAACACCGTTTGAAAACCTAAATTTTTATATTTTACTATAACAATGAAATAATGCATGTCGATCTTTATTTGGCTGTTTCTGTAATAAAGTATTGGCCTTAACAGCACTATATTGCGCTTGATTCATAGCTATCGTTCCCTGCATTAAATTTGTTTATAATGAAGTTTTCCTTAAAGGTCATTGTTTTGGACTTAGAGAGAAAAAATAGTGATAAAAAATTACAATATCCACCTGTTAATATAAAAGAAGGATATTTTGAAAGGCTGTAGTTCAGTGTCTATTAAGATATAGAGCTCAGTTACAGCTCATATTTTCGAAAATCTAGTCGACTTTATTTTGTTGTCTATGTGAGAATTTTGTATAAAAACCAACCATTCTCCAGATATTTTATGATAACTATAAAATGTCGGAATTTTATAGGTTTTGATATTACCAATCAGAGAGTAATGGAGCTGGAATGTCAAAAACTTGGGTTTATAAAAAAATCATATCACTATCAACATATAAAAAAATAGAAACTCCAACACCGTTTGAAAACCTAAATTTTTATATTTACTATAACAATGAAAATATACATGTCATCTTTATTTGGCTGTTTCTGTAATAAAGTATTGGCCTTAACAGCACTATATCGCGCTTGATTCATAGCTATCTGTCCCTGCATTAAATTTGTTTATAATGAAGTTTTCCTTAAACATCATTGTTTTGGACTTAGAGAGAAAAAAAATAGCTATAAAAAATTACAGTATCCACCTGTTTATATTAAAAAAAAGATATTTTGAAAGGCTGTAGTTCAGTGTCTTATTAAGATATAGAGCTCAGTTACAGCTCATATTTTCGAAAATCTAGTCGACTTTATTTTTGTCTATGTGAGAATTTTGTATAAAACCAACCATTCTCCAGATATTATTATCATAACTATAAAATGTCGGAATTTTATAGGTTTTGATATTACCAATCAGAGAGTAATGGAGCTGGAATGTCAAAAACTTGGGTTTATGAAAAAAATCATATCACTATCAACATATAAAAAAATAGAAACTCCAACACCGTTTGAAAACCAAAATTTTTATATTTTACTATAACAATGAATATACATATCGATCTTTATTTGGCTTTTTCTGTAATAAAGTATTGGCCTTAACAGCACTATATTGCGCTTGATTCATAGCTATCGTTCCCTGCATTAAATTTGTTTATAATGAAGTTTTCCTTAAAGGTCATTGTTTTGGACTTAGAGAGAAAAAATAGCGATAAAAAATTACAATATCCACCTGTTTGTATAAAAAATGGAATTTTGAAAGGCTGTATTTCAGTGTCTAATTAAGATATAGAGTTCAGTTACAGCTCATATTTTTGGAAATTTAGTCGGCTTTATTTTTGTCTATGTGAGAATTTTGTATAAAACCAACCATTCTCCAGATATTTTTATCAAACTATAAAATGTCGGAATTTTATAGGTTTTGATATTACCAATCAGAGAGTAATGGAGCTGGAATGTCAAAAACTTGGCTTTATAAAAAAATCATATCACTATCAACATATAAAAAAATAGAAACTCCAACACCGTTTGAAAACCTAAATTTTTATATTTTACTATAACAATGAAAATGCATGTCAATCTTTATTTGGCTTTTTCTGTAATAAAGTATTGGCCTTAACAGCACTATATTGCGCTTGATTCATAGCTATCTGTCCCTGCATTAAATTTGTTTTATAATGAAGTTTTCCTTAAAGGTCATTGTTTTGGACTTAGAGAGAAAAAAATAGCGATAAAAAATTACAATATCCACCTGTTAATATAAAAAAATGGATATTTTGAAAGGCTGTAGTTTAGTGTCTAATTAAGATATAGAGCTCAGTTACAGCTCATATTTTCGAAATTCTAGTCGACTTTATTTTTGTCTATGTGAGAATTTTGTATAAAACCAACCATTCTCCAGATATTTTTATGAAACTATAAAAGTCGGAATTTTTATAGGTTTTGACGTTACCAATCAGAGAGTAATGGAGCTGGAATGTCAAAAAACTTGGGTTTATGAAAAAAATCATATCACTATCAACATATAAAAAAATAGAAACTCCAACACCGTTTGAAAACCTAAATTTTTATATTTTACTATAACAATGAAATACATGTCGATCTTTATTTGGCTGTTTCTGTAATAAAGTATTGGCCTTAACAGCACTATATTGCGCTTGATTCATAGCTATCGTTTCCCTGCATTAAATTTGTTTATATTGAAGTTTTCCTTAAAGGTCATTGTTTTTGGACTTAGAGAGAAAAAATAGCTATAAAAATTACAATATCCACCTGTTAATATAAAAAATGGATATTTTGAAAGGCTGTAGTTCAGTGTCTAATTAAGATATAGAGTTTAGTTACAGCTCATATTTTCGAAAATCTAGTCGGCTTTATTTTTGTCTATGTGAGAATTTTGTATAAAACCAACCATTCTCCAGATATTATTATCATAACTATAAAATGTCGGAATTTTATAGGTTTTTGATATTACCAATCAGAGAGTAATGGAGCTGGAATGTCAAAAACTTGGGTTTATGAAAAAATCATATCACTATCAACATATAAAAAAAATAGAAACTCCAACACCGTTTTGAAAAACCTAAATTTTTATATTTTACTATAACAATGAAAATGCATGTCGATCTTTATTTGGCTGTTTCTGTAATAAGTATTGGCCTTAACAGCACTATATTGCGCTTGATTCATAGCTATCGTTCCCTGCATTAAATTTGTTTATAATGAAGTTTTCCTTAAAGGTCATTGTTTTGGACTTAGAGAGAAAAAATAGCGATAAAAATTACAGTATCCACCTGTTTATATAAAAAAAGGAAATTTTGAAAGGCTGTATTTTAGTGTCTAATTAAGATATAGAGTTTAGTTACAGCTCATATTTTCGAAAATCTAGTCGGCTTTATTTTTGTCTATGTGAGAATTTTTATATAAAAACAGCCAATCTCCAGATATTTTATCAAAACTATAAAATGTCGGAATTTTATAGGTTTTGACGTTACCAATCAGAGAGTAATGGAGCTGGAATGTCAAAAACTTGGCTTTATAATCACAATCATATCACTATCAACATATAAAAAAAATAGAAACTCCAACACCGATTGAAAACCTAAATTTTTTTATTTTACTATAACAATGAAAATGCATGTCGATCTTTATTTGGCTGTTTCTGTAATAAAGTATTGGCCTTAACAGCACTATATTGCGCTTGATTCATAGCTATCGTTCCCTGCATTAAATTTGTTTATAATGAAGTTTTCCTTAAAGGTCATTGTTTTTGGACTTAGAGAGAAAAAATAGCGATAAAAATTACAATATCCACCTGTTTATAAAAAAAATGGATATTTTGAAAGGCTGTAGTTCAGTGTCTAATTAAGATATAGAGCTCAGTTACAGCTCATATTTTCGGAAATCTAGTCGGCTTTATTTTTGTCTATGTGAGAATTTTGTATAAAACCAACCATTCTCCAGATATTTTTATCATAACTATAAAATGTCGGAATTTTATAGGTTTTGATATTACCAATCAGAGAGTAATGGAGCTGGAATGTCAAAAACTTGGGGTTTATATGAAAAAAATCATATCACTATCAACATATAAAAAAAATAGAAACTCCAACACCGTTTGAAAACCTAAATTTTTATATTTTACTATAACAATGAAAATGCATGTCATCTTTATTTGGCTGTTTCTGTAATAAAGTATTGGCCTTAACAGCACTATATTGCGCTTGATTCATAGCTATCTGTCCCTGCATTAAATTTGTTTATATGATGAAGTTTTCCTTAAAGGTCATTGTTTTGGACTTAGAGAGAAAAAATAGCGATAAAAAATTACAATATCCACCTGTTTGTATAAAAAAAAGGATATTTTGAAAGGCTGTAGTTCAGTGTCTAATTAAGATATAGAGCTCAGTTACAGCTCATATTTTCGGAAATCTAGTCGGCTTTATTTTTGTCTATATGAAAATTTTCTATAAAAGCAACCATTCTCCAGGTATTTTTATGAAAACTATAAAATGACGGAATTTTATAGATTTTGACGTTACCAATCAGAGAGTAATATAGCTGGAATGTTAGAAATTTGGCTTTATAAACACAATCATATAACCATCAACATATAAAAAAATAGAAACTCCAACACCGATTGAAAACCTAAATTTTTATATTTTACTATAACAATGAAAATGCATGTCGATCTTTTTTGGCTGTTTCTGTAATAAAGTATTGGCCTTAACAGCACTATATTGCGCTTGATTCATAGCTATCTGTCCCTGCATTAAATTTGTTTATATGAAGTTTTCCTTAAAGGTCATTGTTTTGGACTTAGAGAGAAAAAATAGCTATAAAAAAATTACAATATCCACCTGTTTATATAAAAAAAGGATATTTTGAAAGGCTGTAGTTCAGTGTCTAATTAAGATATAGAGCTCAGTTACAGCTCATATTTTCGGAAAATCTAGTCGACTTTATTTTTGTCTATGTGAGAATTTTGTATAAAACCAACCATTCTCCAGATATTATTATCATAACTATAAAATGTCGGAATTTTATAGGTTTTGATATTACCAATCAGAGAGTAATGGAGCTGGAATGTCAAAAACTTGGGTTTATGAAAAAAATCATATCACTATCAACATATAAAAAAATAGAAACTCCAACCCCGTTTTAAAACCTAAATTTTTATATTTTACTATAACAATGAAAATGCATGTCGATCTTTATTTGGCTGTTTCTGTAATCAAGTATTGGCCTTAACAGCACTATATTGCGCTTGATTCATAGCTATCTGTCCCTGCATTAAATTTGTTTATAATGATGTTTTCCTTAAAGGTCATTGTTTTGGACTTAGAGAAAAAAAATAGCGATAAAAAATTACAGTATCCACCTGTTTGTATAAAAAAAAAAGATATTTTGAAAGGCTGTAGTTCAGTGTCTAATTAAGATATAGAGCTCAGTTAAAGCCCATATTTTCGGAAATCTAGTCGGCTTTATTTTTGTCTATGTGAGAATTTTGTATAAAACCAACCATTCTCCAGATATTTTTATGAAAACTATAAAATGTCGGAATTTTATAGGTTTTGACGTTACCAATCAGAGAGTAATGGAGCTGGAATGTCAAAAACTTGGCTTTATAAATACAATCATATCACCATCAACATATAAAAAAAATAGAAACTCCAACACCGATTGAAAACCTAAATTTTTATATTTTACTATAACAATGAATATACATGTCGATCTTTATTTGGCTGTTTCTGTAATCAAGTATTGGCCTTAACAGCACTATATTGCGCTTGATTCATAGCTATTGTTCCCTGCTTTAAATTTGTTTATAATGAAGTTTTCCTTAAAGTCATTGTTTTGGACTTAGAGAGAAAAAATAGCTGATAAAAATTACAGTATCCACCTGTTAATATAAAAAAAAGATATTTTGAAAGGCTGTAGTTCAGTGTCTAATTAAGATATAGAGCTCAGTTACAGCTCATATTTTCGGAAATCTAGTCGGCTTTATTTTTGTCTATGTGAGAATTTTGTATAAAACCAACCATTCTCCAGATATTTTTATGATAACTATAAAATGTCGGAATTTTATAGGTTTTGATATTACCAATCAGAGAGTAATGGAGCTGGAATGTCAAAAACTTGGGTTATAAAAAAATCATATCACTATCAACATATAAAAAAATAAGAAACTCCAACACCGTTTGAAAACCTAAATTTTTATATTTTACTATAACAATGAAAATGCATGTCGATCTTTATTTGGCTGTTTCTGTAATAAAGTATTGGCCTTAACAGCACTATATTGCGCTTGATTCATAGCCATCTGTCCCTGCATTAAATTTGTTTATAATGAAGTTTTCCTTAAAGGTCATTGTTTTGGACTTAGAGAGAAAAAATAGCTATAAAAATTACAATATCCACCTGTTAATATAAAAAAAAGATATTTTGAAAGGCTGTAGTTCAGTGTCTAATTAAGATATAGAGCTCAGTTACAGCTCATATTTTTTCGAAAATCTAGTCGGCTTTATTTTTGTCTATGTGAGAATTTTGTATAAAACCAACCATTCTCCAGATATTTTATGAAAACTATAAAATGTCGAATTTTATAGGTTTTGACGTTACCAATCAGAGAGTAATGGAGCTGGAATGTCAAAAACTTGGCTTTATAAAAAAAATCATATCACTATCAACATATAAAAAAAATAGAAACTCCAACACCGTTGAAAACCTAAATTTTTATATTTTACTATAACAATGAAAATGCATGTCAATCTTTATTTGGCTGTTTCTGTAATAAAGTATTGGCCTTAACAGCACTATATTGCGCTTGATTCATAGCTATCGGTCCCTGCATTAAATTTGTGTTTATAATGAAGTTTTCCTTAAAGGTCATTGTTTTGGACTTAGAGAGAAAAAATAGCTATAAAAATTACAGTATCCACCTGTTTGTATAAAAAAAAAAGATATTTTGAAAGGCTGTAGTTCAGTGTCTAATTAAGATATAGAGCTCAGTTACAGCTCATATTTTCGAAATCTAGTCGACTTTATTTTTGTCTATGTGAGAATTTTGTATAAAACCAACCATTCTCCAGATATTTTATCATAACTATAAAATGTCGGAATTTTATAGGTTTTGATATTACCAATCAGAGAGTAATGGAGCTGGAATGTCAAAAACTTGGGTTTTATAAAACAATCATATCACTATCAACATATAAAAAAATAAAACTCCAACACCGTTTGAAAACCTAAATTTTTATATTTTTTACTATAACAATGAAAATGCATGTCGATCTTTATTTGGCTGTTTCTGTAATAAAGTATTGGCCTTAACAGCACTATATTGCGCTTGATTCATAGCTATCTGTTCCCTGCATTAAATTTGTTTATAATGAAGTTTTCCTTAAAGGTCATTGTTTTGGACTTAGAGAGAAAAAATAGCTGATAAAAATTACAGTATCCACCTGTTTGTATAAAAAAAAAATTTTGAAAGGCTGTAGTTCAGTGTCTAATTAAGATATAGAGCTCAGTTACAGCTCATATTTTCGGAAATCTAGTCGGCTTTATTTTTTGTCTATGTGAGAATTTTGTATAAAACCAACCATTCTCCAGATATTATTATCATAAACTATAAAATGTCGGAATTTATATAGTTTTGATATTACCAATCAGAGAGTAATGGAGCTGGAATGTCAAAAACTTGGCTTTATAAAAACAATCATATCACTATCAACATATAAAAAAATAGCACTTAGAAACTCCAACACCGATTGAAAACCTAAATTTTTATATTTTACTATAACAATGAAAATGCATGTCGAATCTTTATTTGGCTGTTTCTGTAATAAAGTATTGGCCTTAACAGCACTATATCGCGCTTGATTCATAGCCATCTGTCCCTGCATTTAATTTGTTTATAATGATGTTTTCCTTAAAGGTCATTGTATTGGACTTAGAGAGAAAAAATAGTGATAAAAAATTACAATATCCACCTGTTAATATAAAAAAGGATATTTTGAAAGGCTGTAGTTTAGTGTCTAATTAAGATATAGAGTTCAGTTACAGCTCATATTTTTGGAAATTTAGTCGGCTTTATTTTTGTCTATGTGAGAATTTTGTATAAAACCAACCATTCTCCAGGTATTTTTATCATAACTATAAAATGTCGGAATTTTATAGGTTTTGATATTACCAATCAGAGAGTAATGGAGCTGGAATGTCAAAAACTTGGGTTTATGAAAAAAATCATATCACTATCAACATATAAAAAAACAGAAACTCCAACACCGTTTGAAACCTAAATTTTTATATTTTACTATAACAATGAAAATGCATGTCGATCTTTATTTGGCTGTTTCTGTAATAAGTATTGGCCTTAACAGCACTATATTGCGCTTGATTCATAGCTATCTGTTCCCTGCATTAAATTTGTTTATATTGAAGTTTTCCTTAAAGGTCATTGTTTTGGACTTAGAGAGAAAAAATAGCGATAAAAATTACAATATCCACCTGTTAATGTAAAAAAAAAAGGATATTTTGAAAGGCTGTAGTTAGTGTCTAATTAAGATATAGAGCTCAGTTACAGCTCATATTTTCGGAAATCTAGTCGGCTTTATTTTTTGTCTATGTGAGAATTTTGTATAAAACCAACCATTCTCCAGATATTATTATCATAAACTATAAAATGTCGGAATTTTTATAGGTTTTTGATATTACCAATCAGAGAGTAATGGAGCGGAATGTCAAAAACTTGGCTTTATTAAATAATACAATCATAACACTCTCAACATATAAAAAAAAATCGAAACTCCAACACCGATTGAAAACCTAAATTTTTATATTTTACTATAACAATGAATAATACATGTCGATCTTTATTTGGCTGTTTCTGTAATCAAGTATTGGCCTTAACAGCACTATATTGCGCTTGATTCATAGCTATCTTCCCTGCATTAAATTTGTTTATAATGAAGTTTTCCTTAAGGGTCATTGTTTTGGACTTAGAGAGAAAAAATAGTGATAAAAATTACAATATCCACCTGTTAATATAAAAAAAGGATATTTTGAAAGGCTGTAGTTCAGTGTCTAATTAAGATATAGAGCTCAAGTTACAGCTCATATTTTCGGAAATCTAGTCGGCTTTATTTTTGTCTATGTGAGAATTTTGTATAAAACCAACCATTCTCCAGATATTTTATATAAAACTATAAAATGTCGGAATTTTATAGGTTTTGATGGATTACCAATCAGAGAGTAATGGAGCTGGAATGTCAAAAACTTGGGTTATGAAAAAATCATATCACTACTCAACATATAAAAAAATAGAAACTCCAACACCGTTTGAAAACCTAAATTTTTATATTTTACTATAACAATAAAATGCATGTCGATCTTTATTTGGCTGTTTCTGTAATCAAGTATTGGCCTTAACAGCACTATATTGCGCTTGATTCATAGCCATCTGTCCCTGCATTAAAATTTGTTTATAATGAAGTTTTTCCTTAAAGGTCATTGTTTTGGACTTAGAGAGAAAAAATAGCGATAAAAATTACAGTATCCACCTGTTAATATAAAAAAAAGATATTTTGAAAGGCTGTAGTTCAGTGTCTAATTAAGATATATAGCTCAGAGTACAGCTCATATTTCGAAATCTAGTCGGCTTTTTTTTGTCTATGTGAGAATTTTGGTATAAAACCAACCATTCTCGCAGATATTTGTTATCATAACTATAAATTGTCGGAATTTTATAGGTTTTGATATTACCAATACAGAGAGTAATGGAGGCTGGAATGTCAAAACTTGGCTTTATAATCAAATCATATCACTATCAACATATAAAAAAATAAAACTCCAACACCGTTTAAAACCTAAATTTTTTTGATATTTTACTATAACAATAAAATGCATGTCGATCTTTATTTGGCTGTTTCTGTAATAAAGTATTTGGCCTTAACAGCACTATATTGCGCTTGATTCATAGCTATCGTGTCCCTGCATTAAATTTGTTTATAATGAAGTTTTCCTAAAGGTCATTGTTTTGGACTTAGAGAGAAAAATAGCGATAAACAATTACAATATCCACACTGTTGTAATAAAAAAAATGGAAATGTTGAAAGGCGGTAGTTACAGTGTCTAATTAACAGATAGAGCTCAGTTACAGCTCATATTTTCGGAAATCTAGTCGGCTTTATTTTTTGTCTATGTGAGAATTTTGTATAAAACCAACCATTCTCCAGATATTATTATCATAACTATAAAAATGTCGGAATTTTTATAGGTTTTTGATATTACCAATCAGAGGTAATGGAGCTGGAATGTCAAAAAACTTGGCTTTATAAAACAATCATATCACTATCAACATATAAAAAAATAGAAACTCCAACACCGATTGAAAACCTAATTTTTATATTTTACTATAACAATGAAAATGCATGTCAATCTTTATTTGGCTGTTTCTGTAATAAAGTATGGCCGTTAAAAACAGCAAACTATATTGCGCTTGATTTCTAGCTATCGTTCCCTGCATTAAATTTGTTTATAATGAAGTTTTCGTTAAAAGGTCATTGTTTTGGACTTAGAGAGAAAAAATAGCGATAAACAATTACAGTATCCACCTGTTTGTATAAAAAATGGATATTTTTGAAAGGCTGTAGGGTCAGTGTCTAATTAAGATATAGAGCTCAGTTACAGCTCATATTTTCGAAATCTAGTCGACTTTTATTTTTGTCTATGTGAAATTTTGTATAAAACCAACCATTCTCCAGATATTTTTATGAATAACTAAAAATGTCGGAATTTTTATAGGTTTTTGACGTTACCAATCAGAGAGTAATGGATAGCTGGAATGTCAAAACTTGGGTTTATAATCACAATCATATCACTATCAACATATAAAAAATTAGAAACTCCAACACCGATTGAAAACCTAAATTTTTATATTTTACTATAACAAGAAAATGCATGTCCTTATCTTTATTTTGTGGCTGTTTCTGTAATAAAGTATTGGCCTTAACAGCACTATATTGCGCTTGATTCATAGCTATCGTTCCCTGCATTAAATTTGTTTATATTGAAGTTTTCCTTAAAGGTCATTGTTTTGGACCTAGAGAGAAAAAATAGCCTATAAAAACATTACAATATCCACCTGTTAATTAAAAAAAGGATATTTTGAAAGGCTGTAGTTCAGTGTCTAATTAAGATCTAGAGCTCAGTTACCGCTCATATATTTTTCGAAAATCTAGTCGGCTTTATTTTTTGTCTATGTGAGAATTTTGTTATAAAACCAACCATTCTCCAGATATTATTATCATTAACTATAAAAGGTCGGAATTTTTGTATAGGTGTTTGATATTACCAATCAGAGAGGGAATGGAGCTGGAATGTCAAAAACTTGGCTTTATGAAAAACAATCATATCACTATCAATATAGAAAAAAATAGAAAACTCAAACACCAAGTGTTGAAAAACCTAAATTTTTATATTTTACTATAACAATTGAAAATCCATGTCAATCTTTATTTGTTGGCTGGTTCTGTGAATACAGTATTGGCCTTACCAGCACTATATCGCGCTTGAGTTATAGCTATCATTCCCTGCATTAAATTGTGTTATAAATTCAAGTTTTCCTTTAAAGGTCATTGTTTTGGACTTGTAGAGAGAAAAAATTAGCGATAAACAATTACAGTATCCACCTCGTTTGTTATAAAAAATGGAAATGTTGAAAGGCTGTGGATTTTTATTGGTCTAATTAAGATTATAGGAGTTTCAGTTACCAGCTGCATATTTTAGAAAATCTAGTTGCTTTTCCTTATTCGTCAATTCTGAAAAAATTGTCTATAAAAACGCAACCATTTCTCCAGATATTTTTATGAATCCTATAAGAAGTCGAAATTTTTATAGGTTTTGACGTTTCCATATCAGAGAGTGTGTGATACTGGACGAAGGAAGCCGTCTAAAAATTGGCTTTTAAATCACAATCCATTATCATCTATCAAACATATACAAAGCATTGAAACTACTCCAACAACCGATTTGAAGAACCTAAATTTTTTATATTGTACTATAACAATGAATATACATGTCCGAGCTTTATTTGGCTGTTTTCCTGTAATAAAGTATTGGCTTAACGCACTATATTGCGGGTTGGATTCATAGCTATCGTTCCCTGCATTAAATTTGTTTATATTGCAGTTTTCCTAAAGGTCATGTTTGGACCTAGAGACGAAAAAATCGCTATAAAAATTACAATCTCCCCTGTTAATATAAAAAAAAAGATATTTTGAAAGGCTGTATTTGCAGTGGTTCTAATTAAGATATAGAGCTCAGTTACAGCTCATATTATTCGATAATCTGAGTCTGCTTTCTTTTGTCTATGTGAGATTTTGATAAACAACAATTTTCAAGATATTATTTCATAAACTCAAAATTCGGAATTTTATAGGTTGTGATATTACCAATCAGAGCGTAATGGAGCTGGAAATGTCAAAACTTGATTTATGAAAAAAATCATACACACTATCAAACTATAAAAAAAATAGAAA